>SJXQ01001831.1:660543-827452 GCA_006408695.1 Aepyceros melampus | reverse complement strand
CTTGCTGCAACTCGAGAAACACCAGCAGGTTCTCCCTTCCAGGTGCGTTGAGACCATTTTCTGCTCCTGCATGTCGAGCAAAATCACACCTTCCCTCTTGGACCTCGAAAGGGTCCTTCACTCCCTTGCTTTGACTCAAGCAGTTTCGTGACACATGCGCCTTCACTCGACAGGAATCCCGAGGGTCCCGCCACAACTCAAGAAGAGCCCTTTGTCCCCTCCTCAGCGCGAGATGGGTGTTACTTTCCGTGCTTCATGGGGAAGGGATTCGCGGCATTCCCATCGCATATCTGGAGGAGGTGCTCTCCACAGGAGAATCGAGAGAAACTTCAGGGATCGTTCCATCAGGCCCAAAGTACCCAGAAGTCTCAATCCACTCCAGATGAACCTTATTTCCCTGCACTGTCTCGACTGTCACCCCGAAGATCGACTCTCCCCATGGTGGCACGTGTGATAGCCCTGGAGGCACCTCAAGCAAAGCCACAGATCCCTGGCTGAAAGTGACAGGAAGCCTGACAGTGCAGCTACAGATCGGTAGGAGAGCGGCGTGCATGTCTCCACTGGAAACAAGGCCTGACTCCCCTGTGGACACTCCGGGTGGGCCCAAGTTCCATTTCAGCACTTTCGAGGAAACCTCAGGTTCCCGCGGCAGCTCCGGACAAGGACTTAGGACCCGCCACCAACTGGAGAGAAATCCCGAGAGGTAGTCACCCCGAAGATCGACTCTCCCCATGGTGGCACGTGTGATAGCCCTGGAGGCACCTCAAGCAAAGCCACAGATCCCTGGCTGAAAGTGACAGGAAGCCTGACAGTGCAGCTACAGATCGGTAGGAGAGCGGCGTGCATGTCTCCACTGGAAACAAGGCCTGACTCCCCTGTGGACACTCCGGGTGGGCCCAAGTTCCATTTCAGCACTTTCGAGGAAACCTCAGATTCCCGCGGCAGCTCCGGACAAGGACTTAGGACCCGCCACCAACTGGAGAGAAATCCCGAGAGGTTCCTCGCCATTCAAATTGGGGACTGGCCTCTCCTGAGCCCACACTAGCAGGTCCCTGAGTTCCCCGCCATAACTCGAGAAGGACCTGCTGCAATTTGAGAAACACCAGGAGGTTCTCCCTTCCAGGCGCGTTGAGACTCTTTTCTGCTGCTGCATGTCGAACGAAATCATACCTTACTTCTTGGACCTCGAAAGGCTCCGTCACTCCCTTGCTGTGACTCAAGAAGTTCCCTGACACACGCACCTCCACTCGAGAGGAACCCCTAGGGTCCCGCTACAACTCAAGATGAGCCCAGTTGTCCCCTCCTCAGCTCGAGATGCGGATTCCTTTCTCTGCTTCGTGGGGAAGGGATTCCCGGCGTTCCCGTCGCATCTCAGGAGGAGGTGCTCTCCACACGAGAATTGAGAGGAATTCCAGGGATCGTTCTATCAGGCCACAGGTACCCAGAAGTCTCAATCCACTCCAGATGAACCAGATTTCCCTGCACTGCCTCGACTTATTCACTCCCTTGCTGTGACTCAACACGTTCCCTGACACACGCGCCTCCACTCGAGAGGAACCCCTAGAGTCCCACTACTACTCAAGATGAGCCCAGTTGTCCCCTCCTCAGCTCGAGATGCGGATTCCTTTCTCTGCTTCGTCGGGAAGGGATTCCCGGCATTCCCGTAGCATCTCAGGAGGAGGTGCTCTCCACACGAGAATTGAGAGGAACTCCAGGGATCGTGCTATCAGGCCACAGGTACCCAGAGGTCTCAATCCACTCCAGATGAACCAGATTTCCCTGCACTGCCTCGGCTTTCAACCCGATGATCGAATAACCCCATGCTGGCACGTGTGACAGCCCTGGTGGCATCTCGAGGGAAAGCCACAGATACCTATGTCAACGTGACAGGAAGACTGACAGTGCTGCTACAGCTCAGGAGGAGAGAGGGCGTGCATGTCTCCACGTGAGACGAGACCTGACTCCACTGTGGACACTCCACAGGGACCCAAGTCTTATGTCAGCACGTTCGAGGAAATCTCAGGGTCCGGCGGCAGCTCGAGACGAGGACAGAGGACCCAACACCGACTGGAGAGGAATCCCAAGAGGTCCCTGGCCATTCGTATGGAGACTGGCCTCTCCTGAGCCCAAACGAGCGGATCCCAGAGGTCACCGTCGTAACTCGAGAATGACCTGCCGCAACTCGAGAAACACCAGAAGGTTCTCCCTTCCAGGAGCGTTGAGGCTCTTTTCCACTGCCGCATGTCGAGGGGAATCACACCTTCAATCTTGGACTTCAAAAGGGTCCTTCACTCCCCTCTGCGACTCAAGAAGTTCCCCAACACACGTGCCTCCACTCGAGAGGAACCGCGATTTTCCCGCCACAACTCAAGAGGAGTCCCTTTGTACCCTCCTCAGCTCGATATGTGGGTTCCTTTCCCTGCTTCGTTGGGATGGAATTCCGGCATTCCTGGCGCATCTCAGGTGGAGGTGCTCTCCACAGGAGAGTCGAGAGGAACTCCAGGAAATGTGCCATCAGGCTGCAAGTATCCAGAAATCTCAATCCACTCCAGATGAACCTGATTTGCCTGCAGTGCCTCGACTGTCACCACGAGGATCGACTCACCCCATGGTGACAAGTCTGATAGCCCTGGTGGCACCACGAGCAAAGCCACAGATCCCTGTGTCAACGCGACAGGAAGCCTGACAATGGTGCTACAGCTCAGTAGCAGAGCGGGCGTGCATGTCTCCACTCGAAAAGAGGACTGACCACCTGTGGACACTCCACAGGGACCCAAGACCCATGTCAGTACTTTCGAGCAAAGCTCAGGGTGCGGCCGCACCTCCAGACGCGGACCTAGGACCCGCCACCGACTGGAGAGGAATCCTGCAAGGTACCTCGCTATTCGCATGGAGACGGGCGTCTCCTGAGGCCACACGAGCAGGTCCCTGAGGTCCCCGTCATAACTCGAGAAGGACCTGCTGCTACTCGTGAAACACCAGCAGGTTCTCCTTTCCAGGTACGTTGAGGCCCTTTTCTGCTGCTGCATGTCGAGCGAAATCATACCTTCCCTCTTGGACCTCGAAAGGATCCTTCACTCCCTTGCTGTAACTCAAGAAGTTCCCTGACAAATGCGCGTACACTTGACAGGAACCCCGAGTGTCCCACCACAACCAAAGAGGAGCCCCGTTATCCCTTCCTCAGCGGGAGATGAGGGTTATTTTCCGTGCTTCTTCGGGAAGGGATTTGCGGTGTTCCCATCACATATCAGGAGGAGTTGCTCTTCAAAGGAGAGACGAGGGAAACTCCAGGTATGGTGCCATCAGGCCACAAGTACCCAGAAGTCTCAATCCACTCCATATGAACCTGATTTCCCTGCCCTGTCTCGACTGACACCCCGAGGATCGACTTACCCCATGGTGGCACGTGTGACAGCCCTGTTCGAATATCGAGTGAAAGCCACAGATCCCTGTGTCAATGCTCAGGAAGCCTGACAGTGCTGCTAAAGTTCAGGTGAAGAGCGGGCGTGCATATCTCCACTCGAGACGAGGCCTGACCACCGTGTGGACACTCCAGAGGGACCCAAGTCCCATGTCAGCACATTTGAGCAAATCTCAGGGTCCGGCCGCAGCTCCAGACGTGGACCTAGGACATGCCAACGACTGGAGAGGATTCGCAAGGAGACTGTCCTCTCCTGAGGCCACACGAGCAGGTCCCTGAGGTCCCCGTCTTAACTCGAGAAGGACCTGCTTCAAGTCAAGAAACAACTGGAGGTTATCCCTTCCAGGTGCGTGGAAGCTCTTTTCTCCTGCTGCATGTCGAGCGAAATCACACCTTCCCTCTTGGACCTCGAAAAGGTCCTTCACTCCCTTGCTGCGACTCAAGAAATTCAATGACACCCTCGCCTCCACTCGACAGGAACCCCAAGGGTCCCGCCACAACTAAATATGAGCCCCGTTGTCCCCTCCTCAGCGCGAGATGAGGGTTACTTTCCGTGCTTCATCGGGAAGGGATTCGCGGCATTCCCATCACATCTCAGTAGGAGGTTCTCTCCACAGGAGAGTTGAGAGTAACTCCAGGGATCATGCCATCAAGCTGCAAGTACCCAGAAATCTCAGTCCATTCCAGATGAACCTGATTTCCCTTCAATGTCTCGACTGTAACCCCTAGGATCGACTCACCCCATGGTGGCACATGAGGCAGCCCTGATGGCACCTAGAAGGAAAGCCACAGACCCCTGTTTCAATGCAACAGGAAGCCTGACAGTGTTGGTACAGCTCAGGAGAATAGCTGGCGTGCTTGTCTCCACTCGAGACGAGGCCTGACTCGACTGTGGACACTCCTGAGGGACCCAAGTCCGATTTCAGCACGTTCGAGGAAACCTCAGGGTCCGGCCGCAGGTCCAGACGAGGACAGAGGACCCGCAACCGACTGGAGAGGAATCCCGAGAGGTCCCACGCCATTCGCACGAAGACTGGCCTCTCCTGTGGCCACAAGAGCGGATCCAGAGGTCCCCGTCTTAACTCGAGAAGGACCTGCCGCAACTCGAGAAATACCAGGAGGTTCTTTCTTCCAGTCGCGTTGAGGCCCTTTTCCACAGCCACATGTCGAGGAAAATCACACCTTCCCTCTTGGACCTCGAAAGGGTCCTTCACTCCCCTCTTCGACTCAAGAAGTTCCCCGACACACACGCCTACACTCGAGGGGAACCCGAGTGTAATACCACAACTCAAGAGGAGCCCCGTTGTTCCCTCCTCAGCTCGAGATGAGGGTTCCTTTCCCTCCTTCGTCGGGAATCCCTTCCCAACGTTACCGTCGCATCTCAGGAGGAGGTGCTCTTCACAGGAGTGTCGAGAGGAACTCCAGGGAAGGTGCCATCAGGCCACAAGTGTTCAGAAATATCAGTCCACTCCAGATGAACCTAATTTGCCTGCACTGCCTCGACTGCCACTGCGAGGATCGATTCACCCCATGGTTACATGTGTGATAGCCCTGATGGCACCTCGAGCAAAGCCACAGATCCCTGCCTGAAATTGACAGGAAACGTGACAGTGCTGGTACAGCTCAGGAGGAGAGCGGGCGTGCATGTCTCCACTGGAGAGGAGGCCTGAATCAACTGTAGACACTCTGGAGGTGCCCAAGTCCCACGTCAGCACATTCGAGGAAACCTCAGGGTCCGTCTGCAGCTCCGGACGAGGATTTAGGACTCGCCAACAACTGTAGAGGAATCCCGAGAGGTACCTCGCCATTCGCATTGGGGACTGGCCTCTCCTGAGGCCACACAAGCGGGTCCCTGAGGTCCCCGTTGAAACTTAAGAAGGACCTGTCACAACTCGAGAAACACCAGGAGGTTCTCCTTTCCAGGCACGCTGAGGCCCTTTTCCACTGCTTCATGTCGAGGGAAATCACACCTTCCCTCTTGGACCTTGAAAGGCTCCTTCACTCCCTTGCTGCGACTCAAGAAGTTCCCCAACACACGCGCCTCCACTCGAGAGGAACCCCGAGGGTCCGGCCACAACTCAAGAGAGCCCCGTAATCCCCTCCTCAGCTCGAGATGAGGGTTCCTTTATCTGCTTCGTCGGAAAAGGATTCCCGGCATTCCCGTCGCATCTCAGGAGGATGTCCTCTCCACACGAGAGTCGAGAGGAACTCCAGAGATAGTGCTATGATGCCACAGGTACCCAGAAGTCTCAATCCACCCCAGATGAACCAGATTTCGCTGCACTGCCTCGACTGACACCCAGAGGATTGACTAACTCCATGGTGGCACGTGTGACAGCCCTGGTGGCATCTCGAGGGAAAAACACAGATCCCTGTGTCAATGCGACAGGAAGCCTGAGAGTGCTGCTACAGCTCAGGAGGACAGCTGGCGTGCATGTCTCCACTCGAGACGAGGCCTGACTCCACTGTGGACACTCCAGAGGGACCCAAGTCGCATGTCAGCACGTTCGAGGAAACCTCAGGGTCCGGCCGCAGCTCCAGACGAGGAAAGAGGACCCGCCACCGACTGGAGAGGAATCCCAAGAGGTCCCTCGCCATTCGCAAGGAGACTGGCCTCTCTTGAGCCCACACGAGCGGATCCCAGAATTCACCGTCGTAACTAGAGAATGACCTGCCGCAACTCGAGAAACACCAGAAGGTTCTCCCTTCCAGGAGCGTTGAGGCTCTTTTCCACTGCCGCATGTCGAGGGAAATCACACTTCAATCTTGGACCTCGAAACGGTCCTTCACTCCCCTCTGTGACTCAAGAAGTTCCCTGACACACACGCCTACAACCGAGGGGAACCCTGAAGGTCCCGCCACAATTCAAGAGGAGCCCCGTTGTCCCCTCCACAGCTCGAGATGAGGGTTCATTTCCCTGCTTCTTTGGGAAGTGATTCAGGATGTTTCCGTCTCATCTCAGGAGGAGGTGCTCTTCACAGAATTGTCGAGAGAAACTCCAGGGAATGTGACATCAGGCCACAAGTATCCAGAAATCTCAATCCACTCCAGATGAACCTGATTTGCCTGCACTGCATCGACTGCCACTGCGAGGATTGACTCACCCCGGGCGACATGTGTGATAGCCCTGGTGGCACCTCAAGCAAAGCCACAAATCCCTGCATGAAATTGACAGGAAGCCTGACAGTGCTGCTACAGCTCAGGAGGAGAGCGGGCATGCATGTGTTCACTGGAGAGGAGGCCTGAATCCCCTGTGGACACTCCGGAGGGGCCCAAGTGCCATGTCAGCACTTTCGAGGAAACCTCAGGGTCCGGCCGCAGCTCCGGACGAGGACTTAGGACCCGCCACCAACTGGAGAGGAATCCCGAGTGGTACCTCGCCATTTGCACGGAGCCTGTCCTCTCCTGAGGCCACAGGAGCGGGTCCCTGAGGTCCCCGTCGTAAGTCGAGAAGGACATGGTGCAACTCGAAAAACACCAGGAGTTTCTCCCTTCTAAGCGCATTGAGGCCCTTTCCAACTGCCGCATGTCGAGGGAAATCACTTCTTCCCTCTTGGACTTTGAAAGGGTCCTTCACTCCCTTGCTGTGACTCAAGAAGTTCCTTGACACACGCTCCTCCACTCGAGAGGAACCCCGAGGGTCCCGCCACAACTCAGGAGGAGCCCCGTTGTCCACTCCTCAGCGCGAGATGAGGGTTCATTTCCCTGCATCATTGGGAACGGATTCCAGGCGTTCCCTTTGCATCTCCGGAGGAGGTGATCTTCACAGGAGAGTCGAGAGGAACTCTAGGGAATGTGCCATCAGGCCACAAGTATCCAGAAATCTCAATCCACTCCAGATGAACCTGATTTGCCTGCACTGCCTCGACTGTCACTGCGAGGATCGACTCACCCCATGGTGGCACTTGTGACAGCCCTGGTGGCAGCTCGGGCAAAGCCAGATCCCTGGGTGAAAGTGACAGTAATCCTGAAAGTGCTGCTACAGCTCAGGAGGATAGCTGGCGTGCATGTCTCCACTCGAGACGATGCCTGACTCCACTGTGGACACTCCAGAGGGACCCAAGTCCCATGTCAGCACGTTTGAGCAAACCTCAGTGTGTGGCCGCAGCTCCAGACTAGGAAAGAGGACGGCCACCGACTGGAGAGGAATCCCGAGAGATCCCTCACCAATCGCACGGAGACTGGCCTCTCCTGAGCCCACACGAGTGGGTCCCAGAGGTCACCGTCGTAACTCGAGGATGACCTGACGCAACTCGAGAAACACTAGAGGGTTCTCCCGTCCAGGAGCATTGAGGCTCTTTTCCACTGCTGCATGTCGAGGTAAATCACGCCTTCAATCTTGGACCTCGAAAGGGTCCTTTACTCCCCTCTGCGACTCAAGAAGTTCCCTGACACACGTGCCTCCTCTCGAGAGGAACCACGATTTTCCCACCACAACTCAAGAGGAGCCCCTTTGTCCCCTCCTCAGCTCGAGATGTGAGTTCCTTTCCTTGCTTCGTCGGGACAGAATTCCCAGCATTCCCGGCGCATCTCAGGAGGAGGTGCTTTTCACAGGAGAGTCGAGAGGAACTCCAGGAAATGTGCCATCAGGCCGCAAGTATCCAGAAATCTCAATCCACTCCAGATGAACCTGATTTGCCTGCACGTCCTCGACTATCACCGCGAGGATTGACTCACCCCATGGTGGCACGTGTCATAGCCCTGGTGGCACCTTGAGCAAAGCCACAGATCCCAGGGTGAAAGTGACAGAAACACTGACAGTGCTGCTACAGCTCAGGAGGAGAGCGGGCGTGCATGTCTCCACTGGAGACGAGGCCTGACTCCCCTGTGGACACACTGGAAGGGCCCAAATCCCATATTAGCACTTTCAAGGAAACATCAGGGTCCAAACTCAGCTCCAGACGAGGACAGAGGACCCGCCACTGACTGGAGAGGAATCCCGAGAGGTCCCTCGCCATTTCCACGGAGTCTGGCCTCTCTTGAGTCCACATGAGCGGGTGCGAGAGGTCCCCGTCGTGACTCGAAAAGGACCTGCCACAACTCGGGAAACACCAGGAGGTTCTCCATTCCAGTCGCGTTGAGGCCCTTTTCGAATGCCGCATGTCGAGGGAAATCACACCTTCCATCTTGGACCTCGAAAGGGTACTTCACCCCCTCTGTGACTCAAGAAGTTCCCCGACACATGCACCTCCACTTGAGAGGAATACCGAGTGTCCTGCCACAACTCAAGAGGAGCCCCGTTGTGCCCTCCTCAGCTCGAGATGAGGGTTCCATTCCCTGCTTCGTTGGGAAGGGATTCCCGGTGTTCCCGTCGCATCTCAGGAGGAGGTGCTCTACCCAGGAGAGTCGAGAGGAACTCCAGGGAATGTGCCATCAGGACACAAGTATACAGAAATTTCAATCCAATCCAGATGAAACTGATTTGCCTGCACTGCCTTCAACTGTCACTGCGAGGATCGACTCATCCCTTGGTGACACGTGTGATAACCCTGGTGGCACCTCGAGCAAAGCCACAGATCCCTGGTTGAAAGTGACAGGAAGACTGACAGTGATGCTCCAGCTCAGGAGGAGACCGGACGTGCATGTCTCCACTCAAGACGATGCCTGACCACCCTGTGGACACTCCAGAGGGACCCAAGTCCCATGTCAGCACTTTCGAGCAAAGCTCAGGGTCTGGCAGCAGCTCCAGACGCAGACCTAGGACGCACCACCGACTGGAGAGGAATCCCGAGAGGTCCCTCGCCATTCGCACGGAGACTGGCCTCTCCTGAGGCCACACGAGCAGGTCCCTGAGGTCCCCGTCATAATTCGAGAAGGACTTGCTGCAACTCGAGAAACACCAGGAGGTTCTCCCTTCCATGTGCGTTGAGGCTCTTTTCTGCTGCTGCATGTGGAGGGAAATCACACTTGCCCTCTTGGACCTCGAAAGGGTCCTTCACTCCCTTGCTGCGACTCAAGAAGTTCCCTGACAATCGTGCCTCCACTCGACAGGAACCCCGAGGGACCCACCTCAACTCAAGAGGAGCCCCGTTGTCCTCTCCTCAGTGTGAGATGACGGTTCCTTTCGGTGATTGGTCGGGAAGGGATTTGCGGCATTCCCATCCAATATCAGGAGGAGGGGCTCTCCACAGGATAGTCGAGAGGAACTCCAGGGATCGTGCCATCAGGCCTCAGTACCCAGAAGTCTCAATTCACTCCAGATGAACCTGATTTCCCTGCACTATCTCGACTGTCACCCCGAGGATTGACTGACCTCCTGGAGGCACGTGTGACAGCCCTGGTGGCACCTCGAGGGAAAGCCACAGACCCCTGTTTCATCCCGACAGGAAGGCTGACAGTGTTGCCACAGCTCAGGAGAATAGCTGGCGTGCATGTCTCCACTCGAGACGAGGCCTGACTCCACTGTGGACACTCCAGAGGGTCCCAAGTCCCATGTCAGCGCCTTTGAGGAAACCTGAGTGTCCTGCCGTAGCTCCAGACGAGGACAGATGTCCAGCCACCGATTGGATAGGAATCGCGAGAGGTCCCTTGCCATTTGCATGGAGACTAGCCTCTCCTCAGGCCACACAAGCGGGTCCCAGAGGTCCCCGTCGTTACTCGAGAAACACCTGCCGCAACTCGAGAAACACCAGAAGGTTCTCCCTTCTAGTCACGTTGAGGCCCTCTTCCACTGCCTCATGTCGAGGGAAATCACACCTTCCCTCTTGGACCTCGAAAGGGTCCTTCACTCCTTTACTGTGACTCAACAAGTTCCCTGACACACGCGCCTCCACTTGACAGGAACCCCAAGGGTTCCGCCACAATGCAAGGGGAGCCCTGTTGTCTCCTCCTCAGCGTGAGATGAGGTTTATGTCCGGTGCTTCGTCGGGAAGGAATTTGTGGCATTCCCATCGCATATCAGGAGGAGGTGCTCTTCACAGGATAGTCGAGAGGAACTCCAGGGATCGTGCCATCAAGCCCCAAGTACCCAGAAGTCTCAATCCACTCCTGAAGAACATGATTTCCCTGCACTGTTTCGACTGTCACCACGAGGATCCACTCCCCCCATGGTGGCACGTGTGACAGCCCTGGTAGCACCTTGAGGGAAAGCCACAGACCCCTGTTTCAACGCGACAGGAAGCCTCACAGTTTTGCTACAGCTCAGGAGGATTGATGGCATGCATTTCTCCACTCGAGAGGAGGCCTGACTCCACTGGGACACTCCAGACGGACCCAAGTCCCATATCAGCAAGTTCGAGGAAAGCTCAGGGTCCGGCTGCAGCTCCAGACGAGGACAGAGGACCCGCCACCGACTGGAGAGGAATCCCTAGAGGTACTTCACCATTTGCATGGAGCCTGGCCTCTCCTGAGGCAACACGAGCGGGTCCCTGAGGTCCCCGTCGTAACTCGAGAAGGACCTGCCGCACCTCGAGAAACACCAGGAGGTTCTCCCTTCCAGGTGCGTTGAGGCCCTTTTCTGCTGCCGCATTTGGAGGGAAATCACACCTTCCCTCTTGGACCTCAAAATGGTCCTTCACTCCATTGCATCGACTGAAGAAGTTCCCCGACACACGTGCCTCCACTCGAGAGGAACCCCGAGGGTCCCGTCACAACTCAAGAGGAGCACCGTTGTCCCCTCCTCAGCTCGAGATGAGGGTTCCTTTCCCTGCTTCGTCAGGAAGTGATTCCCCGCATTCCCATCGCATATCAGGAGGAGGTGCTCTCCACAGGAGAGTCGAGAGGAACTCCAGGGATCGGGCCATCAGGCCACAAATATCCAGAAATCACAATTCATTTCAGATGAATCTGATTTCCCTGCACTATCTTTACTGTCACCCTGAGGATCGACTCACCTCCTGGAGGCACGTGTGACAGCCCTGGTGGCATCTCGAGGGAAAGCCACAGACCTGTGTTTCAACATAACAGGAAGCCTGACAGTGCTACTACAGCTCAGGAGAAGAACAATTGTGCATGTCTCCACTCAAGATGAGGCCTGACTACCCTGTGAACACTCCAGAGGGACCCAAGTCCTATGTCAGCAATATCGAGCAAAGCTCAGGGTAAGGCCGCAGCTCCAGACGCGGACCTAGGACCTGCCACCAACTGGAGAGGAATCCCGAGAGGTCCCTCGCCATTCGCACGGAGACTGGCCTCTCCTGAGGCAACACGAGCAGATCCCTGAGGTCCCTGTCGTAACTCGAGAAGGACCTGCTGCAACTCGAGAAACACCAGGAGGTTTCCCTTCCAGGCGCGTTGAGGCCCTTTTCTGCTGCTGCATGTCGAGCGAAATCACACTTTCCCTCTTGGACCACGAAAGGGTCCTTCACTCCCTTGCTGCGAGTCAACAAGTTCCCCAACACACCCGCCTCCACTCGACAGGAAACCCGACGGTCCCGCCACAACTCAAGAGAAGCCCCCATTGTCCCCTCCTAAGCGTGAGATAAGAGTTACTTTCCGTGCTTCGGCGGGAAGTGATTTGCGGCATTCCAATCGCATATCAGGAGGAGGTGCTCTCCACAGGAGAGTCGAGTGGAACTCCAGGGATCGTGCCATCAGGCCCCAAGTACTCAGAAGTCTCAATCCCCTCCTGATGAACCTGATTTCCCTGCACTGTCTCGACTGTCACCCCAAGGATCAACTCACACCATGGTGGCACTTGTGACAGCCCTGGTGGCACCTCGATGGAAAGCCACATACCCCTGTTACAACGCGACAGGAAGCCTGACAGTGTTGCTACAGCTCAGGAGGATAGCTGGTGTGCATGTCTCCACTCGAGACGAGGCTTGACTCCAATGTGGACATTCCAGAGGGTCCCAAGTCCCATGTCAGCACGTTCGTGGAAACCTCAGTGCCCGGCCGCAGATCCAGACGATGACTTAGGACCCGCCACCTAATGAAGAGGATCCGGAGAGGTACCTCGCCACTGGCACGGAGCCAGGCCTCTCCTGAGGCCATAGGAGCGGGTCCCTGAGGTCCCAGTCGTAACTCGAGAAAGACCTGCCGCAACTCGAGAAACCAGGAGGTTATCCCTTCCAGGCGCGTTGAGGCCCTTTTCCGCTGCCGCAAGTCGAGGGAAATCACACCTTCCCTCTTGGACCTCGAAAGGGTCCTTATCTCCCTTGCTAAGACTCAGGAAGTTCCCCCACACATGCTCCTCCACTCGAGAGGAACCCCGAGGGTCCCGCCACAACTCAAGAGGAGCCCCGTTGTCCCCTCCTCAGCGTGAGATGAGGGTTCCTTTCTCTGCTTCTTTGGGAAGGATTCCCGGCGTTCCCGTCACATCTCAGGAGGAGGTGCTCTCCAAATGAGAGTCGAGAGGAACTCCAGGGATCGTGCTATCAGACGACAGGTACCCAGAAGTCTCAATCCACTCCAGATGAACCAGATTTCCCTGCACTGCCCTGACTGTCTCCCCGAGGATCTAGAAAACCCATGGTGGCATGTGTGACAGCCCTGGTGGCATCTCGAGGAAAACTCACAGATCCCTGTGTCACCACAACAGGAAGCCTCACAGTGCTGCTACAGTTCAGGTGGAGAACATGCGTACATATCTCCACTCGAAACAAGGCCTGACCTGTCTGTGGACCCTCCAGAGGGACCCAAGTCCCATGTCAGCACTTTCGAGCAAAGCTCAGGGTCCGGCCGCAGCTCCAGACGCGGACCTAGGACCTGCCACTGACTGGAGAGGAATCCCGAGAGGTCCTTCGCAATTCGCACAGAGACTGGCTTCTCCGGAGGCAACACGAGCAGTTTCCTGAGGTCCCCGTCGTAACTCGAGAAGGACCTGCGGCAACTCGAGAAACACCAGGAGGTTCTCCCTTCCAGGTGCGTTGAGGCCCTTTTCTGCTGTTGCCTGTCAAGCGAAATCACACTTTCCCTCTTGGACCACGAAAGGGTCCTTCACTGCCTTGCTGTGACTCAGAATTTCCCCTACACATGCGCATCCACTCAAAAGGAACCCCGAGGGTCCAGCCACAACTCAAGAGGAGCCCCGTTGTCCCCTCCTCAGCTCGAGATGAGGGTTCTTTATCTGCATTGTTGGGAACGGATTCGTGAGGTTCCCATCACATATCAGGAGGAAGTGTTCTCCACAGGAGAGTCAAGAGGAACCCCAGGGATCGTGCTATCAGGCCACAAGAAACCAGAAGTCTCAATCCACTCCAGATGAAACTGATTTCCCTGCACTCTCTCGACTGTCACCCCGAAGATCAACTCACCCCATGGTCGCACGTGTGACAGCCCTGGTGGCACCTCGAAGGAAAGCCACAGACCCCTGTTTCAAGCGACAGGAAGCCTGAACAGTGTTGCTACAGCTCAGGAGGATAGCTGGCGTGTATGTCTCCACACGAGATGAGGCCTGACTCCAATGTGGACACTCCAGAGGGACCCAAGTCCCATGTCACCACGTTCGTGGAAACCTCAGTGTCCAGCTGCAGCTCGCGACGAGGACTTAGGACCCGCCACCTAATGAAGAGGAATCTGAGAGGTACCTCGCCATTTGCACGGAGCCAGGCCTCTCCTGAGGCCACTCGAGCGGGTCCCTGAGGTCCCCGTCGTAATTCGAGATGGACCTGCCGCAACATGTGAAAACAAGGAAGTTCTCCCTTCCAGGCGCGTTGAGGCCCTTTTCCGCTGCCGCATGTCGAGGGAAATCACACCTTCCCTCTTGGACCTCGAAAGGGTCTTTATCTACCTTGCTACGACTCAGGAAGTTCCCCAACACAAGCTCTTCCACTCGAGTGGAGCCCTGAGTGTCCCGCCATTACTCAAAAGGAGCCCAGTTGTCCCCTCCTCAGCGCGAGATGAGGATTCCTTTCTCTGCTTCATCGGGAAGGGATTCCCGGCATTCCCGTCGCATCTCAAGAGGAGGTGCTCTCCACAGGATAGTCGAGATGAACTCCAGGGATTGTTCCATCAGGCCCCAGGTACCCAGAAGTCTGAATCCACTCCTGATGAACCTGATTTCCCTGCACTCTCTCGACTGTCACCCCGAGGATCGACTCATCCCATGGTGGCACGTGTAACAGCCCTGGTGGCACCTCGAGGGAAAGCCACAGACCCCTGTTTCAACGTGACAGGAAGTCTGACAGTGCTACGACAACTCAGGAGGAGAGCGGGCTTGCATGTCTCCACTCGAGACGAGGCCTGACCACCCTGTGGACACTCCAGAGGTACCCAAGTCCCATGTCAGCACTTTCGAGCAAAGCTCAGGGTCCGGCCGCAGCTCCAGACGTGGACATAGGACCCGCCACCGACTGGAGAGGAATCCCCGAGGTTCCTTGGCATTCGCACGGAGATTGGCCTTCCTGAGGCCACATGAGCAGGTCCCTGAGGTTCCCGTCCTAACTCGAGAAGGACCTGCTGCAACTCGAGAAACACCAGGAGGTTCTCCCTTCCAGTTACTTTGAGGCCCTTTTACACTGCCGCATGTCGAAGGAAATCACACCTTCCCTCTTGGACCTCGAAAGAGTCCTTCACTCCCCTCTGCGACTCAAGAAATTCTCCAAAACACGCGCCTCTACTCGAGAGAAACCCCGAGGGTCCCGCCACAACTCAAGAGGAGCCTCGTTGTCCCCTCATCAGCTCAAGATGTGGGTTCCTTTCCCTGCTTCGTCGGGAAGGGATTCCCGGCGTTCCCGTCGCATCTCAGGAGGAGATGCTCTTCACAGGAGAGTTGAGAGGAACTCCAGGGATCGTGCAATCAGGCCACAGGTACCCAGAAGTCTCAATCCACTCCAGATGAAACTGATTTCCATGCACTGTCTCGACTGTCACCCCGAGGATCGACTCACCCCATGGTGGCACGTGTGACAGCCCTGGTGGCACCTCGAGGGAAAGCCACAGACCCCTGTTTCAATGCGACAGGAGGCCTGACAGTGTTGCTACAGCTCAGGAGGATAGCTGGCGTGCATGTCTACAATCGAGACGAGGCCTGACTCCACTGTGGACACTCCAGAGGAACCCAAGTCCCATGTCAGCACGTTCGAGGAAACTTCAGGGTCCGGCCGCAGCTCCAGACGAGGACTTAGGACCCGCCACCTAATGATGAGGAATTCCGAGAGGTACCTCGCCATTTGCACGGAGCCAGGCCTCTCCTGAGGCCACACGAGCGGGTCCCTGAGGTCCCCGTCGTAACTCGAGATGGACCTGCCGGAACTTGAGAAAACCAGGAGGTTCTCCCTTCCAGGCGCGTTGAGGCCGTTTTCAGCTGCCACATGTCGAGGTAAATCACACCTTCCCTCTTGGACCTCGAAAGGGTCCTTATCTCCCTTGCTACAACTCAGGAAGTTCACCGACACACGCTCCTTTACTCGAGTGGAGGCCCGGGGTCCTGCTGCAACTCAAGAGGAGCCCCGTTATACCCTCCTCAACGCGAGATGAGGGTTTCTTTAAGTGCTTCGTAGGGAAGGGATTCGCGGCATTCCCATCGCATATGAGGAGGAGGAGCTCTCCACAGGAGAGTCGAGAGGAACTCCAGGGATCATGCCATCAGGCCACAAGTACCCAGAAGTCTCAATCCACTCCAGATGAAACTGATTTCCCTACACTTCCTCGACTGTCAACGTGAGGATCGACTATCCCCATGGTGGCATACTTGACAGCCCTGGTGGCACCTCTAGGGAAAGCCACAGGCCCCTGTTTCAACACGACAGGAAGCCTGAGATTGTTGCTACAGCTCAGGAGGATAGCTGGCGTGCATGTCTTCACACGAGATGAGGCCTGACTCCACTGTGCACACTCCAGAGGGACCCAAGTCCCAGTCAGCACGTTCGAGAAAACCTCAGGGTCCGGCCGCAGCTCCAGACGCGGACCTAGGACCCACCACTGAAAGGAGAGCAATGCCAAAAGGTCCCTCGCCATTCGCATGGAAACTGGTCTCTTCTGAGGCCACAAGAGCGGGTCCCTGAGGTTCCCGTCGTAACTCGAGAAGGACCTGCTGCAACTCGAGAAACACCAGGAGGTTCTCCCTTCTAGGTGCGTTGAGGCCCTTTTCTGCTGCCGAATGTCAAGGGAAAACACACCTTCCCTCTTGGACCTCGAAAGGCTCCTTCACTCCCTTGCTGGACTCAAGAAATTCCCTGAAACACGTGCCTCCACTCGAGAGGAACATCGAGGGCCCCGCCACAACTCAAGAGGAGAACCGTTGTCCCCTTCTCAGGTCGAGATGAGAGTTCCTTTCCCTGCTTCATTGGGAAGGGATTCCCGGCTTTCCCGTCACATGTCAGGAGGAGGTGCTTTCCACACGAAAATTGAGAGGAACTCCAGGGATCGTGCTATCAGGCCACAGGCACCCAGAAGTCTCAGTCCACTCCAGATGAACCAGATTTCCCTGCACTGCCTCGACTGTACCCCGAGGATCGACTAACCCCATGGTGGCACGTGTGACAGCCCTGGTGGCATCTGTGAGGGAAAGACAAAGATCCCTGTGTCAACACGACAGGAAGCCTTACAGTGCTAGTACATATCAGGAGTAGAGCGAGCGTGCATTTCTCCCCTCGAGACGAGGCCTGACCTACCTGTGGACACTCCGGAGGGACCCAAGTCCCATGTCAGCACTTTCGAGCAAAGCTCAGGATCCGGCCGCTGCTCCAGATGAGGAGTTAGGACCCGCCACTAACTGTAGAGGAATCTTGAGAGGTCCCTCGCCATTCGCACGGAGACTGGCCCCTTATGAGGCCACAGGAGCGGGTCCCTAAGGTCTCCGTCGTAAATCGAGAAGGACTTGCCGCAGCTCGAGAAACACCAGGAGGTTCTCCCTTCTAGACGCGTTGAGGCCCTTTTCTGCTGCCACATGTAGAGGGAAATCACACCTTCCCTTTTGGACCTCGAAAGGGTCCTTCACTCCCTTGCTGCGACTCAAGAAGTTCCCTAACACACGCGCCTCCACTCGAGAGGAATCGCGAGTGTCCCTCCACAACTCAAGAAGAGCCCTGCCAGGGTCCATCCCCGGTGGATTCAGGGTGATTTGAAGGTGGAGACGGAGTCGGCGAGAAAAACACTTTTAGAAATATAAGATTAGATTAGGAAATAATAGTATAGTAGGAAAATTTAGATGGAGAAAGAAGGCTGAATAACTTGATTTATATGGAATACCAATCACCACCTATGTAGATAACAGTCGTCTTTTTCTACTTCCGAAGGAGAGGAGGCACTGAGGCCTCCCCAGTCCAATCTTAGAAGCCCAGGCATAATTAGTAGGCTTGGTGAGTACCCACTCCCTAGATGGAGATTCAGCCAGAAGGAGAAAGAAAGAATGACACGGGGGGAATCTGCCTTTCCAGAAATTGATCTCATTTTCTTTATTTTCAGGTTTGTTTATATACCTTTTTTATCCGCTGCCACATGTAGAGGGAAATCACACCTTCCCTTTTGGACCTCGAAAGGGTCCTTCACTCCCTTGCTGCGACTCAAGAAGTTCCCTAACACACGCGCCTCCACTCGAGAGGAATCGCGAGTGTCCCTCCACAACTCAAGAAGAGCCCTGCCAGGGTCCATCCCCGGTGGATTCAGGGTGATTTGAAGGTGGAGACGGAGTCGGCGAGAAAAACACTTTTAGAAATATAAGATTAGATTAGGAAATAATAGTATAGTAGGAAAATTTAGATGGAGAAAGAAGGCTGAATAACTTGATTTATATGGAATACCAATCACCACCTATGTAGATAACAGTCGTCTTTTTCTACTTCCGAAGGAGAGGAGGCACTGAGGCCTCCCCAGTCCAATCTTAGAAGCCCAGGCATAATTAGTAGGCTTGGTGAGTACCCACTCCCTAGATGGAGATTCAGCCAGAAGGAGAAAGAAAGAATGACACGGGGGGAATCTGCCTTTCCAGAAATTGATCTCATTTTCTTTATTTTCAGGTTTGTTTATATACCTTTTTTACACATAGGGATGAATACAGAGTCACGTGGGGGGCAGCAGTCCCGACCTTTATCAAAATCAGGTGCTTTACATATAAAAAGCTCTTAGGGGTTTTACATCATCTTCTGGCCATGAGGCCTGCTAACACTTCATGACCCTCTCTTTCTGATAACCAAAAAACTCTTTTTTCCAAGGGTGTTTTTTCTTAAACCAGGCACCACCCTTCAGATAAAGTCACATTCCTATAGGGTAAGGGTGTAATGAGTTACAATCAAGAAAGAAATTTATCTAACCCAAGGTTAATATGATTAATCTTAAAGGTCAATACTTATTTCTCTTATATGCTAGTTATATTCATTATAAGGGCAGGGAATATGAAGATTTAGCAAAAAAATATCAGCCCAACAAGTGAAATCCTTTCACCAATACAATTCCTAATCAACCCACTATACTAATAAATTCTAACTTCCCAAAAGAATCTGCTTTTAGTAATCTAAAACATCTCGTGCCTCTCGCTGTTGGGAGGCTGTAAATAATCACATTTGGCCGGAAGAATCTATACAGGCAGGCTAAATAACCTTCAGAGGATTCCATAAGCTGAATCACTCTTGTCACGTCCAGGAATTTTATCAACTGGAGCTGCAAGTTAACTCCTTTTCCGAGAGAAATGGTTATGGGGGAGAGACCCCGTAAAGTCAGAGGTGTAGGTAAGAGCATAAAACAGACTCTTGGTTTTGGGGGTAGATGCTCAGGAACAGGTGGTTTGTTGAGGTTTGATCACGCATTTGCATATGCCAAGCCTCCTTCATCATGACCTTCGCCACGGGCAGAGTTCCTCACGCTGGCCCCTGGCAGAGCCCTGAAATCAACCCACTATACTAATAAATTCTAACTTCCCAAAAGAATCTGCTTTTAGTAAATCTAAAACATCTCGTGCCTCTCACTGTTTGGAGGCTGTAAATAATCACATTTGGCTGGAAGAACCTATACAGGCAGGCTAGATAAGCTTCAGAGGATTCCGTAAGCTGAAACACTCTTGTCACGCCCAGGAATTTTATCAAGTGGAGCTGCAAGTTAACTCCTCTTCCGAGAGAAATGGTTATGGGGGAGAGCCCCCCGTAAAGTCAGAGGTGTAGATAAGAGCATAAAACAGACTCTTGGTTTTGGGGGTAGATGCTCAGGAACAGGTGGTTTGTTGAGGCTTGATCACGCCTTTGCATATGCCAAGCCTCCTTCATCATGACCTTCGCCACGGGCGGAGTTACTCACGCTGGCCCCTGGCAGAGCCCTGTTGTCCCTTCCTCAGCTCGAGATGAGGGTTCCTTTCCCTGCTTCATCAGGAAGGGATTCCCGGCATTCCCGTCGCATCTCAGGAGGAGGTGCTCCTCACAGGAGAGTCGAGAGGAATTCGAGGGATCGTGCCATCAGGCCACAAGTGTCCAGAAGTCTCAATCCACTCCAGATGAACCTGATGTCCCTGCACAGCCTCGACTGTCACCCCGAGGATCGACTCACTCCATAGTGGCACGTGGGACAGCCCTGGTCGCACCTCGAGGGAAAGAAACAGATGCCTGTGTCAACGTGACAGGAAGACTGACAGTGCTGCTACAGCTCACGAGGAGAGAGGGCGTGCATGTCTCCACTCAAGACGAGGCCTGAACTCACTTGTGGACACTCCGGAGGGAACCGAATCCCATGTGAGCACATTTGAGGAAAACTCAGGGTCCAGCTGCAGCTGTGGACAAGGACTTAGGACCCGCCACCAACCGGAGAGGAATCATGAGAGGTCCCTCGCCATTCACACAGAGACTGGCCTCTCCTGAGGCCACACGAACGAGTCCCTGAGTTCCCCGTCGTAACTCGAGAAGGACCTGCTGCAACTCGATAACATCAGGAGGTTCTCGCTTCCAGGTGCGTTAAGGCCCTTTTCCACTGCCGCATGTCGAGGGAAATCACACCTTCCCTCTTGGACCTCGAAAGGGTCCTTTACTACCCTCTGCGACTCAAGAGGTGCCCCCATACACGCGCCTCCACTCGAGAGGAACCCCGAGGGTCCCGCCACAACTCAAGCGGAGCCCTGTTGTCCCCTTCTCAGCTCGAGATGTGGGTTCCTTTCCTTGCTTCGTCGGGAAGTGATTTCCGGCGTTCCCGTCGCATCTCAGGAGGAGGTGCTCTCCACATGAGAGTCGAGAGGAACTCCAGGGATCGTGCTATCAGACCACAGGTACCCAGAAATCTCAATCCATTCCAGATGAACCTAATTCCCCTGCACCGTCTTGACTGTCACCCCGAAGATGGACTCACACCATGTTGGCATGTGTGACAGCCCGGGTATCACCTCGAGGGAAAGCCACAGATCCTAGTTTAAATGTGACAGGAAGCCTGACATTGCTGCTACAGCTCAGGAGGATAGCGGGCGTGCATGTCTCCACTCGAGATGAGGCCTGAAAACACTGTGGACACTCCAGAGGGACCGAAGTCCCATGTCAGCATGTTCGAGGAAACCTCAGGGTCCGGCCGCAGCTCCAGACGAGGACAGAGGACCCGTCACCGACTGGAGCGGTATCCTGAGAGGTATCTCGCCATTCGCACATTGACGGGCCTCTCCTGAGTCCACAAGAACAGGTCCCAGAGGTGACCGTCGAAACTCGAGAAGGACCTGCCGCAACTCGAGAAACACCAGAAGGTTCTACCTTCCTGGCGCGTTGAGGCCCTTTTCCAGTGCCGCATGACGAGGGAAATCACACCTTCCCTCTTGTACCTCAAATGGGTCCTTCACTCCCCTCTGCGACTAAAGAAGTTCGCCGACACACGCACCTCCACTCGAGAGGAAGCCCGAGGGTCCTGCCACAAATCAAGAGGAGCCCTGTGGTCCCCTCCTTAGCTCGAGATGAGGGTTCCTTTCCCGCTTCATCAGGAAGGGATTCCCAGCGTTCCCGTCGCATCTCAGGAGGAGGTGCTCTCCACATGAGAGTCGAGAGGAACTCCAGGGATCGTGCTATCAGACCACAGGTACCCAGAAATCTCAATCCATTCCAGATGAACCTAATTCCCCTGCACCGTCTTGACTGTCACCCCGAAGATGGACTCACACCATGTTGGCATGTGTGACAGCCCGGGTATCACCTCGAGGGAAAGCCACAGATCCTAGTTTAAATGTGACAGGAAGCCTGACATTGCTGCTACAGCTCAGGAGGATAGCGGGCGTGCATGTCTCCACTCGAGATGAGGCCTGAAAACACTGTGGACACTCCAGAGGGACCGAAGTCCCATGTCAGCATGTTCGAGGAAACCTCAGGGTCCGGCCGCAGCTCCAGACGAGGACAGAGGACCCGTCACCGACTGGAGCGGTATCCTGAGAGGTATCTCGCCATTCGCACATTGACGGGCCTCTCCTGAGTCCACAAGAACAGGTCCCAGAGGTGACCGTCGAAACTCGAGAAGGACCTGCCGCAACTCGAGAAACACCAGAAGGTTCTACCTTCCTGGCGCGTTGAGGCCCTTTTCCAGTGCCGCATGACGAGGGAAATCACACCTTCCCTCTTGTACCTCAAATGGGTCCTTCACTCCCCTCTGCGACTAAAGAAGTTCGCCGACACACGCACCTCCACTCGAGAGGAAGCCCGAGGGTCCTGCCACAAATCAAGAGGAGCCCTGTGGTCCCCTCCTTAGCTCGAGATGAGGGTTCCTTTCCCTGCTTCATCAGGAATTGCCGCAGGACGAGGGAAATCACACCTTCCCTCTTGTACCTCGAATGGGTTCTTCACTCCCCTCTGCGACTAAAGAAGTTCCCCGAAACACGCGCCTCCACTCGAGAGGAAGCCCGAGGGTCCCGCCACAACTCAAGAGGAGTCCTGTTGTCCCCTCCTTAGCTCGAGATGAGGGTTCCTTTCCCTGCATCGTCAGGAAGGGATTCCCGGCGTTCCCGTCGCATCTCACGAGGAGGTGCTCTTCACAGGAGAGTTGAGAGGAACTCCAGGGATCGTGCCATCAGGCCACAAGTATCCAGAAAACTCAATCCATTCCAGATGAACCTGATTTGCCTGCACTGCCTCGATTGTCACTGCGAGGATCAATTCACCACATGGTGACACGTGTGATAGCCCTGGTGGCACCACGTGCAAAGCCACAGATACCTGGGTGAAAGTGACAGCAAGGCTGACAGTGCTGCTACAGCTCAGGAGGAGAGCAGGAATGCATGTCTCCACTGGAGACGAGGCCTGACTCCCCTGTGGACACTCCGGAGGAGCCCAAGTCCCATGTCTGCACTTTCGAGGAAACCTCAGGGTCCGGCCGCAGCTCCGAACGAGGACTTAGGACCCGACACGAACTGGAGAGGAATCCTGAGAGGTATCTCGCCATTTACATGGAGCCTGGCCTCTCCTGAGGCCACACGAGCGGGTCCCTGGGGTCCCCGTCGTACCTCAAGAAGGAACTGCCGCAACTCGAGAAACACCGGGAGGTTCCCCTTCCATGCACGTTGAGGCCCTTTTCCGCTACTGCATGTCAAGGGAAATCACACCTTCCCTCTTGGACCTCGCAAGCGTCCGTCACTCCCTTGCTGTGACTCAAAAAGTTCCCTGAAACACGGGCCTCCAACCGAGAGGAACCCCGAGGGTTCCGCCACAACTCAAGATGAGCCCCGTTGTCCCATCCTCAGCTCGAGATGAGGGTTCCCTTCGCTGCTTCGTCAGGCAGGGATTCCCGATGATCCCGTCACATCTCAGGAGTAGGTGCTCTCCACACAAGAGTCGAGAGGAACTCCAGGGAATGTGCCATCAGGCCACAAGTATTCAGAAATCTCAATCCACTCCAGATGAACCTGATTTACCTGCACTGCCTTGACTGTTACCGCGAGGATCGACTCACCCCATGGAGACTCGTGTGTTAGCCCTGGTGGCACCTCGAGCAAAGCCATAGATCCCTGGGTGAAAGTCACAGGAATGCTAACAGTGCTGCTACAGCTCATGAAGAGAGCAGGAGTGCATGTCACCACTGAAGATGAGGCTGGAGTCCCCTGTGGACACTCCGGAGGGGCCCAAGTCCCATGTCATCACTTTCGAGGAAACCTCAGGGTCCGACCGTAACTCCGGATGAGGACTTAGGACGCAGCACCAACTGGAGAGGAATCCCGAGAGGTAGCTCGTCATTTGCACGGAGCCTGGCCTCTCCTGAGGCCACACGAGCGGGTCCCTCGGTTACCCATCTTAACTCTAGAAGGACCTGCCGCAACTAGAGAAACACCAGGAGGTTCTCCCTTCCTCGCTTGTTGAGGTCCTTTTCCACTGCCGCATGTCGAGGCAAGTCACACCTTCCCTCTTGGACCTCGAAAGGGTCCTTCACTCCCTTGCTGTGACTCAAGAAGTTCACAGACACACGCGCCTCCACACGACAGGAACCCCGAGGGTCACCCATGGTGACTCGTGTGTTAGCCCTGGTGGCACCTCGAGCAAAGCCATAGATCCCTGGGTGAAAGTCACAGGAATGCTGACAGTGCTGCTACAGCTCATGAGGAGAGCGAGAGTGCATGTCACCACTGAAGATGAGGCCGGAGTCCCCTGAGGACAGTCCGGAAGGGCCCAAGTCCCATGTCAGCACTTTCGAGGAAACCTCAGGGTCCGGCCGTAACTCCGGACGAGGACTTAGGACGCAGCACCAACTGGAGAGGAATCCCGAGAGGTAGCTCGTCATTTGCACGGAGCCTGGCCTCTCCTGAGGCCACATGAGCGGTCCCTCGGTTCCCCATCTTAACTCGAGAAGGACCTGCCGCAACTAGAGAAACACCAGGAGGTTCTCCCTTCCACGCTTGTTGAGGCTCTTTTCCGCTGCCGCATGTCGAGGGAAATGACACCTTCCCTCTTGGACCTCAAAAGGGTCTTTAACTCCCTTGCTGCGACTCAAGAAGTTCCCTGACACAAGTGCCTCCACTCGAGAGGAACCCCGAGGGTCCCGCCACCACTCAAGAGGAGCCCCGTTGTCCCCTCCTCAGCTCGAGATGAGGGTTCCTTTCCCTGCTTCGGCGGGAAGGAATTCCGGGCGTTCCCTTCACATCTCAGGAGGAGTGCTCTCCACACAAAAGTCGAGAGGAACTCCAGGGATCCTGCTATCAGGCCACAGGTACCCAGAAGTCTCAATCCACTCCAGATGAACCAGATTTCCCTGCACTGCCTTGACTGTCACCTCGAGAATCGACTAACCCCATGGTGGCACGTGTGACAGCCCTGGTGGCCTCTTGAGGGAAAGCCAGAGATCCCTGTGTCAATGTGACAGGAAGCCTGACAGTGCTGCTACAGCTCAGAAGGAGAGCCGGCATGCATGTCTCCACACGAGACGAGGCCTGAACACCCTGTGGACCCTCCAGAGGGACCCAAGTCCCATGTCAGCACGTTCGAGGAAACCTCAGGGTCTGGCTGCAGCTACAGACTCGGACCTAGGACCCGCCACCGACTGGAGAGGAATCCCGAGAGGTCCCTTGCCATTCGCACGGAGACTGGCCTCTCCTGAAGCCACACGAGCAGGTCCCTGAGGTCCATATCGTAACTCAAGAAGGACCTGCCACAACTCGAAAAACGACAGGAGGTTCTCCCTTCTAGGCGCGTTGAGGCCCTTTTCTGGTGCTGCATGTCGACCGAAATCACACCTTCCCTCTTGAACCTCGAAAGGGTCCTTCACTCCCTTGCTGCGACTCAAAAGTTCCCTGACACAAGCGCCTCCACTCGATAGGAACCCCTAGGGTCCCCCCACAACTCAAGAGGAGCCCCGTTGTCCCCTCCTCAGCGCGAGATGAGGGTTAGTTTTCCATGCTTCTTCGGGAAGGGATTCGCGGCATTCCCATCACATATCAGGAGAAGGTGCTCTCCACAGGAGAGTCGAGAGGAATTCCAGGGATCGTGCCATCAGGCCACAAGTATCCAGAAGTCTCAATCACCTCCAGTTGAACCTGATTTCCCAGCAGTGTCTCGACTGTCACCCGACGATCGACTCACCCCTTGGTGGCAAGTGTGACAGCCCTGGTGGCACCTCGAGGGAAAGTCACAGACCCCTGTTTCAACGTGACAGGAAGCCTGACAGTGTTGCTACAGCCAGGAAGATAGCTGGAGTGCATGTCTCCAGTCAAGACGAGGCCAGACTCCACTGTGGACACTCCAGAGGAAATCAAGTCCCATGTCAGCACGTTCGAGGAAACCTCAGGATCCGGCCGCAGCTCCAGATGAGGATAGAGGAACCGACACCGACTGGAGAGGAATCCCGAGAGGTCCCTCGCCATTCGCAAGGAGACTGGTCTCTCCTGAGGCCACATGAGCGGGTCCCAGAGGACTAGTCGTAACCCGAGAAGGACCTGCCGCAACTCGAGAAACACCAGAAGGTTCTCCCTTCCAGTCGCGTTGAGGCCCTTTTCCACAGCCGCATGTCGAGGGAAATCACGCCTTCCCTCCTGGAAGTCGAAACGGTCCTTCCCTCTCTTCTGCGACTCGAGAAGTTCCCCGAAACACGCGCCTCCACTCGAGGCGAACCCCGAGGGTCCCACCACAAGTCATAGGAGCCCCGTTGTCCCCTCCTCCACACGAGATGAGGGTTCCTTTCCCTGCTTCGCCGGAAAGGGATTCCCGGCATTTCCATCGCATCTCAGGGGTAGGTGCTCTTCACAGGAGAGTCTAGAGTAACTCCAGGGAATGTGCCATCAGGCCACAAGTATCCAGAAATCTCAATCCACTCCAGATGAACCTGCTTTACCTGCACTGCCTCGACTGTCACCGCGAGGAACGACTCACCCCATGGTGACTCGTGTGTTAGCCCTGGTGGCACCTCGAGCAAAGCCATAGATCCCTGGGTGAAAGTCACAGGAATGCTGACAGTGCTGCTACAGCTCATGAGGAGAGCGGGAGTGCATGTCACCACTGAAGATGAGGCTGGAGTCCCCTGAGGACAGTCCGGAAGGGCCCAAGTCCCATGTCAGCACTTTCGAGGAAACCTCAGGGTCCGGCCGTAGCTCCGGACGAGGACATAGGACGCACCACCAACTGCAGATGAATCCCGAGAGGTAGCTCATCATTTGCACGGAGCCTGGCCTCTCCTGAGGCCACACGAGCGGGTCCCTCGGTTCCCATCTTAACTCGAGAAGGACCTGCCGCAACTAGAGAAACACCAGGAGGTTCTCCCTTCAAGGTGCGTTAAGGCCCTTTTCCGCTGCCACATGTCGAGGGAAATCACACCTTCCCTCTTGGACCTCGAAAGGGTCCTTCACTCCCTTGCTGCGACTCAAGAAGTTCCCTGACACACGCGCCTCCACTCGACAGGAACCCGGAGGGTCCCGCCACCACTCAAGAGGAGCCCCGTTGTCCCCTCCTCAGCTTGAGATGAGGGTTCCTTTCCCTGCTTCGTCGGGAAGGGATTCCCGGCATTTCCTTCGCATCTATCGAGTAGGTGCTCTTTACAGGAGAGTCTAGAGTAACTCCAGGGAATGTGCCATCCTGCCACAAGTATCCAGAAATCTCAATCCACTCCAGATGAACCTGATTTACTTGCACTGCCTCGACTGTCACCGCGAGGATCGACTCACCCATGGTGACTCGTGTGTTAGCCCTTGTGGCACCTTGAGCAAAGCCATAGATCCCTGGGTGAAAGTCACAGGAATCCTGAGAGTGCTCCTACAGCTCATGAGGAGAGCGAGAGTGCATGTCACCACTGAAGATGAGGCCGGAGTCCCCAGTGGACACTCCGGAGGGGCCCAAGTCCCATGTGAGCACTTTCGAGGAAACCTCAGGGTCCAGCCGTTGCTCCGGACGAGGACTTAGGACGCACCACCAACTGGAGAGGAATCCCGAGAGGTAGCTCGTCATTTGCATGGAGCCTGGCCTCTCCTGAGGCCACACAAGCGGGTCCCTCGGTTACCCATCTTAACTCGAAAAGGACCTGCCACAACTAGAGAAACACCAGGAGGTTCTCCCTTCCAGGCGTGTTGAGGCTCTTTTCGGCTGCCACATGTCGAGGGAAATCACAGTTTCCTGCTAGGACCTCGAAAGGGTCCTTCGCTCCCTTGCTGCGACTCAAGAAGTTCCCTGACACAAGCGCCTCCACTCGAGAGGTACCCCGAGGGTCCCACCACAACTCAAGTGGAGCCCCGTTGCCCCTCCTCAGCTCGAGATGAGGGTTCCTTTCTCTGCATAGTCAAGAAGGGATTCCCGGTGTTTCCGTCGCATCTCAGGAAGAGGTGCTCTCCACATGAGAGTCGAGAGGAATTCCAGGGATCGTGCTAGCAGGCCACAGGTATCCAGAAGTCTCAATCCACTCCAGATGAACCAGATTTCCCCGCACGGCCTCGACTGTCACCCCAAGGATCTGGTAAGCCCATGGTGGCACGTGTGACAGCCGTGGTGACATCTTAAGGGAAAGCCACAGATCCCTGTGTCAACGTGACAGGAAGACTGACAGTGCTGCTAACGCTCAGGTGGAGAGTGGGCATGCATATCTCCACTCAAGACGAGGCCTGACCACCCTGTGGACACTCCAGAGGGACCCAAGTCCCATATCATCTCTTTCGAGCAAAGCTCAGGGTCCCACCGCAGCTCCAGATGAGGACAGAGGACGCGCCACGGACTGTAGAGGAATCCCGAGAGGTCCCTCGCCATTCGCATGGAGACGGACCTCTCTGAGGCCACAGGAGTGGATCTCAGAAGTCCCCGTCGTAACTCGTGAAGGACCTGCCACAGATCGAGAAACACCAGAAGGTTCTCCCTTCCAGTAGCATTGAGTCAATTTTCCAATACTGCATGTCGAGGGAAATAAGACCTTCCCTCTTGGACCTCGAAAGGGTCCTTCACTCCCCTCTGCGACTCAAGAAGTACCCCGACACACGTGCCTCCACTCGAGAGGAACCCCGAAGGTCCTGCCCCAACTCAAGAGGAGCCCCGTTGTCCCATCCTCAGCTCGAGATGCTTCGTTGGGAAGGGATTCCCAGCGTTCCCGTCGTATCTCAGGAGGAGGTGCTCTCCACACGAGAGTCGAGAGGAACTCCAGGGATCATGCTATCAGGCCACAGGTACCCAGCAGTCTCAATCCACTTCAGATGAATCAAATTTTCCTGCACTGCCTCGACTGTCACCCCGAGGATCGACTAACACCATGGTGGCACGTGTGACAGCCCTGGTGCATCTAGAGGGAAAGCCACAGATCCCTGTGTCAACGCGACAGGAAGCCTGACAGTGCTGCTACAGCTCAGGAGGAGAGCAGGTGTGCAAGTCTCCACTCAAGACGAAACCTGACCACCCTGTGGACACAGCAGAGGGAACCAATTCCCATGTCAGCATTTTCGAGCAAATCTCAGAGTCCGGCCGCAGATCCAGACATGGACAGAGGACCCGCACCGACTGGGGAGGAATCCCAAAAGGTCCCTCGCCATTCGCATGGAGACTGGCATTTCTTGAGGCCACACGAGCAGGTCCCTGAGGTCCCCATCCTAACTCGAGAAGGAAGTGCTGCAACTCGAGAAAAAACATGAGGTTCTACCTTCCAGGTGTGTTGAGTCACTTTTCTACTGCTGCATGTCGAGCAAAATCACACCTTCCCTCTTGGACCTCGAAAGGGTCCTTCACTCCCCTCTGTGACTCAAGAAGTACCCCGACACACGCGCCTCCACTCGAGAAGAAACCCGAGTGTTCTGCCACAACTCAAGAGGAGCCCCGTTGTCCCCTCCTCAGCGCAAGATGAGGGTTCCTTTCACTGCTTCGTCGGGAAGGGATTCCAGGAGATCCCCTAGCATCTTACGAGGAGGTGCTCTTCACTGGAGAGTCGAGAGGGACTCCAGGAAATGTGCCATCAGGCCACAAGTATCCAGAAATCTCAATCCACTCCAGATGAATCTGATTTGCTGCACTGCCTCGACTGTCACCACGAGGATAGACTCACCCCATGTTGACACGTGTGGTAGCCCTGGTGGCACCTCGAGTAAACCCACAGATCCGTGGGTGAAAGTGACAGGAAGCCTGACAGTGCTGCTACAGCTCAGGAGGAGAGCAGGCGTGCATGTCTCCACTGGAGACGAGGCCTGACTCCCCTGTGGACACTCCGGAGGTGCCCAAGTCCCATGGGAGCACTTTCAAGGAAACCTCAGTGTCCGGCCACAGCTCCGGAAGAGGACTTAGGACATGCCACCAACTTAAAAGGAATCCCGAAGGTACCTCGCATTTGCACGGAGCCTGGCCTCTCCTGAACACAAGAGTGGATTCCTGAGGTCCCCATTGTAACTCAAGAAGGAACTGTCGCAAGTCGAGAACACCAGGAGGTTCTCCCTTCCATGCGTGTTGAGGCCCTTTTCTGCTGCTGCATGTCGAGGGAAATCACACCTTCCCTCTTGGACCTCAAAAGGGTCCTTCACTCACTTACTGAGACTCAAGAAGTTCGCCGACACATGCGCCTCCACTTGAGAGGAACCCCAAGGGTCCCGCCACAATTCAAGAGGAGTCCCGTTGTCCCCTCCTCAGCTCGAGATGAGGGTTCCTTTCTCTGCTTCATCAGAAAGGGATTCCCGGCATTCCGGTTGCATCTCAGGAGGAGGTGCTCTCCACAGGAGAGTCGAGAGGAACTCCAGGGATCGTGCTATCAGGCCACAGGTACCCAGAAGTCTCAATTCACTCCAGATGAACCAGATTTCCCTGCACTGCCTCGACTGTCAACCCGAGGATCGATTAAACCCATGGTGGCATGTGTGACAGCCCTGTTGGCATCTCAATGGAAAGCCACAGATCCCAGTGTTAATGCGACAGGCAGCCTCACAGTGCTACTACAGCTCAGGAGGAGAGCGGGTGTGCAAGTCTCCACTCGAGACCCGGCCTGACCAACCTGTGGACACTCCAGAGGGACCCAAGTCCCATGTCAGCACTTTCGAGCAAAGCGCAGGTTGTGACCACAGGTCCAGACGCGGACCTAGGACCCGCCACCGACTGGAGAGGAATCCCGAAAGGTCCCTCGCCATTCACAGGGAGACTGGCCTCTCCTGAGGCCACACGAGATGGTCCCTGAGGTCCCCGTCGTAACTCGAGAAGGACCTACTGCAACTGTAGAAACTCCAGGAGGTTCTCCCTTCCATGCGCGTTGAGGCTCTTTTCTGCTGCTGCATGTCGAGGGAAATCACACCTTCCCTCTTGGACCTTGAAAGGGTCCTTCACTCCCTTGCTGTGACTCAAGAAGTTCCCTGCACACGCACCTCCACTCGACAGGAACCCCGAGGGTACTGCCACAACTCAAGAGGAGCCCCATTGTCCCCTCCTCAGCGCGAGATGAGGGTTACTTTCCGTGCTTCGTCTGGAAGGGATTGGCGGCATTCCCATTGCATATCAGGAGGAGGTGCTCTCCATAGAAAAGTTGAGAGGACCTCCAGGGATCGTGCCATCAGGCCACAAGTACCCAGAAGTCTCAATCCACTCCAGATGAGTCTGATTTCCCTGCATTGTCTCGACTGTCACACCGAGGATCGACTCACCCCATGGTGCCACGTGTGAAAGCCACAGACCCCTGTTTCAACGCGACAGGAAGCCTGACAGTTTTGGTACAGGTCAGGAGGATAGCTGGCGTGCATGTCTGCACTCGAGACGAGGCCTGACTCTACTGTGTACACTCCAGAAGGACCCAAGTCCCATGGCAGCCCTTTCGAGGAACCCTTAGGGTCCAGCGGCAGCACCGGACGAGGACTTAGGACCCGCCACCAACTGGAGAGGAATCCCGAGAGGTACCTCGACATTTGCACGGAGCCTGGCCTCTCCTGAGGCCACACGAGTGTTTTCCTGAGGTCCCCGTTGTAACTCGAGGAGTACCGGCCACAACTCGAGAAACACCAGGAGGTTTTCCCTTCCAGGCGCGTTGAGGCCCTTTTCTGCTGCCACATTTCGAGGGAAATCACACCTTCCCACTTGGATCTCGAAAGGGTTCTTCACTCCCTTCTGCAACTGAAGAAGTTTCCCGACACACGCGCATCCTCTCGAGAGGAACCTCGAGGGTCCCGCCACAACTCAAGAGGAGCCCCGTTGTTCCCTCATCAGCGCGAGATGAGGGTTCCTTTCCGTGCTTCATCGGGAAGGGATTCCTGGCATTCCCGTCACATCTCAGGAGGAGGTGATCTTCACAGGAGAGTCGAGAGGAGCTCCAGGGATTGTGCCATCAGGCCACAAGTATCGAGAAATCTCAATCCACTCCAGATGAAGCTGATTTGCCTGCACTGACCTACTGTCACCTTGAGGATCGACTCCCCCTATGGTGACATGTGTTACAGCCCTGCTGGCATCTCGAGGGAAAGCCTCAGACCCCTGTTTCAACCGACAGGAAGGCTGAGAATGGTGCTACGGCTCAGGAGGATAGCTGGCGTGCATGTCTCCACTCGAGACGAGGCCTGACTCCACTGTGGACACTCCAGAAGAACCCAAGTCCCATGTCAGCACGTTTGAGGAACCCTCAGGGTCTGGCCGCAGCTCCAGATGAGGAAAGAGGACCCGACACCGACTGGAGAGGAATCCCGAGAGGTCCCTCGCCATTCGCACGGAGACTGGCCTCTCGTGAGGCCACAAGAGCGGGTCCCAGAAGTCCCCATCGTAACTCGAGAAGGACCTACCGAAACTTGAGAAACACCAGGTGGTTCTCCCTTCCAGTCGCGTTGAGGCCCATTCCCACTGCCGCAAGTCGAGGGAAACCACACCTTCAATCTTGGACCTCGAAAGGGTCCTTAACTCCCCTCTGCGACTGAAGAAGTTCCCCAACACATGAGCCTCCACTCGAGACGAATCCCGAGGGTCCCGTCACAACTCAAGAGGAGCCCAGTTGTCCCCTGCTCAGCTCGAGATGTGGGTTCCTTTCCCTGCTTCGTCAGGAAGGGATTCCCGGCGTTCCCGTCACATCTCAGGAGGAGGTGCTCTTCACAGGAGAGTCGAGAGGATCTCCAGGGAATGTGCCATCAGGCCACCAGAATCCAGGAATCTCAATCTACTCTAGATGAACCTGATTTGCCTGCACTGCCTCGACTGTCACCGCGAGGATTGACTCACCCCATGGTGACATGTGTGATACCCCTGGTAGCACCTCGAGCAAAGCCACAGATCCCTGGGTGAAAGTGACAGGAAGCCTGACAGTGCTGCTACAGCTCAGAAGGACAGCGGGCGTGCATGCCTCTACGGGCGACAAGGCCTGACTCCCCTGCGGACACTCCGGAGGGGCCCAAGTCCAATGTCAGCACATTCGAGAAAGCCTCAGAGTCTGGCCACAGCTCCCGACGAGGACTTAGGACGCGCCACCAACTGGAGAGTAAACCTGAGAGGTACCTCGCCATTTCCATGGAGCCTGGCCTCTCCTGAGGCCACATGAATGGGTCCCTGAGGTCCCCGTCGTGACTCGAGAAGGACCTGCTGCAACTCGAGAAACACCAGGAGGTTCTCCCTTCCAGGCGCGTTGAGGCCCTCTTTTGCCAGTGCATTTCGAGCGAAATCACACCTTCCCTCTTGGACCTTGGATGGGTTCTTCACTCCCTCGCTGCTACTCAAGAAGTTCCCTGACATACGCGCCTCTACTCGACAGGAATACTGAGGGTCCCGCGACAACTGAAGAGGAGCCCCATTGTCCCCTCCTCAGCGCGAGATGAGGGTTACTTTCCATGCTTCATCGGGAAGGGATTAGCAGTGCTCCCAGGGCATATCAGGAGGAGTTGCTCTCCACAGGAAAGTCGAGAGGAACTTCAGGGATCGTCCCATCAGGCCACAAGTACCCAGAAGTCTCAATCCACTCCAGATGAACATGATTTCCCTGCACTCTCTTGACTGTCACACCGAGGATCGACTCACCCCATGATGGCACGTATGACAGCCCTGGTGGCACCTGGAGGGAAAGCCACAGACCCCTTCTTCAACGTGACAGGAAGCCTGACAGTGTGGTTAGAGCTCAGGAGGATAGCTGGCATGCATGTCTCCACTTGAGACGAGGCCTGACTCCCCTGTGGACACTCTGGAGGGGCCCAAGTCCCATGTCAGCACTTTCGAGGAAACCTCAGGTTCCGACCGCAGCTCTGGATGAGGACTTAGGACCCGCCACCAATTGGAGAGGAATCCCGAGAGGTACCTCGTCATTTACATGAAGCCTGGCCTCTCCTGAAGCCACAGGAGTGGGTCCCTGAGGTTCCCGTCGTAACTCGAGAAGGACCTGCCGCAACTCGAGTACACCAGGAGGTTCTCCCTTCCAGGCGCGTTGAGGACCTTTTCTGCTGCCGCATGTCGAGGGAAATCACACCTTCCCTCTTGGACCTTGAAAGGGTCCTTGACTACTTTGCTGCGACTCAGGAAGTCCCCGGACACACGTGCCTCCACTTGAGAGGAACCCCGAGGGTCCCGCCACAGGTCAAGTGGAGCCCCGTTGTCCCCTCCTCAGCTCAAAATGAGGGTTCCATTCTCAGCTTCGTGAGGAAGGTATTCCGGCATTCCCGTCGCATCTCAGGAGGAGGGGCTCTTCAAACGAGAGTCGAGAATAACTCCACTGAAAGTGCCATCAGGCCACAAGTATCCAGAAATTTCAGTCCACGCCAGATGAATCTGAATTGCCAGCACTGCCTCGACTGTCACCCCGAGGATCAACTCACCCCATGGTGACACGTGTGATAGCCCTGGTGGCACCTCGAGCAAAGCCACACTTCCCTGTGTCAACGCGACAGGAAGCCTAACAGTGCTGCTACAGCACAGAAGGAGAGCGGGCATGCATGTCTCCACTCGAGACAAGGGCTGATCACCCTGTGGATATTCCGGAGGGACCGAAGTCCCATATCAGCACTTTCAAGGAAACCTCAGAGTCTGGCCGCAGCTCCGAACGAGGACCTAGGGCCCGCCACCAACTGGAGAGGAATCCCAAGAGGTACCTCGCCATTTGCACGGAGCCTGGCCTCTACTGAGGCCACACGAGCGGGTCCCTGAGGTCCCCGTCGTAACTCGAGAAAGACCTGCCGCAACTCGAGAAAAACCAGAAGGTTCTCCCTTCCAGGTGTGTTGAGGCCCTTTTCCACTGCCGCATGTCGAGGGAAATCACAGCTTCCCTCTTGGACCTCAAAAGGGTTCTTCACTCCCTTGCTGTGACTCAAGAAGTTCCCCGACACACGCTCCTCCACTCGATAGGAACCCTGAAGGTCTCGTCACAACTCAAGAGGAGACTCGTTTTCCCCTCCACAGCTCGAGATGAGGGTTCCATTCTCTGATTCGTCAGGAACTTGTTCCCGTCGCATCTCAGGAGGAGGTGCTCTTCACAGGAGAGTCGAGAGGAACTCCAGGGAATGTGCCATCAGGCCACAAGTATCCAGAAGTCTCAATCCACTAGAGATGAACCTGATTACCCGGCAGTGTCTGGACTGTCACCGCGAGGATCGACTCACCCCATGATGGCACGTATGACAGCCCTGCTGGAACCTCGAGCAAAGCCACAGATCCCTGGGTGAAAGTGACAGGAAGCCGACAGTGCTGCTACAGCTCAGGAGGAGAGCGAGCCTGCATGTCTCCACTGGCGACAAGGCCTGACTCTGCTGCGGACACTCCGGAGGGGCCCAAGTCCAATGTCAGCACTTTCGAGGAAGTCTCAGAGTCTGGCCACAGCTCCGCACGAGGATTTATGACCCGCCACCAACTGGAGAGTAAACCCAAGAGGTACCTCGCCATTTGCACGAAGCCTGGCCTCTCCTGAGGCCACACGAGCGGGTCCCTGAGGTCCCCGTCGTAACTCAAGAAGGACCTGCTGCAACTCGAGAAACACCAGGAGGTTCTCCCTTCCAGGCGCGTTGAGGCCCTCTTTTGCCAGTGCATTTCGAGCGAAATCACACCTTCTCTCTTAGACCTTGGAAGGGTTCTTCACTCCCTCACTGCGACTCAAGAAGTTCCCTGACATACGCGCCTCTACTCGACAGGAATACTGAGGGTCCCGCGACAACTCAAGAGGAGTCCCGTTGTCCCCTCCTCAGCGTGAAATGAGGGTTACTTTCCATGCTTCATTGGGAAGGGATTAGCAGTGCTCCCAGGGCATATTAGGAGGAGTTGCTCTCCACAGAAAAGTCGAGAGGAACTTCAGGGATCGTCCCATCAGGCCACAAGTACCCAGAAGTCTCAATCCACTCCAGATGAACATGATTTCCCTGCACTGTCTTGACTGTCACCCCGAGGATCGACTCACCCCATGATGGCACGTATGACAGCCCTGGTGGCACCTGGAGGGAAAGCCACAGACCCCTTCTTCAACGTGACAGGAAGCCTGACAGTGTGGCTAGAGCTCAGGAGGATAGCTGGTGTGCATGTCTCCATTTGAGACAAGGCCTGACTCCCCTGTGGACACTCCGGAGGGGCCCAAGTCCCATGTCAGCACTTTCGAGGAAACCTCAGGTTCCGACCGCAGCTCTGGACGAGGACTTAGGACCCGCCACCAATTGGAGAGGAATCCCGAGAGGTACCTAGTCATTTGCACGAAGCCTGGCCTCTCCTGAGGCCAACGAGCAGGTCCCTGAGGTCCCCGTCGTAACTCTAGAAGGACCTGCCGCAACACGAGAAACACCAGGAGGTTCTCCCTTCCAGGTGCATTGAGGCGCTTTTCCGCTGCCGCATGTCGAGGGAAATCACACCTTCCCTCTTGGACCTTGAAAGGGTCCTTGACTACTTTGCTGCGACTCAGGAAGTTCCCTGACACACGTGCCTCCACTTGAGAGGAACCCCGAGGGTCCCGCCACAGGTCAAGTGGAGCCCCGCTGTCCCCTCCTCAGCTCAAGATGAGGGTTCCATTCTCTGCTTCGTCAGGAACGTGTTCCCGTCGCATCTTAGGAGGAGGTGCTCTTCACACGAGAGTCGAGAGGAACTCCATTGAAAGTGCCATCAGGCCACAAGTATCCAGAAATTTCAGTCCACGCCAGATGAATCTGAATTGCCAGCACTGCCTCGACTGTCACCCCAAGGATCAACTCACCCCATGGTGACACGTGTGATAGCCCTGGTGGCACCTCGAGCAAAGCCACAGATCCCTGGGTGAAAGTGACAGGAAGCCTGACAGTGCTGCTACAGCTCAGGAGGAGAGCGGGCCTGCATGTCTCCAGTGGCAACAAGGCCTGACTCCCCTGCGGACACTCTGGAGGGGCCCAAGTCCAATGTCAGCACTTTCGAGGAAGCCTCAGAGTCCGGCCACAGCTCCGGACGAGGACGTAGGACCCGCCACCAACTGGAGAGTAAACCCGAGAGGTACCTCACCATTTGCATGGAGCCTGGCGTCTCCTGCGGCCACACGAGCGGGTCCCTGAGGTCCTCGTCGTAACTCAAGAAGGACCTGCTGCAACTCGAGAAACACCAGGAGGTTCTCCCTTTCAGTCGCGTTGAGGCCCTTTTCTGCTGGTGCATTTCGAGCGAAATCACACCTTCCCTCTTGGACCTTGGATGGGTTCTTCACTCCCTCGCTGCGACTCAAGAAGTTCCCTGACATATGCGCCTCTACTCGACAGGAATACTGAGGGTCTTGCGACAACTCAAAGTTGCCCCGTTGTCCCCTCCTCAGCGTGAGATGAGGGTTTCTTTCCATGCTTCGTCGGGAAGGGATTCGCAGCGCTCCAATCGCATATCAGGAGGAGTTGCTCTCCACAGGAAAGTCGAGAGGAACTCCAGGGATCGTGACATCAGGCCACAAGTACCCAGAAGTCTCAATCCACTCCAGATGAACCTGATTTCCCTGCACTGTCTCGACTGTCACCCCGAGGATCGACTCACCCCATGATGGCACGTATGACAGCCCTGGTGGCACCACGAGGGAAAGCCACAGACCCCTTTTTCAACGTGACAGGAAGTCTGCCAATGTGGCTAGAGCTCAGGAGGATAGCTGGCGTGCATGTCTCCACTCGAGACGAGGCCTGACTCCCCTGTGGACAATCCGGAGGGGCCCAAGTCCCATGTCAGCACTTTCGAGGAAACCTCAGGGTCTGGCCGCAGCTCCGGACGAGGACCTAAGGCCCGCCACCAACTGGAGAGGAATCCCAAGAGGTACCTCGCCATTTGCACGGAGCCTGACCTCTACTGAGGCCACACGAGCGGGTCACTGAGGTCCCTGTCGTAACTCGAGAAGGACCTGCCGTAACTCGAGAAAAACCAGAAGGTTCTCCCTTCCAGGTGCGTTGAGGCCCTTTTCCACTGCCGCATGTCGAGGGAAATCACAGCTTCCGTCTTGGACCTCGAAAGGGTCCTTCACTCCCTTGGTGCAACTCAAGAAGGTCCCGACACACGCTCCTCCACTAGATAGGAAACCTGAGGGTCTCGTCACAACTCAACAGGAGACTCGTTTTCCCCTCCACAGCTCGAGATGAGGGTTCCTTTTACTGTATTGTTGGGAAGGGATTCCGGGCGATACCGTCGCATCTCAGGACGAGGTTCTCTTCACAGGAGAGTCGAGAGGAACTCCAGGGAATGTGCCATCAGGCCACAAGTACCCAGAAGTCTCAATCCAATAGAGATGAACCTGATTACCCTGCAGTGTCTCGACTATCACCACGAGGATCGACTCACCCATGATGGCATGTATGACAGCCCTGCTGGAACCTCGAGCAAAGCCACAGATCCCTGGGTGAAAGTGACAGGAAGCCTGACAGTGCTGCTACAGCTCAGGAGGAGATCGGGTGTGCGTGTCTCCACTGGCGACAATGCCTAACTCCGCTGCGGACACTCCAGAGGGGCCCAAGTCCAATGTCAGCACTTTCGAGGAAGCCTCAGAGTCCGGCCACAGCTCCGCACAAGGACTTAGGACGCGCCACCAACTGGAGAGTAAACCCGAGAGGTACCTCGCCATTTGCATGGAGCCTGGCCTCTCCTGAGGCCACACGAGCGGGTACCTGAAGTCCCCGTCATAACTTGAGAAGAACCTGCCGCAACACGAGAAACACCAGGAGGTTCTCCCTTCCAGGCGCATTGAGGCACTTTTCCGCTGCCGCATGTCGAGGGAAATCACACCTTCCCTCTTGGACCTTGAAAGGGTCCTTGACTACTTTGCTGCGACTCAGGAAGTTCCCTGACACACGTGCCTCCACTTGAGAGGAACCCCGAGGGTCCCGCCACAGGTCAAGTGGAGCCCCGCTGTCCCCTCCTCAGCTCAAGACGAGGGTTCCATTCTCTGCTTCGTCAGGAACGTGTTCCCGTCGCATCTCAGGAGGAGGTGCTCTTCACACGAGAGTCGAGAGGAACTCCAGGGAATGTGCCATCAGGCCACAAGTATCCAGAAATTTCAGTCCACGCCAGATGAATCTGAATTGCCAGCACTTCCTCGACTGTCACCCCAAGGATCAACTCACCCCATGGTGACACGTGTGATAGCCCTGGTGGCACCTCGAGCAAAGCCACAGTTCCCTGGGTGAAAGTGACAGGAATCCTGACAGTGCTGCTACAGCTCAGGAGGAGAGCGGGCGTGCATGTCTCCAGTGGCGACAAGGCCTGACTCCCCTGCGGACACTCCGGAGGGGCCCAAGTCCAATGTCAGCACTTTCGAGGAAGCCTCAGAGTCCGGCCACTGCTCCGCATGAGGATGTAGGACCTGCACCAACTGGAGAGTAAACCCGAGAGGTACCTTGCCATTTGCATGAAGCCTGGCGTCTCCTGAGGCCACATGAGCGGGTCCCTGAGGTCCCCGTCGTAACTCAAGAAGGACCTGCTGCAACTCGAGAAACACCAGGAGGTTCTCCCTTTCAGTCGCGTTGAGGTCCTTTTCTGCTGGTGCATTTCGAGCGAAATCAAACCTTCCCTCTTGGACCTTGGATGGGTTCTTCACTCCCTCGCTGCGACTCAAGAAATTCCCTGACATATGTGCCTCTACTCGACAGGAATACTGAGGGTCCCATGACAACTCAAGAGGAGCCCCGTTGTCCCCTCCTCAGCGTGAGATGAGGGTTACTTTCCATGCTTCGTCGGGAAGGGATTCGCAGCGCTCCCATCGCATATCAGCAGGAGTTGCTCTCCACAGGAAAGTCGAGAGGAACTCCAGGGATCGTGCCATCAGATCACAAGTACCCAGAAGTCTCAGTCCACTCCAGATGAACCTGATTTCCCTGCACTGTCTCGACTGTCACCGCGAGGATCGACTCACCCCATGGTGACACGTTTGATAGACTTGGTGGCACTTCGAGCAAAGCCACAGATCCCTGGGTTAAAGTGACAGGACGCCTGACAGTGCTTGCTGCTACAGCTCAGGAGGAGAGTGGGCGTGCATGTCTCCACTCGAGATGAGGCATGACTACCCTGTGGATACCCCAGAGGTGCCCGAGTCCAATGTCAGCACTTTCGAGGTAATCTCAGGTTCCGGCTGCAGCTCCAGAAGAGGACTTAGGACACGACACCAACTGGAGAGGAATCCTCAGATATACCTCACCATTTGCACGGAGCCTGGCCTCTCCTGAGGCCACACGAGGAGGTTCCGGTGGTCCTCGTCGTAACTCGAGGAGGATCTGCTGCAACTCGAGGAACACCAGGAGGTTCTCCCTTCCATTCCCGTTGAGGCCCTTTTCTGCTGCTGCATGTCGAGCAAAATCACAGCTTCCCTCTTGGACCTCGAAAGGGTCCTTCCTCCCTTGCTGCGAATCAAGAAGTTCCCTGACACACGCGCCTCCACTCGATAGGAAGCCCAAGGGTCCCGCCACAACTCAAGAGGAGACCCGTTGTCCCCTCCTCAGCGCGAGAGGAGGGTTCCTTTCCCTGCCTCGTCCGGAAGGGATTCGCAGCATGCCCATCGCATATCAGGAGGAGTTGCTCTCCACAGGAGAGTCGAGAGGAACTCCAAGGATCGTGCCATCAGGCCACAAGTACCCAGAAGTCTCAACAACTCCAGATGAATCTGATTTTCCTGGACTGTCTTGACTATCACCCGGGGGATCGACTCACCACATGGTGGCACGTGTGACAGCCCAGTTGGCACCTCGAGGGAAAGCCACAGACACCTGTGCCAACGCAACAGGAAGCCTGACAGTGTTGCTGCAACTCAGGAGGATAGCTGGCGTGAATGTCTCCACTTGAGACGAGGCCTGACTCCACTGTGGACACTCCAGAGGGACCCAAATCCCATGTCAGCACGTTCGAGGAAACCTCAGGGTCTGGCCGCAGCTCCAGACGAGGACAGAGGACCCGCCACTGACTGCAGAGGAATCCCGAGAGGTCCCTCGTTATTCGCACGGAGACTGGCCTGTCCTGAGGCCAAACGATCGGGTCCCAGAGGTCCACATCATAACTCGAGAAGGACGTGCCGCAACTCGAGAAAAACCAGAAGGTTCTCCCTTCCAGTCGCGTTGAGGCCCTTTTCCAATGCTGCATGTCGAGGAAAATCACACCTTCCTTCTTGGACCTCAAAAGGGAACTTCACTCCCCTCTGGGAGTAAAGAAGTTCGCCGACACACACGCCTCCACTGGAGAGGAACACCGAGGGTCCCGCTACAACTCAAGAGGAGACCCATTGTCCCCTCCTCAGCTCGAGATGAGGGTTCCATTACCTGATTCTTCGGAAAGGGATTCCTGGCTTTCCCATCGCATCTAGTCCACATCGTAACTCGAGAAGGACGTGCCGCAACTCGAGAAAAACCAGAAGGTTCTCCCTTCCAGTCGCGTTGAGGCCCTTTTCCACTGCTGCATGTCGAGGAAAATCACACCTTCCTTCTTGGACCTCGAAAGGGAACTTCACTCCCCTCTGGGAGTAAACAAGTTCCCCGACACACATGCCTCTACTGGAGAGGAACCCCGAGGGTCCCGCCACAACTCAAGAGGAGACCCGTTGTCCCCTCCTCAGCTCCAGATGAGGGTTCCATTACCTGCTTCTTCGGAAAGGGATTTCTGGCGTTCCCGTCGCATCTCAGGAGGAGGTGCTCTTCACAGGAGAGTCGAGAGGAACTCCATTGAAAGTGCCATTAGGCCACAAGTATCCAGAAATCTCAATCAACTCCAGATGAACCTGATTTGCCTGCACTGTCTCGACTGTCATCACGACGATCGACTCACCCCATGGTGACATGTGTGATAGCCCTGGTGGCACCTCGAGCAAAGCCACAGATCCCTGGGTGAAAGTGACAGGAAGACTGACAGTGCTGCTACAGCTCAGGAGGAGAGTGGGTGTGCATGTCTCCACAGGAGACGAGTCCTAAAGAAGTTCCCCGACACACACGCCTCCACTGGAGAGGAACACCGAGGGTCCCGCCACAACTCAAGAGGAGACCCGTTGTCCCCTCCTCAGCTCGAGATGAGGGTTCCATTACCTGATTCTTCGGAAAGGGATTCCTGGCATTCCCGTCGCATCTCAGGAGGAGGTGCTCTTCACAGCAGAGTCGAGAAGAACTCCAGGGAATGTGCATTCAGGCCACAAGTATCCAGGAATCTCAATCAACTCCAGATGAACCTGATTTGCCTGCACTGCCTCGACTGTCATCACGACGATCGACTCACCCCATGGAGACATGTGTGATAGCCCTGGTGGCACCTCGAGCAAAGCCGCAGATCCCTGGTTGAAAGTGACAGGAAGCCTGACAGTGCTGGTACAGCTCAGGAGGAGAGCGGGTGTGCATGTCTCCACAGGAGACGAGTCCTGACTCCCCTGTGGACACTCCAGAGGGGCCCAAGTCGCATGTCAGCACTTTCGAGGAAACCTCAAGTTCTGGCGTCAGCTCCACACGCGGACCTAGGACCCGCACCTGACTGGAGAGGAATCCCGAGAGGTCCCTCGCCATTCGCACGGAGACTGGCCTCTCCTGAGGCCACACGAGCAGGTCTCTGAGGTCCCCGTCGTAACTCGAGAAGGACCTGCTGCAACTCGAGAAACACCAAAATGTTCTCCCTTCCAGGTGCGTTGAGGCCCTTTTCTGCTGCTGCATGTCGCGCAAAATCACACCTTCCCTCTTGGACCTCGAAAGGGTCCTTCACTCCCTTGCTGCGACTCAAGAAGTACACTGACACACGCGCCTCCACTTGACAAGAACCCCGAGGTGCCCGCCACAACTCAAGAGGAGCCCCGTTGTCCCCTCCTAAGCGCGAGATGAGGGTTAATTTCCATGCTTCATCGGGAAGGGATTCGCAGCTTGCCCATCGCATATCATGAGGAGTTGCTATCCACAGGAGAGTCGAGAAGAACTCCAGGGATCGTGCCATCAGACAACAAGTACCCAGAAGTCTCAATCCACTCCAGATGAACCTGATTTGCCTGCACTGTGTCGACTGTCATGCCGAGGATCGACTCACCCCATGGTAGCACGTGTGACAGCCCTGGTAACACCTCGAGGGAAAGCCACAGACCCCTGTTTCAACGCAACAGGAAGCCTGACAGTGCTTCTACACCTCAGGAGGTTAGAGTGCGTGCATGTACCCACTCGAGAGGAGGCCTGACCACCGGGTGGAAACTCCTGAGAGACCCAAGTCCCATAATAGCACTTTCGAGTAAAGCTGAGGGTCCATCCGCAGCTCCAGACGTGGACCTAGGACACGCCACCGACTTTAGAGGAATCCCGAGAGTTCCCTCACCATTCGCACTGAGACTGGCCTCTCCTGAGGCCACACGAGGAGGTTCCTGTGGTCCCCGTCGTACCTTGAGGAGGATCTGCTGCAACTCGAGGAACACCAGGAGGTTCTCCCTTCCATTCGCGTTGAGGCCCTTTTCTGCTGCTGCATGTTGAGTGAAATCACACCTTCCCTCTTGGACCTGGAAAGGGTCCTTCAGTTCCTTGTTGCGTCTCAAGAAGTTCCCTGACACACGCGCCTCCATTCGACAGGAACCCCGAGGGTCCAGCCACAACTCAAGAGGAGATCCATAGTCCCCTCCTCAGCGCGAGATGAGGGTTCCTTTCCCTGCTTCTTTGGGAAGGGATTCCCGGCGTTCCTGTCGCATCTCAGGAAGAGGTGCTCTTCACAGGAAAGTCGAGAGGAACTCCAGGAATATTCCATCAGGCCACAAGTATCCAGAAATCTCAATCCACTCCAGATGAACCTGATTTGCCTGCACTTCCTAGACTGTCACCGGGAGAATCAACTCACCCCATGTTGACACATGTGATAGCCCTGGTGGCACCACGAGAAATGCCACAGTTCCCTGGGTGAAAGTGACAGGAAGCCTGACAGTGCTGCTACAGCTCAGGAGGAGAGCGGGCGTGCATGTCTCCACTGGAGAGGAGGCCTGACTCCTGTGTGGACACTCCGGAGGGGCCCAGGTTCCATGTCAGCACTTTCGAGGAAATCTCAGGGTCCGGCCGCAGCTCCGGACGAGGACTTAGGACCCGCCACCAACTGGAGAGTAAACCCGAGAAGTACCTCGCCATTTGCACGGAGCCTGGCCTCTCCTGAGGCCACACGAGCAGGTCCCTGAGGTCCCCATTGTAACTCGAGAAGGACGTGCTGCAACTCGAGAAATACCATGAGGTTCTCCCTTCCAGGCGCGTTGAGTCCCTTGTCTGCTGCTGCATGTTTAGCGAAATCACACCTTCCCTCTTGGACCGCGAAAGGGTCCTTCACTCCCCTCTGCGACTCAAGAAGTTCCACGACACACACGCATCCACTCGAGAGGAACCCCAAGGATCCCGCGACAACTCAAGTAGAGCCCCGTTGTCCCCTCCTAAGCACGAGATGAGAGTTAATATCCGTGCTTCATCAGGAAGCATTCGCGGCGTTTCCATCGCATATCTGGAGGTGGTGCTCTCCATACAAGAGTCGAGAGGAATTCCAGGGATCGTGCCATCAGGCCACAAGTACCCAGAAGTCTCAATCCACTCGAGATGAACCTGATTTCCCTGCACTCTCTCGAGTGTCACCCCGAGGATCGACTAACCCCATGGTCTCACGTATGACAGCCCTGGTGGCACCTTGAGGGAAAGCCACAGACCCCTGTTTCAACACGACAGGAAGTCTTACAGTATTGCTACAGCTCAGGAGGATAGCTGGCGTGTATGTCTCCACTTGAGAAAGGCCTGACTAAACTCTAAACAGTCCAGAAGGACCCAAGTCCCATGTCAGCACGTTCGAGGAAACCTCAGGGTCCGGCCGCATCTCCAGACGAGGACAGAGGACCCATCACCGACTGGAGAGGAATCCCGAGAAGTCCCTCGCCATTCGCACGGAGCCTGGCCTCTCCTGAGGCCACACGAGCAGATTCCTGAGGTCCCCGTCGTATCTGGAGAAGGACCTGCTGCAACTCGAGAAACATCAGGATGTTCTCCCTTCCAGGCACGTTGAGGCACTTTTCCGCTGCCACATGTCGAGGGAAATCACACATTCCCTCCTGGACCTTGAAAGGGTCCTTCACTCCCTTGCTGTGACTCAAGAAGTTCCACGACACATGAGCCTCCACTCGAGAGGAACCCCAAGGGTCCCGCCACAACTCAAGAGGAGTCCCGTTGTGCCTCCTCAGTGCGAGATGACGGTTACTTTCCCTGCTTCCTCGGGAAGGGATTCGCAGCGTTCCCTTCTCATCTCAGGAGGAAGTGCTGTCCATAGTAGAGTCGATAGGAACTCCTGGGATCGCGCTATCAGGCCACAGGTACCCAGAAATCTCAATCCACTCCAGATAAACCTGTTTTACCTGCACTGCCTCGACTGTCATCACGACGATCGACTCACCCCATGGTGACACGTGTGATAGCCCTGGTGGCACATCGAGCAAAGCCACAAATCCCTGGTTGAAAGTGACAGGAAGGCTGACAGTGCTGCTACAGCTCAGGAGGAGAGGGGGTGTGCATGTCTCTACAGGAGACGAGTCCTGACTCCCCTGTGGACACTCCGAAGGGGCCCAAGTCCCATGTCAGCACTTTCGAGGAAACCTCAGCTTTCGGCATCAGCTACAGATGCGGACCTAGGACCTGCCACCGACTGGAGACGAATCTGGAGAGGTCCCTCGCCATTCGCACGTAGACTGGCCTCTTCTGAGGCCACACGAGCAGGTCTCTGAAGTCTCATTGTAACTCGAGAAGGATTTGCTGCAACTCGAGAACACCAGGATGTTCTCCCTTCCAGGCGCGTTGAGGCCCTTTTCTTCTGCTGCATGTCAAGCAAAATCACACCTTCCCTCTTGGACCTCGAAAGGGTCCTTCACTCCCTTGCTGCGACTCAAGAAGTACAGTGATACACGTGCCTCCACTCGACAGGAACCCCGAGGTGCCCGCCACAACTCAAGAGTAACCCCGTTGTCCCCTCCTCAGCACGAGATGAGGGTTCTTTTCCATGCTTCGTCGGGAAGCCATACACAGCTTTCCCATCGCATATCAGGAGGAGTTGCTATCCACAGGATAGTCGAGAGGAACTCCAGGGATCGTGCCATGAGACAACAAGTACCCAGAAGTCTCAATCCACTCCAGATGAACCTGATTTCCCTGCACTGTCTCGACTGTCATGCCGAGGATTGACTCACCCCATGGTGGCACGTGTGATAGCCCTGGTGACACCTCGTGGGAAAGACACAGACCCCTGTTTGAACGCGACAGGAAGCCTGAAAATGCTTTACACTTCAGGGGGATAGCGTGGGTGCATATCTCCACTTGAGACAAGGCCTGACTCCACTCTAGACAGTCCAGAAGGACCCAAGTCCCATGTCAGCACGTTCGAGGAAACCTCAGGGTCTGGCCGCATCTCCAGACGAGAACAGAGGACCCGCCATCGACTAGAGAGGAATCCCGAGAAGTCCCTCGCCATTCCATGGAGCGTGGCCTCTCCTGAGGCCACACGAGCGGATGCCTGACGTCCCCGTCGTTTCTGGAGAAGGACCTGCTGTAACTCAAGAAACACCAGGATGTTCTCCCTTCCAGGCAGTTTGAGGCACTTTTCCGCTGCCACATGTCGAGGGAAATCACACATTCCCTCTTGGACATCGAAAGGGTCCTTCACTCCCGTGCTGCGACTCAAGAAATACCCTGACACACACGTCTCCACTCGACAGGAACCCCGAGGTGCCCACAACAACTCAACAGTAGCCCCGTTGTCCCCTCCTCAGCGCAAGATGAGGGTTACATTCCCTCTTCTTCAGGAAGGGATTCCTGGCATTCCCGTCGCATCTCAGGTGGATGTGCTCTTCACAGGAGAGTTGAGAAGAACTCCAGGGAATGTGCATTCAGGCCACAAGTATCCAGAAATCTCAATCCACTCCAGATGAACCTGATTACCCTGCACTGTCTGAACTGTCACCGCGAGGATCGACTCACCCCATGATTGCACGTATGACAGCCCTGGTGGCAACTCGAGCAAAGCCACAGATCCCTGGGTGAAAGTGACAGGAAGCCTGACAGTGCTGCTACAGATCAGGAGGAGACCGGGCGTGCATGTCTCCACTGGCGACAAGGCCTGACACCCCTGCGGACACTCCGGAGGGGCTCAAATCCAATGTCAGCACTTTCGAGGAAGCCTCAGAGTCCGGCCGCAGCTCAGGACGAGGACTTAGGACCCGCCACCAACTGGAGAGTAAACCCGAGAGGTACCTCGCCATTTGCATGGAGCCTGGCGTCTCCTGAGGCCACACGAGCGGGTCCCTGAAGTCCCCGTCGTAACTCGAGAAGGACCTGCTGCAACTCGAGAAACACCAGGAGGTTCTCCCTTCCAGGTGCGTTGAGGCGCTTTTCCGCTGCCGCATGTCGAGGGAAATCACACCTTCCCTCTTGGACCTTGAAAGGGTCCTTGACTACGTTGCTGCGACTCAGGAAGTTCCCTGACACACGGGCCTCCATTTGAGAGGAACCCCGAGGGTCCTGCCACAGATCAAGTGGAGCCCCGTTGTCCCGTCCTCAGATCAAGATGAGGGTTCCATTCTCTGCTTCGTCAGAAACGTGTTCCCATCGCATCTCAGGAGGAGGTGCTCTTCACACAAGAGTCGAGAGGAACTCCATTGAAAGTGCCATCAGGCCACAAGTATCCAGAAATTTCAGTCCACGCCAGATCAATCTGAATTGCCAGCACTGCCTCGACTGTCACCCCAAGGATCAACTCACCCCATGGTGACACGTGTGATAGCCCTGGTGGCACCTCGAGCAAAGCCACAGATCCCTGGTGAAAGTGACAGGAATCCTGACAGTGCTGCTACAGCTCAGGAGGAGAGCGGGCGTGCATGTCTTCAGTGGCGACAAGGCCTGACTCCCCTGCGGACACTCCGGAGGGGCCCAAGTCCAATGTCAGCACTTTCGAGGAAGCCTCAGAGTCTGGCCACAGCTCCGGACGAGGACTTAGGACCCGCCACCAACTGGAGAGTAAACCCGAGAGGTACCTCGCCATTTGCATGGAGCCTGGCGTCTCCTGAGGCCACACGAGCGGGTCCCTGAAGTCCCCGTCGTAACTCGAGAAGGACCTGCTGCAACTCGAGAAACACCAGGAGGTTCTCCCTTCCAGGTGCGTTGAGGCGCTTTTCCGCTGCCGCATGTCGAGGGAAATCACACCTTCCCTCTTGGACCTTGAAAGGGTCCTTGACTACGTTGCTGCGACTCAGGAAGTTCCCTGACACACGGGCCTCCATTTGAGAGGAACCCCGAGGGTCCTGCCACAGATCAAGTGGAGCCCCGTTGTCCCGTCCTCAGATCAAGATGAGGGTTCCATTCTCTGCTTCGTCAGAAACGTGTTCCCATCGCATCTCAGGAGGAGGTGCTCTTCACACAAGAGTCGAGAGGAACTCCATTGAAAGTGCCATCAGGCCACAAGTATCCAGAAATTTCAGTCCACGCCAGATCAATCTGAATTGCCAGCACTGCCTCGACTGTCACCCCAAGGATCAGCTCACCCCATGGTGACACGTGTGATAGCCCTGGTGGCACCTCGAGCAAAGCCACAGATCCCTGGGTGAAAGTGACAGGAATCCTGACAGTGCTGCTACAGCTCAGGAGGAGAGCGGGCGTGCATGTCTTCAGTGGCGACAAGGCCTGACTCCCCTGCGGACACTCCGGAGGGGCCCAAGTCCAATGTCAGCACTTTCGAGGAAGCCTCAGAGTCTGGCCACAGCTCCGGACGAGGACTTAGGACCCGCCACCAACTGGAGAGTAAACCCGAGAGGTACCTCGCCATTTGCACGGAGCCTGGCCTCTCTGAGGCCACACGAGGAGGTTCCTGTGGTCCTCGTCATAACTTGAGGAGGATCTGCTGCAACTCGAGGAACACCAGGAGGTTCTCCCTTCCATTCCCGTTGAGGCCCTTTTCTGCTGCTGCATATCGAGTGAAATCACACCTTCCCTCTTGGACCTCGAAAGGGTCCTTCACTCCCTTACTGTGACTCAAGAAGTTCCCTGACACATGCGCCTCCACTCGACAGGAACCCCGAGGGTCCCGCCACAACTCAAGAGGAGACCCGTTGTCCCCTCCTCAGCGCAAGATGAGGGTTCCTTTCCCTGCTTCGTCCGGAAGGGATTCGCAGCGTGCCCATCGCATATCAGGAGGAGTTGCTCTCCACAGGAGAGTCGAGAGGAACTCCAGGGATCGTCCCATCAGGCCACAAGTACCCAGAAGTCCCAATCCACTCCAGATGAACCTGATTTCCCTGCACTGTCTCGACTGTCACCCCGAGGATCGACTCACCCCATGATGGCACATATGACAGCCCTGGTGGCACCTCAAGGGAAAGCCACAGACCCCTTTTTCAACGTGACAGGAAGCCTGACAGTGCGGCTAGATCTCAGGAGGATAGCTGGTGTGCATGTCTCCACTCGAGACGAGGCCTGACTCCCCTGTGGACACTCCGGAGGGGCCCAAGTACCATGTCAGCACTTTCGAGGAAACCTCAGCTTTCGGCATCAGCTACAGATGCGGACCTAGGACCTGCCACCGACTGGAGACGAATCTGGAGAGGTCCCTCACCATTCGCAAGGAGACTGGCCTCTTCTGAGGCCACACGAGCAGGTCTCTGAAGTCTCATTGTAACTCGAGAAGGACTTGCTGCAACTCGAGGAACACCAGGAGGTTCTCCCTTCCATTCCCGTTGAGGCCTTTTTCTGCTGCTGCATGTCAAGCGAAATCACACCTTCCCTCTTGGACCTCGAAAGGGTCCTTCACTCCCTTGCTGCGACTCAAGAAGTACCCTGACACACGTGTCTCCACTCCACAGGAACCCCGAGTGCCTGCCACAACTCAAGAGTAACCCCGTTGTCCCCTCCTCAGCACGAGATGAGGGTTCCTTTCCATGCTTCGTCGGGAAGCGATACACAGCTTTCCCATCGCATATCAGGAGGAGTTGCTATCCACAGGAGAGTCGAGAGGAACTCCAGGGATCGTGCCAGCAGACGACAAGTACCCAGAAGTCTCAATCCACTCCAGATGAACCTGATTTCCCTGCACTGTCTCGACTGTCATGCCGAGGATTGACTCACCCCATGGTGGCACGTGTGATAGCCCCGGTGACACCTTGAGGGAAAGACACAGACCCCTGTTTCAAAGCGACAGGAAGCCTGACAATGCTTCTGCACCTCAGGAGGATAGCGTGGGTGCATATCTCCACTTGATACAAGGCCTGACTCCACTCTAGACAGTCCAGAACGACCCAAGTCCCATGTCAGCATGTTCGAGGAAACCTCAGGGTCCAGCCACATCTCCAGACGAGGACAGAGGACCCGCAGATGAATCTGAATTGCCAGCACTGCCTCGATTGTCACTCCAAGGACAAACTCACCCCATGGTGACACGTGTGATAGCCCTGGTGGCACCTCGAGCAAAGCCACAGATCCCTGGGTGAAAGTGACAGGAATCCTGACAGTGCTGCTACAGCTCAGGAGGAGAGCGGGCGTGCATGTCTGCAGTGACGACAAGGCCTGACACCCCTGCGGATACTCCAGAGGGGCCCAAGTCCAATGTCAGCACTTTCGAGGAAGCCTCAGAGTCCGGCCGCAGCTCCAGACGAGGACTTAGGACCCGCCACCAACTGGAGAGTAAACCCGAGAGGTACCTCGCCATTTGCATGGAGCCTGGCGTCTCCTGAGGCCACACGAGTGGGTCCCTGAAGTCCCCGTCGTAACTCGAGAAGGACCTGTGGCAACTCGAGAAACACGAGGAGGTTCCCCCTTCCAGGCACGTTGAGGCCCTCTTCTGCCAGTGCATTTCGAGCGAAATCACACCTTCTCTCTTGGACCTTGGAAGGGTCCTCACTGCCTTGCTGCAACTCAAGAATTTCCCTGACATACACGCCTCTACTCGACAGGAATCCCGAGGGTCCCACCATACCTCAAGAGAAGCTCCTTTGTCCCCTCCTCAGCGCCAGATGAGAGTTAGTTTTCGAGCTTCATCGTGAAGGGATTTGCGGCATTCCCATTGCATACCAGAAGGAGGTGCTCTCCAAAGGAGTGTCGAGATGAACTCCAAGGATTGTGTCATCAGGCCACAAGTACCCAGAAGTCTCAATCCACTCCAGTTGAACCTGATTTTCCTGCACTCTCTCGACTGTCACACCGAGGATCGACTAACCCCATGTTGGCACGTGTGACAGCCCTGGTGGCATCTCGAGGGAAAGCCACAGATCCCTGTTTGAATGCGACAGGAAGCCTGACAGTGCTGCTACCGCTCAGGAGGAGAGCAGGCGTACATGTCACCAGACGAGACGAGACCAGACCACCCTGTGGACACTCCAGAGGGACCCAAGTCCCATGTCAGCAATTCTGAGTACATCTCAAGGTCGACCGCAGCTTTAGACGTGGACCCAGGACACACCACCGGCTGGAGAGGCATCCCGAAAGGTCTCTCGCCATTCGTATGAGAAGGTTTTTGAGGTCACCGTCATAACTCGAGTAGGATCTGCTGCAATTCGAGAAACACCAGGAGGTTCTCCCTTCCATGTGCGTTGAGGCCCGTTTCTGCTGCTGCATGTCAAGGGAAATCACACCTTCCCTCTTGGACCTCGAAAGAGTCCTTCACTCCCTTGCTGCGACTCAAGAAGTTCTGGGACACATGCGCCTCAACTCGACAGGAACACCGAGGGTAACACCATAACTCAATAGGAGCCTCCTTGTCCCCTCCTCAGCGCGAGATGAGAGTTAGTTTCCGTGCTTCGTCGGGAAGGGATTCGTGGCATTCCCATTGCATACCAGAAGGAGGTGCTCTCCAAAGGAGTGTCGAGATGAACTCCAAGGATTGTGTCATCAGGCCACAAGTACCCAGAAGTCTCAATCCACTCCAGTTGAACCTGATTTTCCTGCACTCTCTCGACTGTCACACCGAGGATCGACTAACCCCATGTTGGCACGTGTGACAGCCCTGGTGGCATCTCGAGGGAAAGCCACAGATCCCTGTTTGAATGCGACAGGAAGCCTGACAGTGCTGCTACCGCTCAGGAGGAGAGCAGGCGTACATGTCACCAGACGAGACGAGACCAGACCACCCTGTGGACACTCCAGAGGGACCCAAGTCCCATGTCAGCAATTCTGAGTACATCTCAAGGTCGACCGCAGCTTCAGACGTGGACCCAGGACACACCACCGGCTGGAGAGGCATCCCGAAAGGTCTCTCGCCATTCGTATGAGAAGGTTTTTGAGGTCACCGTCATAACTCGAGTAGGATCTGCTGCAATTCGAGAAACACCAGGAGGTTCTCCCTTCCATGTGCGTTGAGGCCCGTTTCTGCTGCTGCATGTCAAGGGAAATCACACCTTCCCTCTTGGACCTCGAAAGAGTCCTTCACTCCCTTGCTGCGACTCAAGAAGTTCTGGGACACATGCGCCTCAACTCGACAGGAACACCGAGGGTAACACCATAACTCAATAGGAGCCTCCTTGTCCCCTCCTCAGCGCGAGATGAGAGTTAGTTTCCGTGCTTCGTCGGGAAGGGATTCGTGGCATTCCCATTGCATACCAGAAGGAGGTGCTCTCCACAGGAGAGTCGAGATGATCTCCAGGGAACGTGCCATCAGGCCACAAGTACCCAGAAGTCTCAATCCACTCCAGATGAACCTGATTTCCCTGCACTCTCTCGACTGTCACACCGAGGATCAACTGACCACATTTTGGCACGTGTGACAGCCCTGGTGGCATCTCGAGGGAAAACCACAGATCCCTGTGGCAACACCACAGGAAGCCTGACAGTGGTGCTACTGCACAGGAGGAGAGCGAGCGTTTATGTCTCCACTCGAGACGAGGCCTGACCACCCTCTGGACACTCCAGAGGGACCCAAATCCCATGTCAGCACTTTTGAGCACAGCTCAGGGTCAGATCACAGCTCCAGCCGTGGATCAAGGACCCGCCACCAACTCTAGAGGAATCCCGAAATGTCCCTCGTCATTCGCACGGAGACTGTCCTCTCCTGCGGCCACACGAGCAGGTCCCTGAGTCCCCGTCATAACTCGAGAAGGACCTGCTGCAACTCAAGAAACACCAGGAGGTTCTCCCTTCCATGTGCGTTGAGGCCCTCTTCTGCTGCTGCATGTTGAGGGAAATCACACTTTCCCTCTTGGACCTCGAAAGGTTCCTTCACGCCCTTGCTGCGACTCAAGAAGTTCCCTGACACACACGTCTCCACTCGACAGGAACACCGAGGGTCCCACCATAACTCAAGAGGAGCCCCTTAGTCCCTTCCTCAGCGCGAGATGAGAGTTAGTTTCCGTGCTTCATCGGGAAGGGATTCGTGGCATTCCCATTGCATACCAGAAGGAAGTATTCTCCACTGGAGAGTCGAGATGACGTCCAGGGATCGTGACATCAGGCCACAAGTACTCAGAAGTCTCAATCCACTCCAGATGAACCTTATTTCCCTGCACTCTCTTGACTGTCACCCCGAAGATCGACTGACCCATGTTGTCACATGTGACAGCCCTGGTGGCATCTCGAGGGAAAGCCACAGATCCCTATGTCAACGCGACAGGAAGACTGACAGTGCTGCTACAGCTCAGAATGTGAGCGGGCGTGCATGTCTCCACTCGAGACGAGGCCTCACGACCCTGTGGACACTCCAGAGGGACGCAAGTACAATGTTAGCACAGTCGAGCAAAGCTCAGGGTCAGACCATAGCTCCAGACGTGGAACTAGGACCCGCCACCGACTGGAGAGGAATCCCGATATGTCCCTCGCCATTCGCACGGAGACTGGCCTCTCCTGAGGCCACAGGACATGGTCCCAGAGGTCCGCGCCGTAACTCGAGAAGGACCTGCTGCAACTCGAGAAACACCAGGAGGTTCGCCCTTCCATGTGCGTTGAGGCCCTTTTCTGCTGCTGCAACTTGAGGGAAACCACCCCTTCCCTCTTGGACCTCGAAAGGATCCTTCACTCCTTTGCTGCGACTCAAGAAGTTCCCTGACACACTCGCCTCCATTTGATAGAAACCCCGAGGGTCCCGCCATAACTCAAGAGGAGCCCTTTGTCCCCTCCTCAGCGCGAGATCAGAGTTAGTTTCCGTGCTTCTTCGGGAAAGGATTCGCGGCATTCCCATTGCATACCTGAAGGAGGTGCTCTCCACAGGAGAATGGAGATGATGTACAGGGATTGTGCCATCAGGCCACAGGTACCCAGAAGTCTCAATCCACTCCAATGAACCTGATTTCCCTGCACTCTCTCGACTGTCACCTCGAGGATCGAATGACCGCATGTTGGCACGTGTGACAGCCCTGGTGGCATTTCGAGGAAAAGCCACAGATCCCTGTTTCAATTCGACAGGAAGCCTGACAGTGCTGCTACCGCTGAGGAGGAGAGCGGGCGTGCATGTCTCCATCCGAGACGAGATCTGACGACCCTGTGGACACTCCAGAGGGACCCAAGTCCAATGTCAGCACTTTAGAACAAATGTCAGGGTCGGACCGCAGCTCCAGACGTGGACGTAGGACCCGCCAGCGCCTGAAGAGGAATCCAGAAGGGTCCCTCGCCATTCGCACGGAGACTGGCCTCTCCTGAGGCCACACGAGAAGTACCCTGAGGTCCCCTTCATAACTCGAGAAGGACTTGCTGCAACTCCAGAAACACCAGGGGGTTCTCCCTTCCATGCGCGTTGAGGCCCTTTTCTGCTGCTGCATGTCGAGGGAAATCACACCTTCCCTCTTGGACCTCGAAAGGTCCTTCAGTTCCTTGCTGCGACTCAAGAAGTTCTTGACACACGTGCCACCACTCGACAGGGACCCCGAGGGTCCCGCCATAACTCGAGAGGAGCCCCTTTGTCCCCTCCTCAGCGCGAGATGAGAGTTAGTTTCCGTGCTTCGTCGGGAAGGGATTCGTGGCATTCCCATTGCATACCAGAAGGAAGTACTCTTCACTGGAGAGTCGAGATGATGACCAGGGACCGTGACATCAGGCCACAAATACCCAGAAGTCTCAGTCCACTCCAGATGAACTTGATTTCCCTGCACTCTCTCGACTTTCACCCCGAGGATCGACTGAACCCATTTTGCACTTGTGACAGCCCTGGTGGCATCTCGAGAGAAAACCACAGATCCCTGTGGCAATGCCACAGGAAGCCTGACAGTGGTGCTACCGCTCAGGAGGAGAGCGGACGTTTATGTCTCCCCTCGAGACGAGGCCTGACGACCCTGTGGACACTCCAGAGGGACCCAAGTCCAATGTCAGCACTTTAGAACAAATCTCAGGGTCCGACTGCAGCTCCAGACGTGGACCCAGGACACACCACCGCCTGGAGAGGAATCCCGAAAGGTCCCTCGCCATTCGCACGGAGAGTGGCCTCTCCTGAGGCCACACGAGAAGGTCCTTGAGGTCACCGTCATAACTCGAGTAGTATCTGCTGCAACAGGAGAAACACCAGGAGGTTCTCCCTTTCATGCGCGTTGAGGCCCTCTTCTGCTGCTGCATGTCAAGGGAAATCACACTTTCCCTCTTGGACCTTGAAAGGTTCCTTCACGCCCTTGTTGCGATTGAAGAAGTTCCCTGACACACACGACTCCACTCGACAGGAACACCGAGGGTCCCGCCATATCTCAAGAGGAGCCCCTTTGTCCCCTCCTCAGCGCGAGATGAGAGTTAGTTTCCATGCTTCGTCGGGAAGGGATTCGTGGCATTCCCATTGCATACCGGAAGGAAGTATTCTCCACTGGAGAGTCGAGATGATGTCCAGGGATCGTGACATCAGGCCACAAGTGCTCAGAAGTCTCAATCCACTCCAGATGAACCTGATTTCCCTGCACTCTCTCGACTTTCACCCCGAGAATCGACTGAACCCATGTTGGCACTTGTGACAGCCCTGGTGGCATCTCGAGAGAAAACCACAGATCCCTGTGGCAATGCCACAGGAAGCCTGACAGTGGTGTTACCTCTCAGGAGGAGAGCGGACGTTTATGTCTCCCCTCGAGACAAGGCCTGACCACCCTCTGGAGACTCCAGGGGGAACCAAGTCCCACGTCAGCACTTTCTAGCAAAGCTCAGGGTCAGACCGTAGCTCCAGACGTGGAACTAGGACCCCCACAGACGGTAGAGGAATCCCGATATGTCCCTCGCCATTCGCAGGGAGACTGGCCTCTCCTGAGGCCACACGAGAAGGTCCCTGAGGTCCCTGTTGTAACTCGAGAAGGACCTGCTGCAACTCGATAAGCACTATGAGATTCTCCCTTCCATGCCCGTTGAGGCCCTTTTCTTCTGCTGCATGTCGATGGAAATCACACCTTCCCTCTTGGACCTCGAAAGGGTCCTTCACTCCCTTGCTGCGGTTCAAGAAGTTCCCTGACACACGCGCCTCCATTCGATAGAAACCCCGAGGGTCCCGCCATAACTCAAGAGAAGCTCCTTTATCCCCTCCTCAGAGCGAGATGCGAGTTAGTTTCCCTGCTTCTTCGGGAAAGGATTCGCGGCATTCCCATTGGATACCAGAAGGAGGTGCTCTCCACAGGAGAGTCAAGATGATCTCCAGGGATCGTGCCATCAGGCCACAAGTACGCAGAAGTCTCAATCCACTCCAATGAACCTGATTTCCCTGCACTCTCTCGACTGTCACCTCGAGGATCGACTGACCCCATGTTGTCACGTGTGACAGCCCTGGTGGCATCTCGAGGGAAAGCCACAGATCCCTGTGTCTCCGGCACAGGAAGCCTGACAGTTCTGCAACCGCTCAGGAGGAGAGCGGGCGTGTATGTCTCCATTCGAGACGAGGCCTGATCACCCTGTGTACACTCCAGAGGGACCCAAGTCCCATGTCAGCACTTTCGAGTAAAGCTCAGGGTCCGACCGCAGTTCCAGACGTGGACCTAGGACCCGCCACCGACTGCAGAGGAATCCCGAAAGGTCCCTCGCCATTCGCACGGAGACTGGCCTCTCCTGAGGCCACACGAGAAGGTCCTTGAGATCACCGTCATAACTCGAGTAGGATCTGCTGCAACAGGAGAAACACCAGGAGGTTCTCCCTTTCATGGGCGTTGAGGCCCTCTTCTGCTGCTGCATGTCGAGGGAAATCACACTTTCCCTCTTGGACCTTGAATGGTTCCTTCACGCCTTGCTGCGACTCAAGAAGTTCCCTGACACACACGTCTCCACTCGACAGGAACACCGAGGGTCCGGCCATAACTCAAGAGGAGCCCCTTTGTCCCCTCCTCAGCGCGAGATGAGAGTTAGTTTCCATGATTCGTCGGGAAGGGATTCGTGGCATTCCCATTGCATACCAGAAGGAAGTACTCTCCACTGGAGAGTCGAGATGATGTCCAGGGATCGTGACATCAGGCCACAAGTGCTCAGAAGTCTCAATCCACTCCAGATGAACCTGATTTCCCTGCACTCTCTCGACTTTCAACCCGAGGATCGACTGAACCCATGTTGGCACTTGTGACAGCCCTGGTGGCATCTCGAGAGAAAACCACAGATCCCTGTGGCAATGCCACAGGAAGCCTGACAGTGGTGCTCCCGCTCAGGAGGAGAGCAGACGTTTATGTCTCCACTCTAGACGAGGCCTGACCACCCTCTGGAGACTCCAGGGGGACCCAAGTCCCACGTCAGCACTTTCGAGCAAAGCTCAGGCTCAGACCGTAGCTCCAGACGTGGAACTAGGACCCGCCACGGACTGTAGAGGAATCCCGATATGTCCCTCGCCATTCGCAGGGAGACTGGCCTCTCCTGAGGCCACACGAGAAGGTCCCTGAGGTCCCCGTTGTAACTCGAGAAGGACCTGCTGCAACTCGATAAGCACCAAGAGGTTCTCCCTTCCATGCCCGTTGAGGCCCTTTTCTTCTGCTGCATGTCGATTGAAATCACACGTTCCCTCTTGGATCTCGAAAGGGTCCTTCACTCCCTTGCTGCGGATCAAGCAGTTCCCTGACACTCGCGCCTCCACTGGACAGGAACCCCGAGGGTCCCACCATAACTCAAGAGGAGCCCCTTTGTCCCCTCCTCAGCACGAGATGAGAGTTAGTTTCCATGCTTCGTCGGGAAGGAATTCGCGGTGTTCCCATTGCATACCAGAAGGAGGTGCTCTCCACAGGAGAGTCGAGATGTTCTCCAGGGATCGTGCCATCAGGCCACAAATAGCCAGAAGTCTCAATCCACTCCAGATGAACCTGATTTCCATGTACTCTTTCGACTGTCCCCCTTAGGATCGACTGAACCCATGTTGACACGTGTGACAGCCCTGGTGGCATCTCAAGGGAAAGCCACAAATCCCTGTGTCAACGCGACAGGAAACCTCACAGTGCTGCTACCGCTCAGTAGGAGAGCGTGCGTACAGGTCTCCACTGAATACGAGGCCTGAGCACCCTCTGGACACTCCATGGGACAAATGTGCCATGTCAGCACTTTCGAGCTCACTCTTTTGACTGTCCCCGCGAGGAACGACTGAACCCATGTTGACACGTGTGACAGCCCTAGTGGCATCTCGGGGGAAAGCCCCAGATCCCTGTGTCAACGCGACAGGAAACCTGACAGTGCTTCTACCGCTCAGTAGGAGAGCGGGCGTGCAGGTCCCCACTGAAGACGAGGCCTGAGCACCCTCTGGACACTCCAGTGGGACAAATGTCCCATGTCAGCACTTTCGAGCAAACCTCAGGGTCCGACCGCAGCTCCAGCCGTGGAACTAGGACCCGCCACCTACTCTAGAGGAATCCCGAAATGTCCCTCGTCATTCGCACGGAGACTGGCCTCTCCTGAGGCCACACGAGAAGGTCCCTGAGGTCCCCGTCGTAACTCGAGAAGGACCTGCTGCAACTCGAGAAATACCAGAAGGTTCTCCCTTCCATGCACGTTGAGGCCCTTTTCTGCTGCTGCATGTCAAGGGAAATCACACCTTCCCTCTTCGACCTCGAAAGGGTCCTTCACTCCCTTGCTGCGATTCAAGAAGTTCCCTGAAACTCGCGCCTCCCCTGGACAGGAACCCCGAGGGTCCCGCCATAACTCAAGAGGAGCCCCTTTGTCCCCTCCTCAGCGCGAGATGAGAGTTAGATTTCCTGCTTTGTCAGGAAGGTATTCGCCGCATTCCAATTGCATACCAGAAGTAGGTGCTCGCCACAGGAGAGTCGAGATGATCTCCAGGGATCGTGCCATCAGACCACAAGTACCCAGAAGTCTCAATCCACTCCAGATGAGCCTCATTTCCCTGCACTCTCTCCACTGTCACCCCGAGGATCAACTGACCCCCAGGTTGGCACGTGTGACACCCTGGTGGAGTCTCGAGGGAAAACCACAGATCCCTTTGTCAACGCCACAGGAACCCTGACAGTGCAGCTACCGCTCAGGAGGAGAGCTGGTGTGCATGTCTGCACTGGAGACGAGGCCTGACCTCCCTGTGGACCCTCCAGAGGGACCTAAGTCCCATGTCAGCACTTTCGAGAAAAGCTCAGGATCCGACCACAGCTCCAGACGTAGACTTAGGACCCTTCAGCCACTGGAGAGGAATCCCGAAATGTCCCTCGCCATTCGCACGGAGACTGGCCTCTCTTGAGGCCACAGGAGACGGTCGCAGAGGTCCGCGCCGTAACTCGAGAAGGACCTGCTGCAACTCGAGAAACACCAGGAGGTTCGCCCTTCCATGTGCGTTGAGGCCCTTTTCTGCTGCTGCAACTCGAGGGAAATCACCCCTTCCCTCTTGGACCTCGAAAGGATCCTTCACTCCTTTCCTGCGACTCAAGAAGTTCCCTGACACACGCGCCTCCGTTCGATAGAAACCCCGAGCGTCCCGCCATAACTCAAGAGAAGCTCCTTTGTCCCCTCCTCAGCGCGAGATGCGAGTTAGTTTCCCTGCTTCTTCAGGAAAGGATTCGCGGCATTCCCATTGCATACCAGAAGGAGGTGCTCTCCACAAGAGAGTCAAGATGATCTCCAGGGATCGTGCCATCAGGCCACAAGTACCCAGAAGTCTCAATCCACTCCAATGAACCTGATTTCCCTGCACTCTCTCGACTGACACCCCGAGGACCGACTGACCCCATGTTGTCACGTGTGACAGCCCTGGTGGCATTTCGAGGGAAAGCCACAGATCCCTGTTTCAATTCGATAGGAAGCCTGACAGTGCTGCTACCGCTGAGGAGGAGAGCGGGCGTGCATATCTCCACCCGAGACGAGATCTCACCACCCTGTGGACACTCCAGAGGGACCCAAGTCCAATGTCATCACTTTAGAACAAAGCTCAGTGTCCGACCGCAGCTCTAGACGTGGACCTAGGATCCTCCAAAGACTGAAAGGAATCCAGAAGGGTCCCTCGCCACCGCAGCTCTAGACGTGGACCTAGGATCCTCCAACGACTGAAGAGGAATCCAGAAGTGTCCCTCACCATTCGCACGGAGACTGGCCTCTCCTGAGGCCACACGAGAAGGTCCCTGACATCCCCGTCGTAACTCAAGAAGGACCTGGTGAAACTCGAGAAACACCAGGAAGTTCGCCCTTCCATGGGCATTGAGGCCCTTTTCTCCTGCTGCATGTCGAGGGAAATCACAACTTCCCTCTTGGACCTCGAAAGAGTCCTTCATTCCTTGCTGCGACTCAAGAAGTTCCCTGACACACTCGCCTCCACTTGACAGGAATCCCGAGGTTCCCGCCATAGCTCAAGGGGAACCCCTTTGTCCCCGCCTCAGCGCGCGATGAGAGTTAGTTTCCCTGCTTCGTCGGGAAGGGATTCTCGGTATTCCCATTGCATACAAGAAGGTGCTCTCTACAGGAGAGTGAAGAAGATCTCCAGGGATCATGCCATCAGGCCACAAGTACCCAGAATTCTCAATCGAATCCAGATGAACCTGATTTCGCTGCACTCTCTCGACTGCTCCTCGAGGATCTACTGACCCCATGTTGGTACGCGTGACAGCCCTGGTGGCATCTCGAGGGAAAGCCACAGATCCATGTGTCAACGCGACAGAAAGCCTGATAGTGCTGCTACCGCTCAGGAGGAGAGCAGGCGTGCATGTCTCCACTCGAGACAAGGCCTGACCACTCTGTGAACACAGAAGAGGGATCCAAGTCCCATGTGAGCACTTTCGAGCAAAGCTCAGGGTCCGACCGCAGATCCAGACGTGGACCTAGGACCCGTCACCGACTGGAGAGGAATCCCGAAGTGTCCCTCGCCATTTGCACGGAGACTGGCCTCTCCTGAGGCCACATGAGAAAGTCCCTGAGGCCCGGTCGTAACTCGAGGAGGACCTGCTGCAACTCGAGGAATACCAGGAGGTTCTCCCTTCCATGCGCATTGAGGGCGTTTTCTGATCTTGCATTGAAGGGAAATCACACCTTCCCGCTTGGACCTCGAAAGGGTCCTTCACTCCCTTGATGTGACTCAAGAAGTTCTCTGACAAACGCACCTCCACTCGACAGGAACTCCGATGGTACCACCATAACTCAAGAGGAGCCCTTTTTTCCCCTCTCCGCGTGAGATGAGAGTTAGTTTCCATGCTTCGTAGGGAAGGGATTCGCGGCGTTCCCATTGCATACCAGAAGGAGGTGCTCTCCACAGGAGAGTCGAGTTAATGTCCAGGGATCGTGTCATCAGGCCAAAAGTACCCAGAAGTCTCAATCCACTCCAGATGAACCTGATTTCGCTGCACTCTCTCGACTGTTACACCGAGGATCGACTGACCCCATGTTGGCACATGTGACAGCTCTTGTGGCATCTAGAGGGAAAGCCACAGATCCCTGTGTCAACGCGACAGGAAGACTGACAGTGTTGCTACCGCTCAGGTGGAGAGTGGGCGTGCATGTCACCACTCGTGACGAGGCCTGACCACCATATGGACACTCCAGAGAGACCCAAGTTCCATGTCAGCACATTCGAGGAAATCTCAGAGTCCAACCACAGCTCCAGACGTGGACCTAGTACCCGCCACCGAGTGGAGAGGAATCCCGAAAAGTCCCTCGCCATTCGCACGGAGACTGGCCTCTCCTGAGGCCACACGAGAAGGTCCCTGACATCCCCGTCGTAACTCGAGAAGGACTTGCTGCAACTCGAGAAACACCAGGAGGTTCGTCGTTCCATGTGCGTTGAGGCCCTTTTATCCTGCTGCATGTCGTGGGAAATCACAGCTTCCTCTTTGACCTCGAAAGGGTCCTTCACTCCCTTGCTGCAACTCAAGAGGTTCCCTGACACAAGTGCCTCCACTTGACAGGAATACCGAGGTTCCCGCTCTAGCTCAAGAGGAGCCTGTTTCTCCCCGCCTCAGAGCGAGATGAGAGTTAGTTTCTCTGCTTCGTCGGGAAGGGATTCTCGATATTCCCATTGCATACAAGAAGGAGGTGCTCTCCACAGGAGAGTCAACATGATCTCCAGGGATCGTGCTATCAGGCCACAAGTACCCAGAAGTCTCAATCCACTCCAGATGAACCTGATTTCGCTGCACTGTCTCGACTCTCTCCCCGAGGATCTACTGACCCCATGTTGGCACGGGTGACAGCCCTGGTGGCATCTCGAGGGAAAGCCACAGATCCCTGTGTCAACGCGACAGGAAGCCTGACAGTGCTGCTACAGCTCAGGAGGAGAGCCGGCGTGCAAGTCTCCACTCGAGACGAGGCCTGACCACCCTGTGGACACTCCAGAAGGACCCAAGTCCCATGTCATCACTTTCGAGCAAAGTTCGGGTTCCGACCGCAGCTCCAGCCGTCGACCTAGGACCCGCCATCGACTGGAAAGGAATCCCGAAAGGTCCCTCGCCATTCGCACGGACAGTGGCCTTTCCTTAGGCCACACGGGAAGGTCCCTGAGGTCCCTGTCGTAACTCGAGAAGGCCCTGTTGCAACTCGAGAAACACCAGGAGGTTCTCCCTTCCATGCGCGTTGAGGCCCTTTTCTGCTGCTGCATGTCGAGGGAAATCACACCTTCCCTCTTGGACCTCGAAAGGTTCCTTCACTCCCTTGCTGCGACTCAAGATGTTCCCTGAAACACGAGCCTCCACTCGACAGGAACCCTGAGGGTCCCGCCTTAGCTCAAGAGGTTCCCCTTGGTCCCCTCCTCAGGGCGAAATGAGATTTAGTTTCCCTGCTTCGTCGGGAAGCTCTTCGTGGCATTCCCATTGCATACCAGAAGGAGGTGCTCTCCACAGGATAGTCGAGATGATCTCCAGGGATCGGGCCATCAGGCCACAAGTATCCAGAAGTCTCAATCCACTCCAGATGAACCTGATTTCACTGTACTCTCTCCACTGTCACCCCGAGGATCAACTGACCCCCAAGTTGGCACGTGTGACAGCCCTGGTGGAATCTCGAGAGAAAACCACAGATCCCTTTGTCAACGCCACAGGAACCCTGACAGTGCAGCTACCACTCAGGAGGAGAGCTGGTGTGCATGTCTGCACTCGAGACGAGGCCTGACCTCCCTGTGGACCCTCCAGAGGGACCTAAGTCCCATGTCAGCACTTTCGAGAAAAGCTCAGGATCCGACCACAGCTCCAGACGTAGACTTAGGACCCTTCAGCCACTGGAGAGGAATCCCGAAAGGTCCCTCGCCATTCGCACGGAGACTGGCCTCTCTTGAGGCCACAGGAGATGGTCGCAGAGGTCCGCGCCGTAACTCGAGAAGGACCTGCTGCAACTCGAGAAACACCAGGAGGTTCGCCCTTCCATGTGCGTTGAGGCCCTTTTCTGCTGCTGCAACTTGAGGGAAACCACCCCTTCCCTCTTGGACCTTGAAAGGATCCTTCACTCCTTTCCTGCGACTCAAGAAGTTCCCTGGCACACGCGCCTCCGTTCGATAGAAACCCCGAGGGTCCCGCCATAACTCAAGAGAAGCTCCTTTGTCCCCTCCTCAGTGAGAGATGCGCGTCAGTTTTCCTGCTTCTTCGGGAAAGGATTCGCGGCATTCCCATTGCATACCAGAAGGAGGTGCTCTCCACAGGAGAGTCAAGATGATCTCCAGGGATCGTGCCATCAGGCCACAAGTACCCAGAAGTCTCAATCCACTCCAATGAACCTGATTTCCCTGCACTCTCTCGACTGTCACCCCGAGGACCGGCTGACCCCATGTTGTCACGTGTGACAGCCCTGGTGGCATTTCGAGGGAAAGCCACAGATCCCTGTTTCAATTCGACAGGAAGCCTGACAGTGCTGCTACCGCTGAGGAGGAGAGCGGGCGTGCATGTCTCCACCCGAGACGAGATCTGACGACCCTGTGGACACTCCAGAGGGACCCAAGTCTAATGTCAGCACTTTCGAGCAAAGCTCAGGGTCCGACCGCAGCTCCAGACGTGGATCTAGGACCCGCCACGGACTGTAGAGGAATCCCGATATGTCCCTCGCCATTCGCAGGAACCTGGCCTCTCCTGAGGCCACACGAGAAGGTCCCTGAGTTCCCCGTTGTAACTCGAGAAGAACCTGCTGCAACTCCAAAAACACCATGAGGTTCTCCCTTCCATGCCCGTTGAGGCCCTTTTCTTCTGCTTCATGTCGATGGAAATCACACCTTCCCGCTTGGACCTCGAAAGGTCCTTCACTCCCTTGCTGCGGCTCAAGAAGTTCCCTGACACTCGCGCCTCCACAGGACAGGAACCCCGAGGGTCCCGCCATAACTCAAGAGGAGCCCCTTTGTCCCCTCCTCAGCGCGAGATGAGAGTTTGTTTCCGTGCTTCATCGGGAAGGAATTCGCGGCGTTCCCATTGCATACCAGAAGGAGGTGCTCTCCACAGGAGAGTCGAGATGTTCTCCAGGGATCGTGCCATCAGGCCACAAATACCCAGAAGTCTCAATCCACTCCAGATGAACCTGATTTCCCTGTACTCTCTCCACTGTCACCCCGAGGATCAACTGACCCCCAAGTTGGCACGTGTGACAGCCCTGGTGGAATCTCGAGAGAAAACCACAGATCCCTTTGTCAACGCCACAGGAACCCTGACAGTGCAGCTACCACTCAGGAGGAGAGCTGGTGTGCATGTCTGCACTCGAGACGAGGCCTGACCTCCCTGTGGACCCTCCAGAGGGACCTAAGTCCCATGTCAGCACTTTCGAGAAAAGCTCAGGATCCGACCACAGCTCCAGACGTAGACTTAGGACCCTTCAGCCACTGGAGAGGAATCCCGAAAGGTCCCTCGCCATTCGCACGGAGACTGGCCTCTCTTGAGGCCACAGGAGATGGTCGCAGAGGTCCGCGCTGTAACTCGAGAAGGACCTGCTGCAACTCGAGAAACACCAGGAGGTTCGCCCTTCCATGTGCGTTGAGGCCCTTTTCTGCTGCTGCAACATGAGGGAAATCACCCCTTCCCTCTTGGGCCTCGAAAGGATCCTTCACTCCTTTCCTGCGACTCAAGAAGTTCCCTGACACACGCGCCTCCGTTCGATAGAAACCCCGAGCGTCCCGCCATAACTCAAGAGAAGCTCCTTTGTCCCCTCCTCAGTGCGAGATGCGAGTTAGTTTCCCTGCTTCTTCAGGAAAGGATTCGCGGCATTCCCATTGCATACCAGAAGGAGGTGCTCTCCACAAGAGAGTCAAGATGATCTCCAGGGATCGTGCCATCAGGCCACAAGTACCCAGAAGTCTCAATCCACTCCAATGAACCTGATTTCCCTGCACTCTCTCGACTGACACCCCGAGGACCGACTGACCCCATGTTGTCACGTGTGACAGCCCTGGTGGCATTTTGAGGGAAAGCCACAGATCCCTGTTTCAATTCGACAGGAAGCCTGACAGTGCTGCTACCGCTGAGGAGGAGAGCGGGCGTGCATGTCTCCACCCGAGACGAGATCTCACCACCCTGTGGACACTCCAGAGGGACCCAAGTCCAATGTCAGCACTTTAGAACAAAGCTCAGGGTCCGACCGCAGCTCTAGACGTGGACCTAGGATCCTCCAACGACTGAAGAGGAATCCAGAAGTGTCCCTCACCATTCGCACGGAGACTGGCCTCTCCTGAGGCCACACGAGAAGGTCCCTGACATCCCCGTCGTAACTCGAGAAGGACCTGGTGAAACTCGAGAAACACCAGGAAGTTCGCCCTTCCATGGGCATTGAGGCCCTTTTCTCCTGCTGCATGTCGAGGGAAATCACAACTTCCCTCTTGGACCTCGAAAGAGTCCTTCATTCCTTGCTGCGACTCAAGAAGTTCCCTGACACACTCGCCTCCACTTGACAGGAATCCCGAGGTTCCCGCCATAGCTCAAGGGGAACCCCTTTGTCCCCGTCTCAGCGCGCGATGAGAGTTAGTTTCCCTGCTTCGTCGGGAAGGGATTCTCGGTATTCCCATTGCATACAAGAAAGAGGTGCTCTCTACAGGAGAGTGAAGATGATCTCCAGGGATCATGCCATCAGGCCACAAGTACCCAGAATTCTCAATCGACTCCAGATGAACCTGATTTCGCTGCACTCTCTCGACTGCTCCTCGAGGATCTACTGACCCCATGTTGGCACGGGTGACAGCCCTGGTGGCATCTCGAGGGAAAGCCACAGATCCCTGTGTCAATGCGACAGAAAGCCTGATAGTGCTGCTACCGCTCAGGAGGAGAGCAGGCGTGCATGTCTCCACTCGAGACGAGGCCTGACCACTCTGTGAACACAGAAGAGGGATCCAAGTCCCATGTCAGCACTTTCAAGCAAAGCTCAGGGTCCGACCGCAGATCCAGACGTGGACCTAGGACCCGTCACCGACTGGAGAGGAATCCCGAAGTGTCCCTCGCCATTTGCACGGAGACTGGCCTCTCCTGAGGCCACATGAGAAGGTCCCTGAGGCCCGGTCGTAATTCGAGGAGGACCTGCTGCAACTCGAGAAATACCAGGAGGTTCTCCCTTCCATGCGCGTTGAGGGCATTTTCTGATCTTGCATGTGAAGGGAAATCACACCTTCCCTCTTGGACCTCGAAAGGGTCCTTCACTCCCTTGATGTGACTCAAGAAGTTCTCTGACAAACGCACCTCCACTCGACAGGAACTCCGATGGCACCACCATAACTCAAGAGGAGCCCCTTTTTCCCCTCTCCGCGCGAGATGAGAGTTAGTTTCCATGCTTCGTTGGGAAGGGATTCGCGGCGTTCCCATTGCATACCAGAAGGAGGTGCTCTCCACAGGAGTTAATGTCCAGGGATCGTGTCATCAGGCCAAAGTACCCAGAAGTCTCAATCAACTCCAGATGAACCTGATTTCGCTGCACTCTCTCGACTGTTACACCGAGGATCGACTGACCCCATGTTGGCACGTGTGACAGCTCTTGTGGCATCTAGAGGGAAAGACACAGATCCCTGTGTCAACGCGACAGGAAGCCTGACAGTGTTGCTACCGCTCAGGTGGAGAGTGGGCGTGCATGTCACCACTCGTGACGAGGCCTGACCACCGTGTGGACACTCCAGAGAGACCCAAGTTCCATGTCAGCACATTCGAGGAAATCTCAGAGTCCAACCGCAGCTCCAGACGTGGACCTAGTACCCGCCACCGAGTGGAGAGGAATCCCGAAAAGTCCCTCGCCATTCGCACGGAGACTGGCCTCTCCTGAGGCCACACGAGAAGGTCCCTGACATCCCCGTCGTAACTCGAGAAGGACTTGCTGCAACTCGAGAAACACCAGGAGGTTCGTCGTTCCATGTGCGTTGAGGCCCTTTTATCCTGCTGCATGTCGAGGAAAATCACAACTTCCTCTTCGACCTCGAAAGGGTCCTTCACTCCCTTGCTGCAACTCAAGAAGTTCCCTGACACACGTGCCTCCACTTGACAGGAATACCGAGGTTCCCGCTCTAGCTCAAGAGGAGCCTCTTTCTCCCCGCCTCAGCGCGAGATGAGAGTTAGTTTCTCTGCTTCGTCGGGAAGGGATTCTCGATATTCCCATTGCATACAAGAAGGAGGTGCTCTCCACAGGAGAGTCAACATGATCTCCAGGGATCGTGCTATCAGGCCACAAGTACCCAGAAGTCTCAATCCACTCCAGATGAACCTGATTTCGCTGCACTGTCTCGACTCTCTCCCCGAGGATCTACTGACCCCATGTTGGCACGGGTGACAGCCCTGGTGGCATCTCGAGGGAAAGCCACAGATCCCTGTGTCAACGCGACAGGAAGCCTGACAGTGCTGCTACCGCTCAGGAGGAGAGCGGGCGTACATGTCGCCAGACGAGACGAGAACGGACCACCCTGTGGACACTCCAGAGGGACCCAAGTCCCATGTCAGCACTTTCGAGCAAATCTCAGGGTCGACTGCAGATTTAGACGTGGACCCAGGACACACCACCGCCTGGAGAGGAATCCCGAAAGGTCCCTCGCCATTCGCATGGAGAGTGGCCTCTCCTGAGGCCACACGAGAAGGTCCTTGAGGTCACCGTCATAACTCGAGTAGAATCTGCTGCAACAGGAGAAACACCAGGAGGTTCTCCCTTTCATGCGCGTTGAGGCCCTCTTCTGCTGCTGCATGTCGAGGGAAATCACACTTTCCCTCTTGGACCTTGAATGGTTCCTTCACGCCCTTGCTGCGACTCAAGAAGTTGCCTGACACACACGTCTCCACTCGACAGGAACACCGAGGGTCCCGCCATAACTCAAGAGGAGCCCCTTTGTCCCCTCCTCAGCGCGAGCTGAGAGTTAGTTTCCGTGCTTCGTCGGGAAGGGATTCGTGGCATTCCCATTGCATACCAGAAGGAAGTATTCTCCACTGGAGAGTGGAGATGATGTCCAGCGATCGTGACATCAGGCCAAAAGTGCTCAGAAGTCTCAGTCCACTCCAGATGAACCTGATTTCCCTGCACACTCTCGACTTTCACCCCGAGGATCGACTGAACCCATGTTGGCACTTGTGACAGCCCTGGTGGCATCTCGAGAGAAAACCACAGATCCCTGTGGCAATGCCACAGGAAGCCTGACAGTGGTGCTACCGCTCAGGAGGAGAGCGGACGTTTATATCTCCACTTGAGACGAGGCCTGACCACCCTCTGGAGACTCCAGGGGGACCCAAGTCCCACGTCAGCACTTTCGAGCAAAGCTCAGGGTCAGACCGTAGCTCCAGACGTGGAACTAGGACCCGCCACGGACTGTAGAGGAATCCCGATATGTCCCTCGCCATTCGCAGGGAGACTGGCCTCTCCTGAGGCCACACGAGAAGGTCCCTGAGGTCCCCGTTGTAACTCGAGAAGGGCCTGCTGCAACTCGATAAGCATCTTGAGGTTCTCCCTTCCATGCCCGTTGAGGCCCTTTTCTTCTGGTGCATGTCGATGGAAATCACACCTTCCCTCTTGGACCTCGAAAGGGTCCTTCACTCCCTTGCTGCGGCTCAAGAAGTTCCCTGACACTCGCGACTCCACTGGACAGGAACCCCGAGGGTCCTGCCATAACTCAAGAGGAGCCCCTTTGTCCCCTCCTCAGCGCGAGATGAGAGTTAGTTTCCATGCTTCATCGGGAAGGAATTCGCGGCATTCCCATTGCATAGCAGAAGAGTGCTCTCCACAGGAGAGTCAAGATGTTCTCCAGGGATCGTGCCATCAGGCCACAAATAGCCAGAAGTCTCAATCCACTCCAGATGAACCTGATTTCCATGTACTCTTTCGACTGTCCCCCTGAGGATCGACTGAACCCATGTTGACACGTGTGACAGCCCTGGTGGCATCTCGAGGGAAAGCCACAAATCCCTGTGTCAACGCGACAGGAAACCTGACAGTGCTGCTACCGCTCAGTAGCAGAGCGTGCGTGCAGGTCTCCACTGAAGACGAGGCCTGAGCACCCTCTGGACACGCCAGTGGGACAAATGTCCGATGTCAGCACTTTCGAGCAAACCTCAGGGTCCGACCGCAGCTCCAGTTGTGGAACTAGGACCCGCCACCAACTCTAGATGAATCCCGAAATATCCCTCGCATTCGCACGGAGACTGGCCTCTCCTGAGGCCACACGAGAAGGTCCCTGAGGTCCCCGTCGTAACTCGAGAAGGAACTGCTGGAACTCGAGAAACACCAGAAGGTTCTCCCTTTCATGCACGTTGAGGCCCTTTTCTGCTGCTGCCTGTCAAGGGAAATCACACCTTCCCTCTTCGACCTCGAAAGGGTCCTTCACTCCCTTGCTGCGACTCAAGAAGTTCCCTGAAACTCGCGCCTCCCCTGGGCAGGAATCCCAAGGGTCCCGCCATAACTCAAGAGGAGCCCCTTTGTCCCCTCCTCAGCGCGAGATGAGAGTTAGATTCCCTGCTTTGTCGGGAAGGTATTTGCCGCATTCCCATTTCATACCAGAAGGAGGTGCTCTACACAGGAGAGTCGAAATGATCTCCAGGGATCGTGCCATCAGACCACAAGTACCCAGAAGTCTCAATCCACTCCAGATGAACCTGATTTCAATGCACTCTCTCCACTGTCACCCCGAGGATCAACTGACCCCCAGGTTGGCACGTGTGACAGCCCTGGTGGAATCTCGAGAGAAAACCACAGATCCCTGTGTCAACGCCACAGGAACCCTGACAGTGCAGCTACCGTCAGGAGGAGAGCTGATGTGCATGTCTGCACTGGAGAAGAGGCCTGACCTCCCTGTGGACCCTCCAGAGGGACCTAAGTCCCATGTCAGCACTTTCGAGAAAAGCTCAGGATCCGACCACAGCTCCAGACGTAGACTTAGGACCCTTCAGCGACTGGAGAGGAATCCCGAAAGGTCCCTCGCCATTCGCACGGAGACTGGCCTCTCTTGAGGTCACAGGAGATGGTCCCAGAGGTCCGCGCCGTAACTCGAGAAGGACCTGCTGCAACTCGAGAAACACCAGGAGGTTCGCCCTTCCATGTGCGTTGAGGCCCTTTTCTGCTGCTGCAACTTGAGGGAAACCACCCCTTCCCTCTTGGACCTTGAAAGGATCCTTCACTCCTTTCCTGCGACTCAAGAAGTTCCCTGGCACACGCGCCTCCGTTCGATAGAAACCCCGAGGGTCCCGCCATAACTCAAGAGAAGCTCCTTTGTCCCCTCCTCAGTGAGAGATGCGCGTCAGTTTCCCTGCTTCTTCGGGAAAGGATTCGCGGCATTCCCATTGCATACCAGAAGGAGGTGCTCTCCACANCACTCCTTTGCTGCGACTCAAGAAGTTCCCTGACACACGCGCCTCCATTCGATAGAAACCCCGAGGGTCCCGCCATAACTCAAGAGAAGCTCCTTTGTCCCCTCCTTAGCGCGAGATGGGAGTTAGTTTCTCTGCTTCTTCGGGAAAGGATTCGCGGCATTCCCATTGCATACCTGAAGGAGGTGCTCTCCACAGGAGAGTGGAGATGATGTACAGGGATCGTGCCATCAGGCCACAGATACCCAGAAGTCTCAATCCACTCCAATGAACCTGATTTCCCTGAACTCTCTCGACTGTCACACCGAGGATGGACTGAAACCATGTTGGCACGTGTGACAGCCCTGGTGGCATCTCGAGGGAAAGCCACAGATCCCTGTGTCTCTGGCACAGGAAGCCTGACAGTTCTGCTACCGCTAAGGAGGAGAGCGGACGTGTATGTCTCCACTCGAGACGAGGCCTGACCACCCTGTGGACACTCCAGAGGGACCCAAGTCCCATGTCAGCACTTTCGAGTAAAGCTCAGGGTCCGAACGCAGCTCCAGACGTGGACCTAGGACCCGCCACCGACTGGAGAGGAATCCCGAAAGGTCCCTTGCCATTCACACGGAGACTGGCCTCTCCTCAGGCCACATGAGAAGGTCCCTGAGGTCTCCATAGTAACTCGAGTAGGATCTGCTGCAACTGGAGAAACACCAGGAGGGTCTCCCTTCCATGCGCGTTGAGGCCATTTTCTGCTGCTGCATGTCGAGGGAAATCACACCTTCCCTCTTGGACCTCAAAAGGGTCCTTCATTCCCTTGCTGCGACTCAAGAAGTTCTCGGACACATGCGCCTCCACTCGAGAGGAACCCCGAGGGTAACGCCATAACTCAATAGGAGCCTCCTTGTACCCTCCTCAGCGTGAGATGAGAGGTAGTTTCCATGCTTCGTCGGGAAGGGATTCGTAGCGTTACCATTGCATACCAGAAGGAGGTGCTCTCCACAGGAAAGTCGAGATGATCTCCAGGGATCGTGCCATCAGGAAACAAGTACCCAGAAGTCTCAATCCACTCCAGATGAACCTGATTTCCCTGCACTCTCTCGACTGTCACCCCGAGGATCGACTGACCGCATGTTGGCACGTGTGACAACCCTGGTGGCATCTCGAGGGAAAACCACAGATCCCTGTNATTTCTCTAAAGACTTTTAATTCTGGGAGTTCTTCATTCTATTTGTGAACTTTGTTCTAAATCCTATAGATTTTTAATCTTTTCTTTATATACTTTGGATGCTAAATATCTTCTATTATATTGAATTATATTTTCTGTCAGTTGTTTGCATCTGTTCCTTGTAAAAGATTATTATCAGAATCCAATAGTCTAAAATCAGTCATGGGAAATAGTAATTACTTTAAAATACATTAACTATACAGAAAAAAATGGATGGTTTGTTGCTTTGGTATGGAAAAATATGTGACTTGGTTGGTCATTTCTGTATTTATTATTTCTTAGGGTAGTTTGCGCAAATGCATTTTTAGAAAAAATAATGTTTTACATTTATCAGCTTTATTGATACCAAGGATAAGTATTGTTTTGATAAAGTAACCTATTTTTTATTTTACTTGCTCAAAGATTTTAGGTGTTTTTTTCTGTTATTTATTAAAACTATTTTTATCTAATGCATGGATAAGGAGAAAGAACATATTTTAAGAAATAGAAAACAATTATAGAGAAAAGGATTTATTATGAGGTAGAGTTTTCCAAATTATAATTTTCAAGCAAGACATACTTCATTCTACCACTGTCCCTGTCTTTTCAGAGAGGTATATAACTTTTGTTATAGTTTGATTTAGACCTAAATTGTCTACAACAAAAATTGTGATTTTTAATGTATAGGTGTGGGAGATTTTTAACAATACATGGAATTGTGTATCTACCACCAAAGTCAAGATAAAATACTACATGCTTCAAATTCCCTCATACATTTCTTGTAAATGACCTTTGCCTTCACTTGATCTCCTGGAAACCAATGCCCTGTCTTCTCTCAGTGTAACTTTTGCTTAACTCCGAAATTCATTAAAATGAACTCTCGCAGTACGTAGACTTTTGGCTCTGTCTTTGTTCACTTAGCGTTATGAATATGACATTATTCCACATTGAACCTGTGTCAGTAATTTGTTGTTTCCTTTAGTTCAATAGTGCCTCAATTGTATTGATGTGCTTTTGTTTTTTTATCATTTCATCAGCTGAAGGACATTTTGACTGTTTTCAGATTTTGGTAGTTTTTAAATAAAGTTGAATACAATACTCGTACCTCTGAGTAAATATCTTAAATTTCTGCTTCTTATGGTAAGTTTACACTAGCTTTGTAGGGAATAATTTGTTTTCCAAATTGACTATACAGAATCTTCTAACAGAAATGTATGTGACTTCCACTTCCTTCATACCCTCAGAGCACTTAGTACAAATAAGATTGGGATCTTAGCCATTCTAAGAAGTGTTTAGTGGTATCTCACTGTGGTTTCAAATTGATTTTTACTAAGTAATTATCTATTGAACTATATTTTTAAATGTTTACAGGTTTGCTGTCTCCAATGAGAAGAAAATTGAAAGTGCAACAAGTACAAAATAGAAGTTATCACATTTAAAATGTTGACTAAATAAATTTTCATTTCCTAAGTATGACTTCATGCTTTTTATTCATGTTCCCATTTATATTTTTCCCTAATGTCATTATATTTAAATAACAGGAAGTATACTTGTCATTCTATAGAAGTAACAAGAATTATGAATATAGTTGCTGCTAAGTCACTTCAGTCGTGTCCGACTCTGTACGACCCCATAGACAGTAGCCTGGCTCCCCTGTCCCTGGGATTCTCCAGGCAAGAACACTGGAGTGGGTTATATAATTTATTTTAGTTTTGGTAAAAAAAAAAAAATGATCACACTAAGACTTCTATTTCTAAAGCCTTCTATTTCAAAGTAAACTTTTAGTGGTCATCTATTTATTTATGATTTACATTTTCTTCATAGGCTTGTTAAAACTGGGGATTGTAAATAATGCAAACTATGACATATTGTGGATACATACTCTTAAATATAAGAGAAAGATTGTCAAGGTTGAGTACATGGAATTAAAAGCAGGCTCACTTCTCAACAGTCAGTGAGATAAAAAGAAAAAAAAAATCTTGTGGAAATATGTTCCAATATACCATCCTAGCTGTAAGTGCCCTATTTCCGATTAAAGTGAAAGGAAAAGCTCAGTACTTTCAGTGCTTTTGTCTGTAAGAGCAATGATACCTGAATGTTAAAAATTGCACTTGTTATTTCCAACCTAAGAAAAAATATGAAATATCAAGAAATAAAAATGTTTTTTAAAGTTCCAATGCATGATAAAAATAGATGCTAACTTAGAATTAGCCCATAGTCCTATCCATGTGAATAACCTAGCTCTTTCATTTATGTGACGTATGATATCTAACTACATGTTTAATTTCTTTTCCAATTTACTGGTTATCAGGAACATTATAATAAATAGTAATTTTTATTAGTTATCTTAGATTCAGCTGTCTGCACCTGTGTTAGTAATTATAAACAAATGATTAATGTGATAGAAGCAGCTCATTTCATCAGAGAATGGCATTTTCCCTTGCTCTGACACCTCATTGTGCCAGTCATCTCCAAACATAAGGTCACAGCTGTTCTGTGACATTTTTACACAATGGAAAATCAGCCTGTTCCACAGAGAAATAAAAAAGAAATTTAATAACCTGACATTTGATAGTAGAAAAAATTATTTCAAATATAAGTAATTTTACATGCATCTTATGTGAAAACAACATTAGTGTTAAAGAAATAAAAAGAAATATTTTCTTAGGAATATTTTGAGATTTAATATGTGGACATAACAAGGCTATCATCCTGAGTCATTTACCCAATGAGCAAGACTGACAATCTCATGAAAACTTTCCAGCAACCTACATGCATGCAATGCAAAAAACTCCTAAGCTTTTACTATTTATGAAAAAAAATTACTGTTCACTTATATTCATACATGTTTATTTTGATATAGAGCTACCAGAAATAGGTGCATCACTTTCTTAAAGTGGCATGCTATAATTGCAATGAAATTTAAGGTCTATTATGACAATAATAGAATATTCTGTCCTTTCTTTTCAGTCCGTGAATTTGTCTATTATGCTACCAATGCCATGCTGCTTTTTGTTATTTTTAATTAAATAACAATTGCTTTACAATATTGTATTGGTTTCTGCCATACATCAACATGATTCAGCCATAGGTATACATATGTGCCCTCCCTCTTGAATCTTCCCAACTCTCACCCCAGCACATCCCTCTAGGTTGTCACAGAGCCCTGGTTTGAGTTTCCTGAGTCACACAGCAAATTCCCACTGCTATTTTACATATGGTAGTGTATGTTTCCATGTTGTTTTCTCCATTTGTCCTACCCTCCCCTTCCAGCCCCCAACCCCATATCAAAATTATTTTCTCTATCTCTGCATCTCCCTTTCTGCCCTGCAAATAGGTTCATCAGTACCATCTTTCTAGATTCCATATTTGTTCATTAATATTTCAATATTTATTTTTCTTTTCCTGACTTCACTCTGTATGATAGGCTCTAGGTTCATCCACCTCATTATAACTGACTCAAATGCATTCCTTTTTATGGTTGAGTAACATCCCATTGTATATATGTACCACAGCTTCTTTATCCATTCACCTGTCAATGGACATCTAGGTTGATTCCATGTCCTAGCTATTGTAAATAGTGCTGCAAAGAACATTAGGTTACATGTATCATTTTCAGTTATGGTTTCTTTAAGGTGTAAGCCCAGTTGTGGGATTTTGGGTCATATAGTACTTTTATTCTTAGTTTTATTGGGAATCTCTATACTGTCTTCCATAGTGATGTTATGCTGCAATTATTTAAATTAGCATACTTATTATATTTATGTTTGTTTTTATTGACATTTTAAGAATTGCTTACTAAACTGTATGTCTTCATATTAAGACATTTTATATAGAATATTGACATTGTTCTTCCTTTGAAAAATATTAATTTCTCTAACTTAAAACCTATAGTTCTTATTATAGTAATGAAGTATTTGGGCTAGTACCTTTGATAGAACTTGAACATCACAATTCATTTGTCAAGTATGACTTTCAATAAAGGAAATGTTAATGACCTTTATTAATAATTAGAATTTTGAAATTTCAAATGTTCATTCATATTTCACTACCTGTCCTATAAAACAGTTGAAAAAAGTGAATCTTTCTACAATTTTAATGTTTTTTTTTTCTTGCTCTTTGGTCATTCCTCAAATTCCAAACTGTATGTATCTACTAACATATGTATTCTTTTCCATGATTTCACTCAACTCACTGTCTTTAAAAGGTTTATATATACTGATGATTTGAATTTGTAGACTTACCCTTCACCACAATAGACTATTATATATGATTGCAGCCATGAAATTAAAAGACACTTACTCTTTGGAGGAAAGTTATGAACAACCTAGACAGCCTATTAAATAGGAGAGACATTACTTTGTCAACAAAGGTCTGTCTAGACAAGGCTATGGTTTTTCTAGTGGTCATGTATGGATGACTATAAAGAAAGCTGAGCACAGAAGAATTGATGCTTTTGAACTGTGGTGTTGGAGAAGACTTTTGAGAGTCCCTTGGACTGCAAGGAGATCCAGCCAGTCCATCCTAAAAGAGATCAGTCCTGGGTGTTCATTGGAAGGACTGGTGTTAAAGCTGGAACTCCAATACTTTGGCCACCTGGTGCGAAGAGCTTGACTCATTTGAAAAGACCCTGATGGTGGGAAAGATTGAGGGCAGGAGGAGAAGGGGACGTTAGAGGATGAGATGGTTGGATGACATCACTGACACAATGGACGTGCGTTTGGGTGAACTCTGGGAGTTGGTGATGGACAGGGAGGCCTGGCGTGCTGTGGTTCACAGGGTCACAAAGAGTCGGACACGACTGACTGACTGAAGTGAACTATATATTTATGTCTTGTGTTTGGATTTTTATTGTGTATCTAAACCTATAAAATTGAAATATATGTTTTTAACCACACAAAATCTATGCCCTGCCATCAAGCACCTTCCTTCTCTACATCACCCAGCAGATACTTGTTCAGAGATATGGGAGTCATTCTTGATTCTTCATAGTTCCTTCTATGCCCCCACAACCAATCAGCAGCAAGTTGTTCATCTGTACATGGGACATTCTGTTCCTCTTTCCTACTCTCCCCTACTTTAAGCTATTTGTTCAGACTGCTATAATGTTCTGGATTGATTGGTTCTTTATTGATTGGCCTTTATTTTGTTCTTTCATGTAGTTCCTCTTTTAGATAGCAGCCTGGGGCTATTTCTAGAGTATCACACAAATTACATAATTCCTCTCAGTAAGAGAACCCAATAACTTCCCATTTCAATCAGATTAAAATTCTAACTTCTTACAATGACTTAGGTGCTACCTGATCTGGCCCAAAAATATGCCACTCTAATTCATCTCTCACAGAAGATGACATACATCCATTACTGCAATTCAGAATTCCCTAGTCTTCTTTCATTCCTTTGAACATATCAAGCTTCTTTCAAATTCAGAGCCTTTGGAAAAGTTTTGGCATCCAGTTAGAATTATAATACTCCATATCTTTAAGTAGCTATTTACTTTTTTGTTGTACAGTTTTGAATTCAAATGTCACATTATCAGAGAACCCAAGAGATCTTTGTCATTATAGTCAAACATCAATTTATTTCTATGATAATACCAAGTTTATTTTCTTTATATTATTGACTATTATCTAAAAATATTTTAATTGCTTCTTTACCTGTCTTTTCAATAAGATAGTATTTTCTTTGAGGGCAAGGATTCAAATTATTCAGTATAATGTATCCTTAGAAACCAATATAATTCCAGGATTATAGCAGTCATTCAATAAATGTTGTTGACTTACCAAAGGAGGCTTCCCAAGTGATGCTGGTAGTAAAGAACCCGCCTGCCAAGGCAGGTAAACTTAAGAGATGTGGTTTTGATCCCTGGGTTGGGAAGATCCCCTGGAGAAGGAAATGGCAACCCACTCCAGTATTCTTGCGTAGAGAATCCTACGGACAGAAGAGCCTTGCAGGTTGCAGTTCATAGGGTCACAAAGAGTCGGACATGACTGAAGCACCTTAGTACACACATGCATGACTTACCCTTATGTCTGAATGTTTGTATCCCCACAGAATTCATGTGTTGAGAACATAAACTCCATTTTGATTGTATTTGAAGATGCCTTCCAAGTGTAATTAGATCATGAATGTGATGGAATCAGTGCCCTTTTTGTATCAGACTGAAGAGAGCTTGCTCTCTCTCAGACATTTAGAGAAGTCAAGAATAGGGTCCTCATTTAAATATTTTAATTGCTTCTTTACCTGTCTTTTCAATAAGATAGTATTTTCTTTGAGGGCAAGGGTTCAAATTATTCAGTATAATGTATCCTTAGAAACCATTATAATTCCAGGATTATAGCAGTCATTCAATAAATGTTGTTGACTTACCAAAGGAGGCTTCCCAAGTGATGCTGGTAGTAAAGAACCCGCCTGCCAAGGCAGGTAAACTTAAGAGATGTGGTTTTGATCCCTGGGTTGGGAAGATCCCCTGGAGAAGGAAATGGCAACCCACTCCAGTATTCTTGCGTAGAGAATTCTTGCGGACAGAAGAGCCTTGCAGGTTGCAGTTCATGGGGTCACAAAGAGTCGGACATGACTGAAGCACCTTAGTACACACATGCATGACTTACCCTTCTGTCTGAATGTTTGTATCCCCACAGAATTCATATGTTGAAAACATAATCTCCATTTTGATTGTATTTGAAGATGAGGCCTTCCAGGTGTAATTAGATCATGAATGTGATGGAATTAGTGCCCTTTTTGTATCAGACTGAAGACAGCTTGCTCTCTCTCAGACATTTAGAGAAGTCAAGAATAGGGTCCTCATTATACCCAGCCATGCTGGCACCCTTATTTATGACTTCCAGCCTTCAGAGCTGTGAGACATAAATATTCAACATTTAAGCAACCCAGTCTATGGTGTTTGTTGTGGCAGTCTAAGGAGAAAAAGACACTTACCAAGTTCTGTTGCAATTAGAGCCAAGAATTAAACTGACCTTTTTTGTCTTCTTACTTATTTTTATTTCCATGGAACTTTTCTTAATGTATTTAATAGGTATTCATTATTTTCTGTGGACTAGCAGAATTAGAATATGAAAGAACCACTTATTTGTCCATCTATCCATTTAGCATTGTTTATGAGATGCCCACTGTGAGCTAGGTATCAGGGTATCCAGGGTGCTACTTCATGAATCTACTATTCTAATCAGGAGAGAATCTCAATAAATAAATAAATAAACATATTAATACAGCAAAGAAGGTAAAGTGCTATGAGGGCAATTAAGTAAGGTAAACAATATGTTGTGTTCTAAGGAAATGTTTACATAGTGCATTTAGGGAAGCATTTGCTAATAAGATGAAAGTTTTTGACATCAGTGAACCGTGAATCAAGATATCTACAGAGGAAGCATTCATGGCATAGAGAAAAGCAAAGACCTGAAGAGAAAAGATAGTTGTTCCCCTTCAGAAGAGCAAAGAGTCCAATGTTGCTGTGGCTGAATGAGTAAACAGAAGAGCTAGTAGAGGTGAAGAAGATCTAACTCAAGCTGAGTTTTATGATCCAAAGAAAGGACTTTGTTGTTGTTGTTAGTAAGATGAGCAATTATTTAGAGGAGTTCATGCAGAGAACTGATAAAATCTGACATGTTCTTCGAGTGGCCCATTTTCCTGCTTTTTATGCAGAATAGAAGCAGAAGGATCAATTGGATGTCTGTTATTATTTAGGTGGGGGATATTGTGTGAGTTTGACAAAGGATGGATGGTAATAGTGAAAGTGGCTAGTTTTGAGTTTTTTGCTTTGCTGTGTTTTATTTTGTCAGAGGTGATTAGGAAACACGGGATTTCTAATGTTAATTTTCATGTTTATTAGCTAGTCAACAGAAAACATTAGGTACATAGGTTTATATACAAGCCTGAGATTTAGAGTTCTGGGCAGTTGGTATATGAATACAAATTGATGAAATTAGTGAGATACTAAATGATTTTATATTTAGAGCTAATAGAAAATATTACAGTGGTGAGCCCTGGGGCATGTTGTAATTAGAAATGGTCAGCTGTCAAGGAACCATGGAGAAACTCATATAAGAAAAAAAAACTTGATTAGGAAACACGGGATTTCTAATGTTAATTTTCATGTTTATTAGCTAGTCAACAGAAAACATTAGGTACATAGGTTTATATACAAGCCTGAGATTTAGAGTTCTGGGCAGTTGGTATATGAATACAAATTGATGAAATTAGTGAGACACTAAATGATTTTATATTTAGAGCTAATAGAAAATATTACAGTGGTGAGCCCTGGGGCATGTTGTAATTTAGAAATGGTCAGCTGTCAAGGAACCATGGAGAAACTCATATAAGAAAAAAAAAAAAAAAACAGGGCCAGGAGCTGGGACTGTTTAAGCAGGCTGATTGAAGTATTTCATGAGTTAAGGGTGTAGAAATGACTTTTGCTAACAACATTTCAGAGTCCCTGGAAGCCATTTTCATGAATGTTGCATGACATGAGTTGTTGTATCATGAGTAATGATGCAGCCAGCAATACAGTAAAAGGTATTTTGAAGCAGAAGAGGCAATATCTCTATTAGTCAATGCATATTGTCTATAGAACTAAGGCATTGGGTAAAAACAGAGTCAGTACCCCATTCTTTTATATTGTAAGACAATAAATGAGCCAGGGGTAACATTTTTGACAAAAAAGGTGAACCAATGTTTCCTAGACCTGACCAGGAAGAGATGGTATTTTGACACTATGGAAAATCTCCACATGCATATTTTGGACAGTAGTAAATAAATACTCATCTCTACCTATGATTCCAAGTCACCATTAAATCACCACGTGCTAAGTCCCTTCAGTCATGTCTGACTCTTTGTGACCCTTTGGACTGTAGCCCTCCAGGCTCCTTTGTCCATGGGATCCTCCAGACAAGAATATGAGCCCATATATTTTATAACACATTTTAAAATAAATTGTATATATAGGAAGAGGTATCATAAAAATATTTCCCTTGGGTCCTAATGCAACTTAAGGATAGCTCTGGTTTCAATTTTGTGTTCTGATTTTGAAATTGTATTGTTATATAAGAAAATTCTCTAAGGAACCTATACAGGAAACATTTAGAAATAAATGGCTCAGTGTCTGAAATTTACTTTTAAATTATTCAGAAAAATATTATACAAGCGAATATTTGCTTTGTAAATTAAAAATTATTTTAGCTCTTTATTTGTTTTTTTTTAAAGGATTTTTTCTGATATATTTCAGTTGTGCTTATAAAAGGAATTATATAGGAGCCCAATATTTATTTGAATTTTTTAAGATATAAGGTAAATTAAAGAGCTACTTATTGAAATTGTTAAAGTTATTTTGAATCTTAGATATGTGTACTATTCTACCTTATGTTATTCTGTTTTACTTTAGTATACTTGATTGTAAATTAACTTTATTTCCCAAAATATAATGCTATTAATCAGGAAAATGTAGCAAATCCTAGCTATGTGAAACTATAAATAGATCCTGTACCAATCAGAATTATATATTCTAAATGTTTATGAATCAAATAAACAAAGATGAGTTGCTATCTTTTTGACATATTTTGTCATTTTTATGTTCTACTTTTTCAATACGTCTTTAAAGAAATTTATTTACATCATATAAAAAGGAACCAATTTATAGGCACACTACTAAAAAACTTGACTATTGGTGTAAAATAATATAATGATTGTACATAACTTAAACAGAGGTCTCATTATTTTAACATAATCTGATTTGAAAAAACACTAATATAATGTTATATCTTAATTTTATTTATAGTTATAGACTAATGATCATTCAATCACTAAGAGGCCCTTTGGTACTTGGAAAGAGATGGCCCTGAAAATAATTTGCAAGACAGAAATTTTATAATGAGATGAATCTGAGGCAAAGCAGGCTAAAAGGCTGAGAGGAAGTGACCCTACTTCTGATCTCACTTTTCTGCAAATATAATATGATCATTGACATGAACAAAATAAGTATTGAACTACTCAGAAGTAAGTAATTCAAATCCAATAGGATTTTTGCTTCTAAATTTCTGAAAAAAAGAAATCATGTTTCTGATGATCTTGGCAAATGCTAGTTAATCTTACTTGTAATAAGGGTGTCTACAGTGGATGCTATTCATCACAATGTCAGGACTTAATAGACTTATGAGTGGACCTACAGGGCCTTATGCTGAGTGAGTTAAATCAGAGAGAGGAAGACAAATACTGTGTTATCACTTATATGCAGAATATATAAAAAAAGGACAATCAAATGTATATGACAAAACAGAAACAGACTCATAGATACAGAAAACAACCTAATGGTTACCAGTGGGAAGAGGGAAGGAGGCGGGGGTGAAATAGTGCCATGAGATTAAGAGAAAAAACCTACTGTCAATAAAATAGGTAAGCAAAATGATATTGTACAGTGCAGAGAAATATAGTCACTTTTGTGATAACTTTAGCTAGAGTTAATCTTTTAAAATATTGAATCAAGGATTTCCCTGGAAGTTCAGTGGTTAGGACTTTGCTTTCCAGGGCAGGTGATGGAGTTTGATCCCAGTTTAGGGAGCTAAGATTTCACTTGCCTTGTGGCCAGAAAAAAATGAAAATATTAAAAAAATAAGTGATGCTATAACAAATTCAATAAAGATTCAATATTGAATCACTGTTGTACATCTGAAACTAATATAATATTGTAAATCAGCTATACTTCAATATACACATAGAGAGAGAGAAAGAGAAATTTTCAAAAGGACAATAGACTGATTAGTAACAAAGTGGTTCATCGCATTATCTTCAGTATTTCTTTATGGCTTCTTAAATTTCCATGTCAGTAACTACAAAACAAGCCTAGAATATGGGAAATTAAAATGCATATATATTTTGCATTTGGAGTTTATCCTTTTGTTCTTGTGTTTCTTTTTTTTTTTTTTTTTCATTTTTATTGTACGTAAGAAAATATTCCCTAAGGTAAAAAGGGACAGTTTAAGCATACTGCTGTTTTTTTCCTTATAGTCAAGAGGAAAATCAGAGTTTTGATAAAGCCTAGTAATATAAATTTTCTTTGCTCTCTGAAACTTTCTGCATGGTCAGTTTTCAGGCAAGGCATACTGTGAATCTGTCACATTTGTATTTCAGGAAAAAACAGAGTAAAAGTGAATACCATTTATCCACGACACAACCATATTGTTCTTAAATATTTTGAGATATTTGAATTTGGATCTTTTTTTCATTTCCTTTCTTATAATATGTATTTTTTGAATTTATAAAAAACTGTAGTAGTACTTTTATTTTTCTGTGTTTCAGCTCTTTAGTCATTTCGGTGTTATCGGAGGCAAAGGATTTCAGACTATGATCTCTGAACTCCAGTATACTACCTATTCTTCCTCTGATGGTCCCACTGTCTAAGTTCAGGGTTCAATTCTTATTGATTAAATGAAACCTCAATATATGCATTATATTTCTTCAGTTTTAATGATGAAATATATAGTGTGTCTTAAAAATAACTCTCTGATAGTCTTATGGAGATCTTATACATTTTAAAACTAATACAGCTTTTGTCATTTTTGTTTTGTATCTTACTATTTATCTAAAAGATCTAAGCTATACTTTGAAAAATGAAGCCAGAACAAACCTGATTCATGTTCACAAATGTTTTTTCTTCTTTCTACTGTGCCCTTTTCTTAGCCTTTTGTCCTGTTTGTGGCCTTTTCAGAATCCAACTTTTATAAAAGTTCTTTAGCTTTGCTTATAAGTTGCAGTGATTTTGCTCAAGCTTAGCTTTTCATTTGCCACAGGCAGAATGTTTGTAAAAGTTAAACTTTGTGTTTTTTTTATTTGGTATCAATATCTATGTACCTTTGTGCTATAATTTTGAATAATTCATTTGAAATAAAACTAGCTATCAGGTATAAAAGTGATTAAGCTTTAAATGAACATTCTTGCTCAAAGAGCACTTTTCCTCACCACAGTTATTTGGATTAGAGAGATCTCTGGTAGACCTCCTCTAAACCCCAGCTTACACATAAAAGCACATACATATTTTGTTATATTGAAAACTACGATGAAAAAAAAAATCAAAAGTATCTATTTGAATTTGTCAAGTTGTTAGTTTTACATATTGGCTTATATTTCTGGAGAGATGCCACATTTACAGAAAGAAATAAGGGACTCATCAGCATGTGTTTTAATTGATATTTAAAGAATAAATTCTGGATGAGGTTGAATAGGAAAAACATAGACAATTAGTAAAATGGACCTTAGGATGATACCTATTATCAGGCCAATAGTTAGATTTTAGAAGAGGAATAGAAGCGGAAAGGAGAAAAATGAACAGCTAGTAATGGAAGAGAATTATTTCAGCAAACCAAGAGCAGTTGTGTCAAAGATGTGTCATGTAAATGACAAATCAGAAGAAAAGTGACTAAATACTGAGAAATGTGTACTGGAGGTGGCAACACAAAGGAAATAGTGACATTGATAAACAGCAGTTACAGTGAATGTTGGAAGGAAAATGTTATTGTGAAGGGATGCAGTTTTGTAAGCAAGTGGAGACAGCTGATACAAATGAAGTATTCCTAGACAGAAAGTAGAGAAATAAATATAGCTCTGGAACAGTGATATTTTTAAGTGGCTCATTTTATGAATTTATCATAGTCAGTGTATAATAACTATATTTTTGTCTATTTATTTGAGATGATCTAAAGACTATCTCAGTTCAGTTCAGTGGCCCAGTCCTGTCCATCTCTTTGAGACTCCATGGACTGCAGCACACCAGGCATCCCTGTCCATCTCCAACTCCCAGAGTTACTCAAACTCAAGTCCATTGAGTCAGTGATATTCAACCATCTCATCCTCTAACGTCCACTCCTCTTACTGCCTTCAATCATTCCCAGCATCAGGGTCTTTTCAAATGAGTCAGTTCTTCACATCAAGTGGCCAAAGTATTGGAGTTTCAGCTTCAGCATCAGTCCTTCCATTGAATATTCAGAACTTATTTCCCTTAGGATGGACTGCTTGCATCTCCTTGCAGTCCAAGGGACTCTCAAGAGTCTTCTCCAACACCACAGTTCAAAAGCATCAATTCTTCGGTGCTCAATTTTCTTTATAGTCCAACTCTCACATCCATACATGACCACTGGAAAAACCATAGCTTTGACTAGATGGACCTTTGTTGGCAAAGTAATGTCTCTGCTATTAATATGCTGTCTAGGTTGGTCATAACTTTTCTTCCAAGGAGTAAGTGTCTTTTAATTTCATGGCTGCAATCACCATCTGCAGTGATTTTGGAGCCCCCCAAAATAAAGTCTCTCACTGTTTCCACTGTTTCCCCATCTCTTTGCCATGAAGTGATGGGATTGGATGCTGTGATCTTAGTTTTCTGGATGTTGAGTTTTAAGCCAACTTTTTCACTCTCCTCTTTCACTTTCATCAAGAGGCTCCTTAGTTCTTAATTTTCTGCCATAAGGGTGGTGTCATCTGTATTCTGAAGTTTTTGATATTTCTCCCGGCAATCTTGATTCCAGCTTGTGCTTCTTTCATTCACCATTTGCAGTGATTTTGGAGCCCCCCAAAATAAAGTCTCTCACTGTTTCCACTGTTTCCCCATCTCTTTGCCATGAAGTGATGGGATTGGATGCTGTGATCTTAGTTTTCTGGATGTTGAGTTTTAAGCCAACTTTTTCACTCTCCTCTTTCACTTTCAACAAGAGGCTCCTTAGTTCTTAATTTTCTGCCATAAGGGTGGTGTCATCTGTATTCTGAAGTTATTGATATTTCTCCCGGCAATCTTGATTCCAGCTTGGGCTTCTTTCAGCCCAGTGTTTCTCATGATGTACTCTGCATATAAGTTAAATAAGCAGGGTGACAATATACAGCCTTGATTTAATCCTACCCCTATTTGGAACCAGTCTGTTGTTCCATGTCCAGTTGTAACTGTTGCTTCCTGTCCTGCCTACAGATTTCTCAAGAGGCAGGTTAGGTGGTCTGGTATTCCCATCTCTTTCAGAATTTTCCACAGTTTGTTATGTTCCACACAGTCAAAGGATTTGGCATAGTCAATACAGCAGAAGTTGATATTTTTCTGGATCTCTCACTTTTTTGATGATCCAATGGATGTTGGCAACTTGATCTCTGGTTCCTCTGCCTTTTCTAAAACCAGCTTGAACATCTGGAATTTCTGGTTCATGTACTGTGGAAGCCTGGCTTGGAGAATTTTGAGCATTACTCTACTAGTGTGTGAGATGAGTGCAATTTTGTGGTAGTTTGAGCATTCTTTTGCATTGCCTTTCTTTGGGATTGGAATGAAAACTGACCTTTTCCAGTCCTGTGGCCACTGCTGAGTTTTCCAAATTTGCTGACATGTTGAGTGCAGCACTTTCACAGCATCATCTATTAGGATTTGAAATAGCTTAACTGGAACTCTATCACCTCACTAGCTTTGTTTGTAGTGATGCTTCCTAGGGCCCACTTGTCTTTGTATTCCAGGATGTCTCTTTCTAGGTGAGTGGTCACACCATCATGTTATCTGGGTCATGGAGATCTATTTTGTATAGCTCTTCTGTGTATTCTTGCCCCTCTTCTTAATATCTCCTGCTTCTGTTAGGTCCATACCATTTCTGTCCTTTATTGTGCTCATCTTTGCATGAAATGTTCCCTCAAGTCTATCTAACAAGTTCTAATCATGTCAAAACTTTTTGTCATATATTTACAAACTATATAAATATATGATTTCTTACTGAGTTATGTTATCTTTCTGTATTTATTTGTAGTGTCATGTTTTCTATAATATATTATTTTCAATAACTCTTTCAACTTAATTTATTTCAATGTTATTTTTTGTCTTTTTTCTGAGGTACAACTTGAATAGCTTTCTAAGTAATTTTCTTTCAGTTATTCATTTTAAAAGAGCTTATAAATTCTTCATTTTACAAAAGATGATTTTTTGTGTATTTTTCATCTTTTATAGGGTATAAATATTTGGTTCTTTTTAGTCTTTTATCTGGTACAGTAAGAGGTTGGGAATTATAGAACTGGGAACAGTTAAAATTAGTGGATATCATTTGACTAACTTATGGTTGCATCCTTGCTATAGGGTCTTTGTCAAACATTTAATTCTTCTGATCAGGCATACATCTGTTTATGTTTCTATCTATGGAGCAAAACATGCATATGTTTGTTCTTCATGGCTGCTCTTGGGTCACTTTCATCTCAACCTTTTCTTTCTAACTTCCTTTTATTCCACCTTCTCTGGTTTTATTGATATTTCTATTCACAAATATTGCTTAGTTATCTATAGAGATCTAGATTAGAGAAGGAAAAACCAAGGCTTGATATTTTTTCTAGCTGTTGTTGAGCCTGTATATATTCAATGTAACAGAAATATATTAGCTTTGGTTTTCAAACTTTAGCAACATCAAAATCATCTGGAGACTGACAAACACAAGTTTCCAGGACTCATTAACACCATATCTTCTGATTCAGTAGATCTGAAGAGAGACTTGATAATTTCCTTCTCTAATAAGTTCCCCAGTGATACTGATGCTGCTTTTCCAGGGATCATAGCTTGAGAAACACTGGTCTAGATTGAAAGACTGTCTCCCATCACAATTATTAACTAGAAATATTGCTTCTTTTCCATCATCAGCATAAAAGAGCTAGTGAAAGATCTTTGTCCTTCTGGTATTGATACACCCTGCCTCAAAAATTTTGGATCAAGGCTTCTAATAATTAGTTATGCAAAATCTAATTTAAAAACTTGGAAAGTTTGGCCCTAACAACAGTATCACTGTCCATTCCATGAGCTATCTTGTAGCTAACTTTAGACTCCTGAACTACTTCTGTACTTTCTCTTTCTTCACATTAGATCTACAGCTTTTGATATCTCCTCAGGGAATCCTTCCTATTGAATACCTGAGTGATACACCTCTTCCTTACCAGGCAAGCAATGATGTCAGTTTTTTTCTAGAAACATATTTGTTGTTTTTATTTTAGACCAACTATGTTAGTTTTACTTACTGAAAATCTTAGTAACTTAAAACAATTCACATTCATTATTTCACAGTTACTACAGTAATGAATCCAAGAGTGGATTGGATGGGCCAGTGCTGACTCTCAGCAAGGCTGAAATCAAGGTGCTTTCCAGGGTTGGCTTATAGTATGGTGATTCAACCAGGAAAGAATCTATATCTCCATTCTCTTAGAGAAAGGAAATGGAAGAATTCATATTTTTATGGGTTTAGGAATCCTGGCCGGGGAAGGCAATGGCACCCCACTCTAGTACTCTTGCCTGGAAAATCCCATGATCGGAAGAGCCTGGTGGGCTGCAGTCCATGGGGTCATTAAGAGTCAGACACGATTGAAGCGACTTAGCAGCAGCAGCAGGAATCCTGGAAGTGTGCTGCTTTAAACCCACCCATGCAAAGTAGAAATTAGAATGAGTCAACTAGCAAAACAGAGTCATGTATAATGCAATCACATGAGTGGCCTACCTTTGCCATATTCTTTTGGTTAGAAGTAAGTCACAGATCTTTCTCACAGTGGAGGGAAAGGGATTACATGAAAGCCTAAAAGCAAAAGGCTGGTAATATGAGGGCCTTTGAAGTCTGTCCACCACACCATTGAATATCTTATAGTGCTAAGTAACAATAGAATTTCTTTGTTGATTTTTGGAAACTTCTTTTAATTTTTCCCTCTAGATAATGTTAAATCTTAAAGTATGATGATGAGGTCACACTTCATAGAATAGCTATAGCTGAAGTATAATGATAATACTAATCACTACTATTGGTATTTTTGTTTAATAAATCTTTATTTTTATTATGATAAATCTATTTCTGCTTTGTAAAAGAATGCATTTGGCTGTACTTTGCTATGCTACAAATTATTGAAATTCTTAACATGCAGACATTTGATTTTAAGTATAAAAATGAAATTAATAGTTAATGGTTAAAAGTTCAAAACAGGTGTCATGTCATTTATTTTTCTAAAATGGCAGTACAGAATTATTCTTGCCTCATAGAAAGTTAGCTTAGTAATGGAACTTGTTACAAACAAAATCTTTAATCTATATCCTAAAAATGTACATTCATTTTAGAATAATATATCTCATAGGCCATTAAATATGAAGTGTTTTGAATATTTTCTAATCTCTAACTAATATTCCACAATACATGCTAATTTCAGTATTCAGTGTAGTCTTTGAGCAGTATGTCTTTATAAATCATAAAGAGTTGTATAAAGGTTTATGCAGCTATTTTCTTTTAAAATTATAACTGTTCATTGATTCCCCATATATCTTCTGTATTTTTCATAAATATTAATTTTTATAATAGCTAGATATATAATAGTGAAATTAAAATTTTCACCTAAGATCATAATTTTAAGAGGTATTTCTATAGTTTTACTCTCTGCAAAGCTCATAAATGTTTATGCACTTATTAGTACTCTTTTATGTGTTTATTTGATGAAAGTGAAAAAATTGGCTTAAAACTCAGCATTCAGAAAACTAAAATCATGGCATCTGGTCCAATCACTTCATGGAAAATAGATGGGGAAACAGTGATGGACTTTATTTTTGGGGGCTCCAAAATCACTGCAGATGGTGATTACAGCCATGAATTAAAAGACACTTGCTCCTTGGAAGAAAAGTTATGACCAAACTAGACAGCATATTAAAAAGCAGAGACATTACTTTGCCAACAAAGGTCCATCTAGTCAAAGCTATGGTTTTCCCAGTAGTCATCTGTGGATGTAAGAGCTGGATATAAAGAAAGCTGAGCACTGAAGAATTGATGCTTTTGAACTGTGATGTTGGACAAGCCTCTTGAGAGTCCCTTGGACAGCAAGGAGATCCAAGTAGTCCATTGTAAAGGAAATCAGTCCTGAACACTCAATGGAAGGACTGATGCTGAAGCTGAAACTCCAATACTTTGGCCACATGATGTGAAGAACTGACTCATGTTAAAAGACTCTGATTCTGGGAACAATTGAAGGCAAGAGGAGAAGACGACAACAGGAGATAAGATGGTTGGATGGCATCACTGACTCAATGGACATGAGTTTGAGTAAACTCTAGGAGTTTTAAATAAATAAACATTTATTTGAAATAAATATTCTGAAATTGAAAATGTTGCAAATATTCAAAAATTGAAAGCTTTTTTGCTATTTTCACTACAAAATATGTTAACTCAAACTTATGCGTGTATTAGGAATTAGGGAATCAATCATTTAGTGTCTTGCAAGGATTGCTGTTCCCGTGTTTAGCAACATGGGTTCATTATTTCTTTGGTTAAGTTGAATTTTGGCAATTTTATATTTTTAGTATTTTTCAAATAGTATTCAGCACAAACTTTTTCATTTTGTTTGTTTGATAGGAACAAATTTCATCTTCCAACTTGCACCTAATTGAATGTGGATTTTGCTTTAATATTATCTTGAAAATAAATTAAAGTGACCTTTATTTCACTCTTTAAAAGATGTTCATTAAGATGGCCAAATAATATATCATGTATATTACTGTAGTTGTCTTAAAGACTACTACTTAAATTTAATATTCTTACCTGGGTTGGAAGTTATAGCTCTCTAGAATTATTAGGCAGAACAATTAATACTTGGCTTCTCTTTTTCTATAAAGATCTGGTAATGAATTTTGCCTATAAAAGAAAAACAATGCAAATTATATGTATAGATATGTATATGTTACTTAACATATGTAAGTGAGATTATGTAGTATTTGTCTTTATGTACCTTGCTTATTTTAATTAAGCTAAGATCCTCCAAGTTCATCCATGTATCACAAATGATGGAATTTCCTTATTTAAAGGTTAATAATATTTTATTATAAATGTAATGAAATATTATATCTATTATTATATATATATATATGTATGTATCAATATAAAGGATTTCTGGGTGGCTTAATGGTAAAGAACCTGCCTGTCATTGCAGGACATGGGTGTTTGACCCCTTGGTCAGGAAGATACACTGGAGAAGGAAATAGCAACTCATGCCAGTATTGTTGCCTGGGAAATCCCATGGACAGAAAAGCCTGCAGGGCTGCAGTCCATGGCGTTGCAAAATTGTATGAACACGACTTAGTGATTAAAGATTAAACAACAACTATATATTATTATAAACAGTGTGAGACTTTATTTTTCTGGGCTCCAAAATCACTGCAGATGATGACTGCAGCCATGAAATTAAAAGGCGCTTACTCCTTGGAAGAAAAGTTATGACCAACCTAGATAGTATATTCAAAAGCAGAGACATTACTTTGCCGACTAGGGTCCGTCTAGTCAAGGCTATGGTTTTCCCTGTGGTCATGTATGGATGTGAGAGTTGGACTGTGAAGAAGGCTGAGTGCCGAAGGATTGATGCCTTTGAACTGTGGTGTTGGAGAAGACTCTTGAGAGTCCCTTGGACTGCAAGGAGATCCAACCAGTCCATTCCGAAGGAGATCAACCCTGGGATTTCTTTGGAAAGACTGATGCTAAAACTGAAGCTCCAGTGCTTTGGCCACCTCATGCGAAGAGTTGACTCATTGGAAAAGACCCTGATGCTGGGAGGGATTGGGGGCAGAAGGAGAAGGGGACGACTGAGGATGAGATGGCTGGATGGCACAAGGCCTCGATGGACGTGAGTCTGAGTGAATTCTGGGAGTTGGTGATGGACAGGGAGGCCTGGCGTACTGTGATTCATGGGGTCTCAAAGAGTCGGACACGACTGAGCGACTGAACTGAACTGATTCTTCTTTAAGAAAACAAACAAAAAAAAAAACCTGGAGTAGTTTACTTAATTAAAATAGAAGTATTTCATTTGAAACAATTAATGTTACTACATTCTCAAACTATTCTGGGAAACAACTAAAATATCTCATCAAAAGAAAGAAAACATCTCATCAAAAATTAGTTGAACGAATTTTTTATTCACTTGAATTTCTTATAACAAAAGTAGAAAAGAAAAGGATTTAATTTCCAGAGGGATGCTCATGGAAAGCAGCATCACTTTAAAAGTGTGTACTTCCTTTGAACGCAGCTTGTAGCCAGAACAGAAGAAAGAGGATAAGAGAAGAGTGACGTTAAAAGTGCCCTGTGGAATAAAAGAGGGGAATATATTTGTATCAACTCATGTCCATGATACTCTAAGGAAAAAAAAGAAGAGGTTCAGGAAGAATGTTATGAAAGGGAACTAGATGATGACCTGTTTCTCTCTGTGCCTGCCATCATTACAAAACTCACCACTAATAATCTGCAATAGTTATCTGGACTTTACCAACAGGATTTTCTATTTAATTTCATGCAATGCTGAGGAAAGTCAGCTTCAAAGGAGTAACAGTTGGGTGCACATCATCTTGAACATGGAAATGAATGTGTTGTAATCACTTAGAGTTTTATCATTATTTAGGACCTGTAGTGAGTGATATGTCAATCACTAGTCACATGCATTTCAGGCATTTGAAATGTGAGTATTCTAAATTGAAATGAACTTAACTATAAATCACACATTAGATTTTGAAGACAGGACAAAAAATAAGGAATGTAAACTCCTGTGAATAAAATGAATTATTTTATATTGACTAAATTTTGAAAAGATAGTATTTTGAATAATGAGGTTAAATAAAATATATACCTAAAATAAATTTATTTATTTCTCTTTAGCTTTTTAACATGGCTACTAGCAAATTTAAAATTGCATATTTGAAACTGTTATATTTCTATTTGATTGCACTGATCAGTATTTTAGCCAGAAGTAGCTTCCCCAGCGTGCTCTGATTACTGGGTGTATAATACAAATAACAGTTGATAATGAGACAAGATACTATCATTTATACAGTAATTGAGTTCTCAAACAACAACAAAAAAAAAGATAAAGCTTATTCTAAAACTGAGTATAATTTAGTAAACATAGGAAGTTGGAGTCTGAATATAACAAACTGAGAAACCAATAAATACACTTTAAGAGCATACACTAAAAAGAGGGAGACTAAGAAACAGTCAAATCAAACTGCTAATGGGAAAGTAATTAGTAAGCTCACCTTCCTTAGATAACCTTTTTCTTAAAAGAGTAAATTCATGTATTATAGAAAGGACTGTTCAATAGTATCTGGCCCTACTCAATAATTAATTAGATAACCTAAACTTGATAACTGTTGTGGAATAAACAATCCTGATACTTTTGAAACAGTCATTTATAACTATTTGTTACCATAAACATGTGATACAGGTAAAATTGAGTCAAGAGATGTTATATTTTTCTTACTATATGCCACTAACGTGTTGCAAGACTAATGATTTGAGACACATTACCTGTATGAGATTGTCAATGGCATCCTTCATACAAACTTAGAACCACCAGAACTTTTACCATCTTGCCTTCGTAACTGTTACGGAAGTTTGAGAATCTAATTCTCTGCACTCAAGATTTAAGGCTTAATTGTCAAATATTGTGTTCTATAACTTTTGTAAAACATTTCTCTCTTTTTTCTCTCACCAGTTTCTTTCCTTCCCTAAGAAGCTGGAAGCAAAAATATAATTTCTTGTTATAGTGTTCTTTGGGATAGAAAAATTTGCTCAATATTGGAAAAATGCTTTTTCACTCATTGTTTAAAAGCAAACTCAAATGAAAATACTGTACAACATAAAAATCATGAAGCTAAAAATCCAGTTTTCTTTCCTTCCCTAAGAAGCTGGAAACAAAAATATAATTTCTTGTTATAGTGTTCTTTGGGATAGAAAAATTTGCTCAATATTGGAAAAATGCTTTTTCACTCATTGTTTAAAAGCAAACTCAAATGAAAATACTGTACAACATAAAAATCATGAAGCTAAAAATCCAGTGACTTAGTTTATGTCCCTGGCTTGACCACAGGCTGGCATGTGATTTTTTTGATACCAAACATATCTCCACAAAGCACTAAAAATAAAAAGCAAATACTATAAGTATAAATTTATTCTACTTTTATAGTAAAGGAGGAAAGGAGAGATATTTAGAAAAATATACAGTTCTTTCAAGCCAAAATAGCATGATCTGTAAAGAACTGACCATTGAACCAATTATTCAGAAGGGAATAAAAAAAAAAAATACAAGATTGTTTATCTTTATAACTTATCATATTATTTTAGTAACATGAAATATAAAACCCAAAGATGTAGTTGTTGAATCAACTTGACTTTCTTATTGAAAATATCTATAAAAATATAAAATAGAAGGAAAATAAACAAAAATAAACAATGGTAAAAATGATAAAAATAAAGCAAAACAAAAGCAAATTATTAAGAACTAAACCATATTAATCAATAGCTTTTCTTGAAGTGTCTGTGCTAAAACAAGAAACCAAATCCATATTTCCAAGGATATATCAATCTAATTTCCTAAAGATTTAGGTAAGAAGTCAAGTAAAATGTGTGTGTGACTTTCCCCATCAGATCATCATATTCAAAAATTCTTTGCATCATACATGTATTTTATTTGTATAATTTTAAAACTGGTATGGAAAAGGAAATAATGCATAATTGGAAGTGACTTTTTAAGTAAAGTAATTAATTCAAGTTAAATTTTAGAAGACAAACTTGAATCCTATTGCTGTGCTACTACTACTACTATTAAGTCGCTTCAGTTGTGTCGGATTCTGTGTGACCCCATAGACGTAGCCCACCAGGCTCCCCCGTCGCTGGGATTCTCCAGGCAAGAACACTGGAGTGGGTTGCCATTTCCTTTCCAGTTTTCCTTTAAAATTGGAGGAAGTTACGGTTCAGTACACAAAGGCAAAGTCGTATCCGACTCTTTGTGACCCCATGGACTGTAGCCTACCAGGCTTCTCTGTCCATGGAATTCTCTAGGCAAGAATACTGGAGTAGGTTGCCATTCCCTTCTCCAGATAGCTGTGCTAATTGGTTATTTATCAGATGTTAGTGTGCATTAGAGGAGAAGGCAATGGCACCCCACTCCTGTACTTTTGCCTGGAAAATCCCATGGACGGAGGAGCCTGGTAGGCTGCAGGCCATGGGGTCGCTAAGAGTCGGACACGACTGAGCGACTTCGCTTTCACTTTTCACTTTCATGCATTGGAGAAGGAAATGGCAACCCACTCCAGTGTTCTTGCCTGGAGAATCCCAGGGACGAGGGAGCCTGATGGGCTGCCGTCTATGGGGTCACATAGAGTCGGACACGACTAATGTGACTTAGCAGCAGCAGCAGCAGCAGCAGTGTGCATTAGTGGCTGAGTCACATCTGACTTTTTGCAGTCCCATGAATGGTAGCCCGCCAGACTCCTCTGTCCATAGAATTCTCCAGGCAAGAATACTGGAGTGGGTAGCTATTTCATTTTCCAGGGGATCTTCCTGACCCAGGGATTGAACCCTGGTCTTCTGGATTACAGGCTCTTTACTCTCTGAGCCACCATTTATCAGATAGTATTCATTAAATGAAATGTTTAAAAACATAGGGACATTTTCAGATGAAAAGTAATTTAGTATAAATTATGCATATTAAAGTTTTAGGGATAAGGACACTAATGACCATAAGGATGAATATTTTGCCTGAGGGTTTACATTATATTGTTGTTACAAAATATTAACATAATGCATTCCATATATGGAATAATTTCCTCTACATTAAATCTTAAAAATTTATATGGAGACAAAAAAGAACCCAAATAGCCAAAGCAATCTTGAGAAAGAAAAAACAAGCCAGAGGAATCATGTTTCCTGACTTCAAATTTTACGACAAAGATAGCATCTCAAAAGAGTATGGTAATGGCACAAAAACAGAAATATATATCAATGGAACAGGATAGAAAGCCAAGAAATAACTGATGTAGTTATGATCAATTAATCCATGACAAAGGAGGCAAGAATACACAAAAGAATAAAGACAGTCTTTTCAATATGGTGATGGGTAAACTGGACAGCTACACACACACACACACACACACACACACACACACAAAATAAAATAGAGTATTCTTTAACACCATATATGAAAGTAAACTCAAAATACCTAAATGTAGGACTGGATACTATAAAACTCTAAGAAGAAAACATGAGCAGAACACTGATATAAATTACAGCAAAGAATAATGGAAATAAAAACACAAATAAACAAATGGGACCTAATTAAACACAAAGCTCTTCCACAGCAAAGGACATCATAAGCCAGATCAAAAGACAAACCACAGAATGACAGAAGATTTGCAAATGATGTGACTGACAAGGGATTAGTCTTCAAACAGCTCATGGAACTCATTATCAAAAAGTAAACAACCCAATCAAAAAAGTGGACAGAAGATCTAAATAGACATTTCTCCAAAGAAGGCATACAGATTGTCAAGAAGCACAAGAAAAGATAATCAACATTGTTTATTATTAGGGAAATGCAGATCAAAACTATATCACCTCACACTAGTCATAATGGCCATCATAAAAAATCTGCAAACAATAAATGTGAGCGAGGGTGTGGAGAAAAGTGAACCCTCCTACGCTGTTGGTGGCAATGTAAATCGGTACAGGCACTATGGAGAACAATGTGAAATTTCCTTAAAACCTACAATTAGAGCTATCAATGATCTACTAATCCCACTTCTGGGCATATTTCCAGAGAAACACATAGTTTAAGAGGATATATACACCCAAAGTTCATTGCAGTACTGTTTGCAATAACCAAGACATGAAAGCAACCTAAATTCAAAAAGTAAACAACCCAATCAAAAAAGTGGACAGAAGATCTAAATAGACATTTCTCCAAAGAAGGCATACAGATTGTCAAGAAGCACAAGAAAAGATAATCAACATTGTTTATTATTAGGGAAATGCAGATCAAAACTATATCACCTCACACTAGTCAGAATGGCCATCATAAAAAATCTGCAAACAATAAATGTGAGCGAGGGTGTGGAGAAAAGTGAACCCTCCTACGCTGTTGGTGGCAATGTAAATCGGTACAGGCACTATGGAGAACAATGTGAAATTTCCTTAAAACCTACAATTAGAGCTATCAATGATCTACTAATCCCACTTCTGGGCATATTTCCAGAGAAACACATAGTTTAAGAGGATATATACCCCAAAGTTCATTGCAGTACTGTTTGCAATAACCAAGACATGAAAGCAACCTAAATATCCATCAAAAGATGAATGCATGAAGATGTGAATATATATGATGGAATACTACTCAGCTATTAAACATGAAATGCCATCTGCAGCAACATAGATAGCCCTGGAGATTGTCATATTAAGTAAAGTCAAACAAAAAAAGACAAATATCATATTATATCACTTATATGTAGAATCTAATAAAAAGAAAAAAATATACAAATGAACGTATGTACATTCAGAAACAGACTCACATACTTAGAGAACAAACTTAGTGTTTACAGGGTAGAAGGGTTGGTCAAGGGAAGGAGTAGATAGTTTGGGATTGACTTGTACATACTTCTATATTTAAAATTCAGCATTGACCTACTGTATAGCACAGAGAATGTAGTTCAATACTCTAAAAACTTAAATAAGAAAAGAGGTTGAAAAAAACTAGATATATTTTATGTATAACTAAATCACTTTGCTAAACATCTGAAAGTAACACAACATTGTTAATCAACTATGATTCTATATAAACAAAATTATAAGAAAAAGAAAACCCATTCTCATTTTACAAGAATAAGTAAGTTTAACATGGTGACTAGAAGATCAATATGTGAAAACCAATTGTATTTCTAAATGTTTGAAAATGACAAAAAAAAAAAAAAATACCACTCACTTGCAATGGAACAATGACAGAAAAATCAACAACCTAGAAACAAAATTAACACAAAAATGTATAAGACCTCTTTGGTGAAAATTTGAAAACACCACTGAGAGAAATTCAGAACTTTAATAAAGTGTATAAAACATGCGTAGATAGAGAAACTCAATAGTTCTACTTTGTCACTTCTCCCCAAATTAAAATATCTGTTGTTGTTTGTGTTGTTCAGTCACTAAATCATGTACATCTCTTTGTGACACCCTGGACTGCAGCATGCCAGGCTCCTCTGTCTTCCACTATCTCCTGGAGTTTGCTCAAATTCATGTCCATTGAGTTGGCGATGTATCAAACCATCTCATCCTCTGTTGCTCACTTCTCCTTTTGCTTCCAATCTTTCCCAGCATCAGGGTCTTTTCTAATGAGCTGACTTTTCACATCAGATAGCCAAAGTATTGGAGCTTCAGCTTCAGCATCTGTCCTTTGAATGATTATTCATGGCTGATTTCATTTAAGATTGACTGTTTTGATCTCCTTGCACTCCAAAGGACTCTCAAGAGTCTTCTCCAGCACCACAATTTAAAAGCATCAATTCTTTGGCACTTGGATTTCTTTATGGTCCAACTCTCATATCCCTGCATGACTACTGAAAAAAAAAAACATACTTTGACTATACAGACCTTTGTCAGCAAAGTAATGTCTCTGCTTTTTATTTTTTTATTTTTTTGCTTTTTAATATACTATCTAGGTTAAACTATAGATTCATGCAATTACAATAAAGATCCCAGTAGAAATTTTGTCTGAATGGGAGGTTAAAGGTATTGACCACCTAGTTGTAAATGTGAAAGACCTAAAATGGTTGAGACAAACTTGAAGAAAAACAAAAATGTGGAGATTTTAATATTACCTCCACACATCAAAACTAATTATAAAGCTATAAACAAGAATAAACAGACAAAATAAGATAATAAAACTAAAAACATAGGGACATTTACAGCTGCAAAATCATTCCATATAAATTATGTCTATTGTCTAATTGCATAGGTGATGGAGACTAATGTCCATCAGTGAGTTCTGTTTAGTCACTCAGTCATGTCCAACTCTGCATCCCCATGGACTGCAGCAGGCCAGGCTTCCATGTTCATCACCAGCTCCCAGAACTTGCTCAAACTCAAGTCCATTCAGCCAGTGATGCCATTCAACTATCTCATCCTCTATCATCCCCTTCTCCTCCTGTCTTCAATCTTTCCCAGCATCAAAATCTTTTCCAATGAGTCAGTTGCTCACATCAGGTGGCCAAAGTACTGGAGTTTCAGCTTCAGCATCAGTCCTCCCATTGAATATTCAGAACTGATTTCCTTTAAGATGACTGGTTGTGTCTCCTTGCTGTCCAAGGGACTCTCAAGAGGCTTGTCCAACACCACAGTTCAAAACCATCAATTCTTTGGTGCTCAGCTTTCTTTATAGTCCAACTCTCACATCCATATATGACTACTGGAAAAACCATAGCTTTGACTAGATGGGCCTTTGTTGGCAAAGTAATATCTCTGCTTTTTAATATGCTAGTTTGGTCATAGCTTTTCTTCCAAGGAGCAAGTGTCTTTTAATTTCAAAGCTGCAGTCAACATCTGCAGTGATTTTGGAGCCCTGAAAAATAAAGTATGTCACTGTTTCCACCATTTCTCCATCTATTTGCCATGAACAGATGGGACCAGATGTCATGATCTTAGTTTTCTGCATGTTGAGTTTTAAGCCAACTTTTTCACTCTTCTCTTTCACTTTCATCAAGAGGCTCCTTGGTGCCTCTTGCTTTCTACCATAAGAGTGGTATCATCTGAGTATCTGAGGTTTTTTATATTTCTCCCTGCAGTTTTGATTCTAGCTTGGACTTCATCCAGCCTGTCATTTAGAATGATGTACTCTGCATATAATATTCATAAGGATAAATATTTGCCTGATGTTTTGGAGTATATTTCTGTTACAAAATATTAAATAATTTTACACATTCCATACACAGAATAATTTACAATAATTCAAAATAGTCAAGATATGGAAATGATCTAAATATTTTTCAGTGGATGAGTGAATAAAGAAAAATCAGTATACATACAATAGAATATTATTCAGCCTTACAAAAGGAGGTAATTCTTTCATTTACAACATGAATGGATCTGAAGAACATTATGCCAGGTGAAATATGTTAGATATAGAAAGACAGATATGGAATTATCTCACTTCTTCCTGGAATCTCAAATATTTGACTATTTCTATTTAAGAAAATAGAATAATCTATCATGGCCCCAGGAGGCGAAATAGTGTGGTGATAGTCAGTAGTACAAAGTTTTAGTTATGCAAGACAAACAAGTTCTTAGAATATGATGCACAATGTGTGACTCTTGTTAAGAAGATGTTATACTGAGACTTGTGCATTTAAAAAATTTGTTTTGTTGTTTTTGTTTGGTGCTATAAACCAGATTACGGCTGAAGGGGCTTCCCCACCTCCGAGGTCAGGGGCAGATGTGAGGAGGACCCCATGCCAGAGTGGTGGTGGCCAAGAGGAGCTACCCTGCACCTGAGGCCAGGGGCAGCGGCCAGGAAGAGCAACCTCACATCCAAGGAATGATAGCTGCATGGGCACAGGAGGGCCTAGAGGAGCTACTCCATGTTCAAGGTCAGGAGGGTCAGCAGTGAGGAGATACTCCCTAGTCCAAGTTAAGGAGCAGTGGCTGAGCTCTGCTGGAGCAGCCATGAAGAGATACTCCACGTTCAAGGTAAGAGAAACCCAAGTAAGATGGTAGGTATTGCAAGAGGGCATCAGAGGGCAGACACACTGAAACCATAGTAACAGAAGACTATTCAATCTAATCACACTAGGACCACAACCTTGTCTAACTCAATGAAACTAAGCCATGCCCTGTGGGGCCAGCCAAGATGGGTGGGTCATGGTGGAGAGGTCTGACAGAATGTGGTCCACCGGAGAAGAGAATGGCAAACCACTTCAGTATTCTTGCCTTGAGAACCCCATGAACGGTATGAAAAAGCAAAATGATAGGATAATGAAAGAGGAACTCCCCAGGTCAGTAGGTGCCCAATATGCTACTGGAGATCAGTGGAGAAATAACTCCAGAAAGAATTAAGGGATGCAGCAAAAGGAAAAACAATACCCCACTCTGGATGTGACTGGTGATAGAAGCAAGGTCTGATGCTATAAAGAGCAATATTGCATAGGAACCTGTAATGTTAGGCCCATAAATCAAGGCAAATTGGAAGTGGTCAACAGGAGATGGTGAGTGAACATCGACTTTCTAGGAATCAGCAAACTAAAATGGACTGGAATGGGTGAACTTAACTCAGATGACCATTATATCTACTACTGTGGGCAAGAATCCCTCAGAAGAAATGGAGTAGCCATTGTGGTCTGGTATTCCCATCTCTTTCAGAATTTTCCACAGTTTACTGTGATCCACACAGTCAAAGGCTTTGGCATAGTCAATAAAGCAGAAATAGATGTTTTTCTGGAACTCTCTTGCTTTTTCCATGATCCAGCGGATGTTGGCAATTTGATCTCTGGTTCCTCTGCCTTTTCTAAAACCAGCTTGAACATCAGGGAGTTCACGGTTCACATATTGCTGAAGTCTGGCTTGGAGAATTTTGAGCATTACTTTACTAGCATGTGAGATGAGTGCAATTGTGCGGTAGTTGGAGCATTCTTTGGCATTGCCTTTCTTTGGAATTGGGATGAAAACTGACCTTTTCCAGTCCTGTGGCCACTGCTGAGTTTTCCAGATTTGCTGGCAAATTGAGTGCAGCACTTTCACAGCATCATCTTTCAGGATTTGAAACAGCTCAACGGGAATTCCATCACCTCCACTAGCTTTGTTTGTAGTGATGCTTTCTAAGGCCCACTTGACTTCACATTCCAAGATGTCTGGCTCTAGATTATGTCCACCAGGACATAAGAAACTTTACGTCAGACTTTACTAGACTCCTTAAGAATTCAAAGGAGGGGTTGAGCTAAAAACAATCAAACACTGAGGTTTTGAAGCCCACACAATTTGTATTGCCTCTATTTTTAATCAGCGATTGGAAGAAACTGAAATTTGCCCCCTTCAGCTGCTCTTGGGAATGACTGCAGGACTTGGTTTATTCAGAGAGGAGCATCAGGAGGGTGTCTACAACAGGAGACTTAGAACAATGGCTCTGCTTGTACAGAAAAAATTGATATGAGCTTTTCTAGTCTTGCCGAGAGCGCAGCAGGCAAAGAATCTGCTTGCAATGCAGGAGATATAGGATACAGGGGTTCGATCCTTGGGTCCAGAAGATCTCCTAGAGGAGCAAATGGCAACCCACCCCAGTAGTCTTGCCTGGAGAATTCCATGGGCAGGGGAGCCTGGAGGGCTATAGTGCATGGTGCTGCAAAGAGTCAGATGCGACTGAGCGAATTTCTATCACTCTCAGTCTTCTTAGAAACTAGAAACACATTGCCAGAACAGGTATTAAGAAAAGATGGATCTTGGGAAGTCTGAATAGTGTGGAAAATTAAATTGAGCTTTGCAAGGCATCATTTATCACCAGAGCAAACAAAAACCAACACAAAAGCAAATGTCAACCAAAATGGAAATATCAAGGGACATAGATCCAGGAAAGGAGAAACAGAAAAAAGTGTCTGTTTACTCTTCATGTACAATAGCTAATTAGAGATACCAAGGGAACATTTCATGCAAAGATGGGCTCGACAAAGGACAGAAATGGTCTGGACCTCACAGAAGCAGAAGATATTAAGAAGAGGTGGCAAGGATACACGGAAGAACTGTACAAAAAAGATCTTCACGACCCAGATAATCATGATGATGTGATGACTAATCTAGAGCCAGACATCCTGGAATGTGAAGTCAAGTGGGCCTTAGAAAGCATCACTACGAACAAAGCTAGTGGAGGTGATGGAATTCCCGTTGAGCTGTTTCAAATCCTGAAAGATGATGCTGTGAAAGTGCTGCACTCAATTTGCCAGCAAATCTGGAAAACTCAGCAGTGGCCACAGGACTGGAAAAGGTCAGTTTTCATCCCAATTCCAAAGAAAGGCAATGCCAAAGAATGCTCCAACTACCGCACAATTGCACTCATCTCACATGCTAGTAAAGTAATGCTCAAAATTCTCCAAGCCAGACTTCAGCAATATGTGAACCGTGAACTCCCTGATGTTCAAGCTGGTTTTAGAAAAGGCAGAGGAACCAGAGATCAAATTGCCAACATCCGCTGGATCATGGAAAAAGCAAGAGAGTTCCAGAAAAACATCTATTTCTGCTTTATTGACTATGCCAAAGCCTTTGACTGTGTGGATCACAGTAAACTGTGGAAAATTCTGAAAGAGATGGGAATACCAGACCACCTGACCTGCCTCTTGAGAAATCTGTATGCAGGTCAGGAAGCAACAGTTAGAACTGGACATGGAACAACAGACTGGTTCCAAATAGGAAAAGGAGTACGTCAAGGCTGTATATTGTCACCCTGCTTATTTAACTTATATGCAGAGTACATCATGAGAAATGCTGGACTGGAAGAAACACAAGCTGGAATCAAGATTGCTGGGAGAAATATCAATAATCTCAGATATGCAGATGACACCACCCTTATGGCAGAAAGTGAGGAGGAGCTAAAAAGCCTCTTGTTGAAAGTGAAAGAGGAGAGTGAAAAAGTTGGCTTAAAGCTCAACATTCAGAAAACGAAGATCATGGCATCTGGCCCCATCACTTCATGGGAAATAGATGGGGAAACAGTAGAAACAGTGTCAGACTTTGTTTTTTTGGGCTCCAAAATCACTGCAGATGGTGACTGCAGCCATGAAATTAAAAGGCGCTTACTCCTTGGAAGAAAAGTTATGACCAACCTAGATAGTATATTCAAAAGCAGAGACATTACTTTGCCGACTAAGGTCCGTCTAGTCAAGGCTATGGTTTTTCCTGTGGTCATGTATGGATGTGAGAGTTGGACTGTGAAGAAGGCTGAGCGCAGAAGAATTGATGCTTTTGAACTGTGGTGTTGGAGAAGACTCTTGAGAGTCCCTTGGACTGCAAGGAGATCCAACCAGTCCATTCTGAGGGAGATCAACCCTGGGATTTCTTTGGAAGGAATGATGCTAAAACTGAAGCTCCAGTACTTTGGCCACCTTATGCGAAGAGTTGACTCATTGGAAAAGACCCTGGTGCTGGGAGGGCTTGGGGGCAGGAGGAGAAAGGGATGACAGAGGATGATATGGCTGGATGGCATGACGGACTCAATGGACATGAGTCTGAGTGAACTCCGGGAGTTGGTGATGGACAGGGAGGCCTGGCGTACTGTGATTCATGGGGTCGCAAAGAGTCGGACATGACTGCGCGACTGAACTGAACTGACACAGAAACAGTTGATTTACAATACCTACTAATTGTGAACTAGTTCTCCCTATTTTAACTATGAAGAAACGTGCTGACCCAACTACATAGTTCTTTCCAATGAACAGAACACTAAAAAGACTTTGAACTGGAATTCAGAAGCCTCCCATTTGGTTCCAGCACCAACTGGTCACATCTACTTCCCTTGTCTTATCTAAAGAAATGAGAAGAAATCACTTGCTTTTCTAATTCAAAATAGTTGTTGAGAATCGTGTATTATGATGCATACATAGATCTTATCTTCGGAAAAGCAGAAGCCACCAGCATCAATCTGCCTTTTTTGTAAAAACTTTCTTTCTGAAATAAAATCATATAACATAAAGCTATCATTTTAACTATTTTTCAGTATACTGTTTAGTGACATTATGTGCATTCATGATGTTCAGTTTGCTTTCGTAGCTGATAAGATTGTTTGAGGCATGATGTGAGTAGTGAACTAAAACATCACGATTATCTTATTTTGGCTCAGAACAGGAAATAGTCGATTATTGAAAAGGATCCTTTCCAGGAAAGATAGTTAAATTTTTTTTTTTTTTCAAAAATTAGAAGTTCAGGGGTCTTTAAAAATCATACAGTTCAACTGAGGTGTAAACAGATGAAATGTCTTGTCCAAGCCACAGCTTTAGATGGTGCAGATGTTGCAATCAAGTTGATGAGACAAAATTTTAGCAAGACCCATAACGTCTATACGTCAGGAATCAGCATGAGTTATGGACCACTTACCGGTAATGAATGGACTTCATAGCGGCATTCACCAGTTGCCCTGCTCATCTTGTCTTGAGTAATTACCTTAAATCAAGTCAAGATGTGAAGTCACAGATCAACAGCTTACTCAGACAAACACATTTTTTTTTTAAAGAAAGAACTTTATTAAGTGTATGAAGTCCTGATATGTACAATAACTCTTGACCTTTAGTTGGGCTTTTTAAAAAATGGCTCCAGTGTTTCAGCAGTCTGATCTAATATTGAAGCACCATGTTTGTTTCAGTGTTTTAACTTTATCAGGTCTTTGCTAAGTTTTTTTTTTTTTTTTCAGTGCCAGTGCTGGCTTTATAAAAGTGCAGCTGGTGAGGGCACACGGACTCGATCTTGGAGCTTGTGTTTAGTAGGGGACGTTCTGTGGAAAGGCCTAGCAGGCAGGTGGTCAGAGGACAGACAGACGGCATGGGCTGACGTTGTGTCTGTCTGTTTCCTCCCCATTCTCCAAGGGTGTTTATATGAGCATGGGATTCTGAGGACCCAGGGCTTGGAGTGTGGGAATGAGGCTCAAAGCAGTGCGGGCCACATCACAGCGTAAACGGGCCACTGGCAGCCCCAAGATGCCAGAATTTGCTTAAATGCGGAGAGAAGGCAAAGGGGTTCTGAGGAACAAGGATAATCTGGGGCCTATCCCGTTCTTTCTCACTCACTTTATTTCTCTGTGTTTGCAGCTACTTATATGGAAAATAGTAGAACAAAGAGAAATGTGGACAGCCCATAATTTCCCTCTCAACCTTGAGCCTAAGAGGGAGACTGTTGGGAGGACGCGTGTATGTCAAGAGGTGAAATAAAGACAGACAGTTTTGTGCTGCCTTTCCACTGTATCGGTAAGAATCAAATATATATGCACATGTGAGTCATGTGATATCAATTGTATAATTTGGATGACTCTGTTTACTTTTTAAAAAACAGAATATGATTTTATTTCAATACCAAAATACAACACATCACAGTAAATCGATGGCAATAAGACATGGCATGTCATTTGCATTGCATGACAAATGGTTAACATCTTTACTCATAAATGAGTTTTTAGAAATCAGCAACAAAACACTGATATGCCAAGGGGAATGAAACACACACATACACCAAAATGAAATAACACACGTGACTACTAAGGATTAAGTGTATATGAAGATGATTGAACAGAACAATAACAGAAGAAAAGCAATTTCTTTGTAATAACATATTAACAAAGATGAAAAATCCAGCAGGTTTAGGAACAGACTCACATAGACAGACACTGCGGGCTGAGACTTTGAGGTCACATCTGTATTGGGGGAATCTGCAGTTGGGACTCAAAATATAAATTTTGGATATGGTTGGTCTTATCTGTTTCAATTTTTTGGGATTATTTCAACACATTAGTTGGATAAATTTACAATTTATACATAAACCTTGGTACTTCCAAGAAAAGATACCTTCACCAATCTTTGTTTTTAATCTTAATGTTGGTGATTTTGCATACAAGTGAAATGTTCTGACATTTGCACTTAAAGCTAGCATTGAACAATGTAAGGATGAATGATAAAATACAGCTAATAGTTAAAATGATCACTTCTTAAGAAGAGTGAAAGTGAAAGTTAGTTGCACATCATGTCAGACTCTTTGCAATCCTATGGACTGTAGCCTGCCCGGCTCCTCTGTCCACAGGATTCTCCAGGAAAGAATACTGGAGTGGGTTGGCAATTCCTTCTCCAGGGGATCTTTCTGACTGGGGGATTGAACCCAGGTCTCCTGCATTGCAGAAAGATTCTTTACCAACTTAGCCACTAGGGAAGGTGCTTTAAGAAGAGTGAAGAATTAGACTCTGAAGGAGAGGGAGAGGATGGGATGATTTGGGAGAATGGCATTGAAACATGTATACTATCATGTAAGAAACGAATCACCAGTCTACGTTCGATACAGGATACAGGATGCTTGGGGCTGGTGCACGGGGATGATCCAGAGAGATGATATGGGGTGGGAGGTGGGAGGGGGTTCAGGATTGGGAACTCATATACACCCGTGGCAGATTCATGTCAATGAATGGCAAAACCAATATAATATTTTATTGCTATTGCTAAGTCACTTCAGTCGTGTCCGACTCTGTGTGACCCCATAGACGGCAGCTCACCAGGCTCCTCCATCCATGGGATTTTCCAGGCAAGAACACTGGAGTGGGTTGCCATTTCCTTCTCCAATGCATGAAAGCGAAAGGTGAAAGTGAAGTCGCTCAGTCAAGTCCGACTTAGCGACCCCATGACTGAAGCCTACCAGGCTCCTCCATCCATGGGATTTTCCAGGCAAGAGTACTGGAGTGGGGTGCCATTGCCTTCTCCGCCTCTGCACAGTTAAGCAGATGCTTATCCACTGTGCCACCAGGGAAGTCCTGATAATATTGTAAAGTAAAATAAAGTAAAAATAAAAATTAAAAAAAGAAAGAGTGAAGAAGCAAATAAAAAGTATCGTAAGTTGAAAAAGAGACCACACAGAAAAGGAAAAACTGTTTTTTTAGCAGCTATGATGGAACATTTTTTTGCTTTTTAGACGTGAGGATTCACCTTTTCCTTTGCATAGAACTTCTGTAGCAGTCTCTGCTCAAAGCAGTGCCAGTTTTGATTTTGTTAAATGTGGTGGCATATTATGGTTTTGATTCTAAGTAAAAGGCACAAATATGTATGAGATTCTAAACTGCTTCTGCATTTCTTTTAGTGTTTCAATACAAATAAGAGAAGAAAAAAGAAAGACGCCCATATGAAGTGAATTTACCTTGAAGATATCAACCAAGAATAGGTGAAGTACTGTTCTACCCATATTTTTGTACTTAAGATAGTTTGAAACTTTCATTATTCCTTCACAAATACCTAGGTTTATCAATTTCCTGTATAATGTAAAATATGATCGCATTTAATGAGAAGCCAGACCTTCTGTGTCAGTACAGGACCTGCTCAGCACCCAGGTTTCCCAGGGACTGTGGAAACCACCTCACCATTGACAGGCATCCGCGAACCATCCCTTGTATCTTGTCTCCTGTTTGCATCCTCCAGACAGTCACTCACCCCATAGTTAGTTCTACCTTTAACCTCAAACTAAGCAAAACCATCCATGAAAATAATTTCAACAAAGGAGTTTTTTTTAATGCATTAAAATAAATGCTTAATTTTCATAATAAAGGTGTGTAAAGCATGCATCTTAGGAAATTGTTTTCCGACTTGATTTCATGTTGATATTCTCTTAAGATGGGCAACAATAAAAATTAGTTTGCTGACTTTTCAATCTTGAGAGGTTTTAAAATTAAAAAAATATATATATATAGTTTTTGCATCCCTTGGTGACATGTCTCATGTTGGTGATCTGTTCAAACACCTAAACGTCATTGACTGAATGACACAAAGGGGACTTGCAATCTAGGGGTTCACCAGCCTCCTGCCGCCCATGAAGTGCTCCTGTTGGCTGTGTTTCCTGGACGTTCCTTAGGAAGCCTGTGGTCTTGCCTCTCTCTCTGTTAAGACTCCTCCCTCCTCCAGTAACCATGACTAAGTGGAGAACTAATGTCACCAGGAAATCATCTCTCCTTCCTCCGTAAGCTCAGCCTTTCTGCTAAGTGGAGAACCAGAGTCTCCAGGAAACCATCTCTCCTTCCCAACCTCAGCTTCTCAGGCAGTTCATTCCATGAACTGGCAGCTCTTTCTGAAGATTTTCCATTGCCCTGAACCAGGATCTTTTCCCCTGAAAACGTACTCTGCAGTCCTTACTTCAGTTTGGAGGTGGGAGAAGGCAGCATAGATGCGAGTGTTGCCTTTCGCATCAGCTTTTTCACTCTCCAGGGTAATTATTCCACCTCCCACACCTCCTCCAGGGTAGGTGTCTCTTTCAGGATGCTCCCAGACGGCAAGTTAATCAGCCCTGTCTCCAACCTCCCTCTCTCCTCTCATTTCATCAAGAGAAAAAGCTTTTCTCAAGGATCTGAGCAAATGTCGTCATCCTTCTCAAACTGACTTTAGAAATGGATCAGTTTTGAAAAGGCATAAATTACTTGGTACTTTGCTTGTGACAAGCCAGACCGGCTATGTTTTACGGAGTAAATGGGAGGGGCTGGCCAGCAAGCTTCTCTGGCTCCTGCTTGTGGAAGAGATAAGCTAGTGAAATCCATGGAAGTGGCCTTAACGAATTTTGGAGTGAGTGAGTGAAAGTCACTCAGTCATATCCGACTCTTTGCGGCCCCACGGACTATACAGTCCATGGAATTCTCCAGGCCAGAATACTGGAGTGAGTAGCCTTTCCCTTCTCCAGGGCATCTTGCCAACCGGGGATTGAGCCCAGGTCTCCCACATGGCAGGCAGATTCTCTACCAGCTGAGCCACCAAGGAAGCCCAAGAATACTGGAGTTGGTAGCCATGCCCTTCTCCAGGGGATCTTTCTGACTCAGGAATAGAATGAATTTTGGAGGGATTGTGCAAATGCTATTAGAAAGTAGCTTAAAGAACCCCTCCCTGTCTGCTTGTGGGAAGCTCATGTTGACACACAGCAATCACTTTCAGTCACATCTTCTTGCCTCAAATAGGCAGCTGGCTTTCCTCCCTTTATTATAAATGTCCTAACTTGAAGCTTTAAGTGGTTTAAGATGGCTAATTGCAAAATCAACTCCTTCCCTCTTCATTATCTGGCAATTCCACATCATGCTTGGATATTCAGCTTTAGGTGAAGACACCTTTATCTGCCTGTGAATTCACCGTCTTCACAGAAGCATTTCTGTGGCTGAGCTAACTCCCAGAGGAAAGCACTGTTCGGAGCAGAGGAGTTCAACCAGAGGCCACTCTTGAAATACATGTGAGGAAGAGTGAGAGGCAGGGGAGGGAGAGATCTCGCTGTGCCATTGGAGAGAAATAAAAATAGCTGTGAATGTTATCATTTTCAAATTGGTACTAGGAACTGGGAGACGTGATCCACATACCAAGTGACAGGGGGCGTGATGCAGCCCCACCAGATAAAGGCCCAAGGGAGGCGTGTGATTAGGCCGTTGTTATCAGCTCCTGGCCAGGGCGGCAGGCGGCCAGGACAGCCGGCAGTTCTTGCAGCCCGTCTGCCGGCCCTGTCCGCCTACCTTTGCAGAATCGTCTAAAGGGGAACACGGAACTCTGAGCTTGCCTGTCAAATTGCAGGGCCAAGGGGTGGGGGTGGGGCGGGATGAACGTTTCCAAACCCGGGCAGTCTTAAACACTGTTTTCCCCATCACCGGAAAGGAATCAAGCTTGTTGTTGAAGATGATCACAATGGAACATCTGCCTTTTTTGTTTCATTCCAGCAATTTGCGATTCTCACTACAGCCCCTTTCCATAATGACAGTTGATATTTAGACTTACACAGTCTCTCTTGTCTGAAAGATGTAGAGGTCTAATACTGAAGAAAAGGAGCCTTCACATTTCTCAAAGCCCCACTTTTGCTTACCGTCTCCTAGTCTGAATATCCCCCTCCCCTGCAGCATGCTACAGGGGTGAGGGGGTGGATGGTAAGGAGGCAGAAACATAGATATTGCATATTTAGAATAAAAAGAAAGATTTAGGATGAAAACTAAGAGACAGATTTTAGACTTAAATTTTCTTAATTGGAGAAATGATCTACCCCATGATAAGGTGAAAACCTTATTAATGTCTTTGAGGGTAGATGTCTGACACAGACCTTTTGTGTGTTTGGGCAGCAACCCTGCAGAGCTAGCCCTTTGGTCCAGAGAGAGCTTTTATGATCAATGGATTGTACAGCTACCTTGGGCAAGCACTGCCTTAAACCCAAAAGTGAAAGTGTTAGTCGCTCAATTATGTCCGACTCTTTGCGACCCCGAGGACTGTAGCCCACTAGGCTCCTCTGTCCTTGGGATTCTCCAGGCAAGAGTACTGGAGTGGGTAGCCATTCCCTTCTCCAGGGGATCTTCCCAACCCAAGGATCAAACCTGGGTCTCCCACACAGCAGGCAGATTCTTTACTAGCTGAATCACCAGGGTAGACCTGTATTAAACCCAAGGGACCTTCTAAAAAACTCTGGACTGGACTTGATCCTTAACCTCCAGAGCTGGAAATCCATAAAACAAATGACGTTTTCTTAAAGAAAAAATTAAAGGGCACTGTTTATGGGTACCAATCATGGGAAAGATACTGTGTCTCCACTGGGACACAGTCCACTTCCTTTCTCAGGCCACTGCAGGCTCACAGTTTGGGCAAGGAGGTAGCTTTTATAGAAGTTACCACCATATCCTTATCCTCATAATTAAGCCCTGCAAACTAAGTCATTACTCTCTTGGCTTCAGCTGGATTTCTCTCCCAAATTTTTCACCAAGTTTATTTCTAAAGACTTTGTTTAATATTCATCACTAAAATCTGTACCCTACAGGTTCACAAACTCGCTAAAAAATTGTTATGGTATTCAAATAAGTCTGAATAACATACACAAATTGTTGTTCAGGCACTCTGCTGTGTCCAGTTCTGTGCTGCCTCCTGGACTGTAGCCCGCCAAACTCCTCTGTCCATGGAATTCTTCAGGCAAGAATACTGAAGGGGGTTGCCATTCCTTCTCCAGGGGATCTTCCCAACCCAGGGATCCAACCTGCATCTTCTGCACTGGAGGCAGATTCTTTCTCACTGAGTTTCCTGGGAAGCTCAAATCATATGCTTTGTAAACCTCTTTTTAGGTATTGTACTGGTTTGCATACCAAAGAAGCTGAGCACCAAAAAACTGATGCTTTTGAACTGTGTTGTTGGAGAAGACTCTTGAGAGTCCCTTGGACTGAAAGGAGAGCAAACCAATCCATCCTAAAGGAAATCAGTCTTGAATATTCATTGGAAGAACTGATGCTGAAGCTGAAACTCCAATTCTTTGGCCACCTAATGTGACGAACTGTCTCATTGGAAAAGACCCTGATGCTGGGAAAGTTTGAAAGTGGGAGGAGAAGGGGATGACAAAGGATGAGACAGTTGGATGGCATCACTGACTGAATGGACATGAGTTTGAGTAAACTCTGGGAGTTGGTGATGGACAGGGAGGCCTGGCGTGCTGCAGTCCATGGGGGTGCAAAGAGTTAGCTGAATCACCAGGGTAGACCTGTATTAAACCCAAGGGACCTTCTAAAAAACTCTGGACTGGACTTGATCCTTAACCTCCAGAGCTGGAAATCCATAAAACAAATGACGTTTTCTTAAAGAAAAAATTAAAGGGCACTGTTTATGGGTACCAATCATGGGAAAGATACTGTGTCTCCACTGGGACACAGTCCACTTCCTTTCTCAGGCCACTGCAGGCTCACAGTTTGGGCAAGGAGGTAGCTTTTATAGAAGTTACCACCATATCCTTATCCTCATAATTAAGCCCTGCAAACTAAGTCATTACTCTCTTGGCTTCAGCTGGATTTCTCTCCCAAATTTTTCACCAAGTTTATTTCTAAAGACTTTGTTTTAATATTCATCACTAAAATCTGTACCCTACAGGTTCACAAACTCGCTAAAAAATTGTTATGGTATTCAAATAAGTCTGAATAACATACACAAATTGTTGTTCAGGCACTCTGCTGTGTCCAGTTCTGTGCTGCCTCCTGGACTGTAGCCCGCCAAACTCCTCTGTCCATGGAATTCTTCAGGCAAGAATACTGAAGGGGGTTGCCATTCCTTCTCCAGGGGATCTTCCCAACCCAGGGATCCAACCTGCATCTTCTGCACTGGAGGCAGATTCTTTCTCACTGAGTTTCCTGGGAAGCTCAAATCATATGCTTTGTAAACCTCTTTTTAGGTATTGTACTGGTTTGCATACCAAAGAAGCTGAGCACCAAAAAACTGATGCTTTTGAACTGTGTTGTTGGAGAAGACTCTTGAGAGTCCCTTGGACTGAAAGGAGAGCAAACCAATCCATCCTAAAGGAAATCAGTCTTGAATATTCATTGGAAGAACTGATGCTGAAGCTGAAACTCCAATTCTTTGGCCACCTAATGTGACGAACTGTCTCATTGGAAAAGACCCTGATGCTGGGAAAGTTTGAAAGTGGGAGGAGAAGGGGATGACAAAGGATGAGACAGTTGGATGGCATCACTGACTGAATGGACATGAGTTTGAGTAAACTCTGGGAGTTGGTGATGGACAGGGAGGCCTGGCGTGCTGCAGTCCATGGGGGTGCAAAGAGTTGGATAAGACTGAGCAACTGAACTGAACTGGTTTGCGTATTCATATTATAATTTACTCTTTTCTTTTTTGTTAAATTCAAATCTTCTAGCAAGACTTGAGATGGATCTCTGTAATACTTTATATTGCCTTTGCAATATTGCATATTAAACTTTTCCCTTAATTAAATTGGAAGTGGGGGATTGTGTTAGAAAGGTAAACAATAATTACAGTGCTTGTCATCCAGCGACTAAAGTTTTCTTTCATTTTGCCTGATGTTGGTATAACCATTACTTTGGCCTTTCTTTTTCTCTTGAAGTCCATGCCTTTTCTCCTCTACAGGAGTAGTTAATATCCCCATAGTTCCCAAATAATTATCCTCTTATGCTGCCAATAAGAGGCCAGTGACTTGTCAGGAAAACCATAGCATCACACAGGATGGATAAAAATATGGAAAGCAGAAACACTGGGGAGTGTATCTCTGGGGCCAGACTGACTGCTCCAATGCCTGCGCTGACATGCAATTGACCCAGCGTGGCTGTAAGATGGGTTCAGGCTCATCTTCCTCTTGGAGGAAAAGCACAGTTTGGAGGCACGCACTTGACATGGCCGTGCTTGTTGGTACCTTCAGTTTCCAGTACGCCACAGTATGTTGGTGTAAATACAAAACGTGTCTCAGGGTAGATCACTGCCACCAAGCTGCGGATTCTCTAACCTTAGGTCTACACTAGACCGTTTTAAACCATGTTATTCTGAGATTGAGTTCCAGGGCAGTGGTGCAGCGTGGCTGGCAGGGCTCCAGAACATTAATGCTGAACATCGTCAGCACCGTCTATGCAATGGTGTGTTGTTCCTGCCACCTTGACAGCTGCTGAAAGACTTTCTATTATTATCCTACTTAAAAAAAAATCACAGCAGAATGAAGTACAAGCTCACAAGTGTGGTAGCAACGTGTGAGCTCCTGTAGAAGCAACTGTATGATCAGCAACATCTGGGTTACAGGTGTGAATGTGAAGGTTGCATTGCCTGCTAATTAATGTCTAGAGAGACCCATCTCGAGGACCGTGCTTCCCCCAGAGTTAAGTACCACGTGAAAAGGAAATACAGTCTATGCTGGAGCCTGACATCACGTAACCCTTCAGATCTTAGAGGGTAAAGAAATACACATCTGAAAACTTAATTGACACTTTTAAAGACATGAAATGAAGGTGATTTTGTTGTTAGCACCACATTCTTCCAGGGAAACATTCCATTCCATTGATGGAGACTGTCAAATTTTTCTTCCAAAGCCCAAATAAGGTGATGAAGGCTGAAAACTATCTTCTCCCTGGAAAATGCATGTTGAACATGAACACATTCTGGAAGAGATTTTAGGTGTTCAGAATTTCTCTGATGTTCTGGTTACTCAAATCCTTCTTTTATGGATACAAAAAATAATAATAACCAGCTGAAATTTACATAACAAATGTTCAACTAGGGAATATGTTAGAGCAAATCCCACAATCCCGGTACCCTGGATTCCAGGGAATGGCTTGTGATGCATTTAGGTGGTGAATGATACGAGAAGTGAGTTTCCATGGAAGAGTGTGGGCAGCCGTCCTGGTTCCATGATGAACTCTACTGATCCCATGGAGGATGAGTGGACAATCTTGTCACCCATTCTGCTAGTTGACCAACAAAAGTATGGACTAGGCTCTGAAAACACAAGTAGCCTATCCCCTAATGAAAGTTCCTCCGCAGTTGTTACTCTAGAATCTAACCTAGAGAGGAAAGATGTGGAGACATCTCAAGTGGTGAGACAGATCAGCCCTTAGACACAGACTATTAAAGCATTATAGGGAACTTTCGCCTGTATCTGTGTGCTTTGACTTTTCCTCAGATCACAAGAGCTTTGATGATTTCTACAAGTACCTCTTCCTCATCTCTTTGTTTCCTCTCTGGATTTAAAATGCATCAACCTTCTTCTTTTTTTTTTGTTTGAGATCTGTACTAACATGGAGAGCAAGTGAGCACCTACCTGTTTGTTGACTTGGAAAAGTTTGCTTATTCTTTGTTCTTTAGTTCAGTTCAGTTCAGTTGCTTAGTCGTGTCCAACTCTTTGTGACCCCATGAACCACAGCACACCAGGCCTCTCTGTCCATCACCAACTCCCGGAGTCCACCCAAACCCATGTCCATTGAGTTGATGATGCCATCCAACCATCTCATCCTCTGTCATCCCCTTCTCCTCCTGCCCTCAATCTTTCCCAGCATCAGGGTCTTTTCAAATGAGTCAGCTCTTTGCATCAGGTGGCCAAAGTATTGGAGTTTCAGCTTCAGCATCAGTCCTTCCAATGAACACCCAGGGCTGATCTCCTTTAGGATGGACTGGTTGGATCTCCTTGCAGTCCAAGGGACTCCAAGAGTCTGTTCCAACACCACATTTCAAAAGCATCAATTCTTCAGCACTCAGCTTTCTCCACAGTCCAACCCTCACATCCACATATGACCACTGGAAAAACCACAGCCTTTGTTCTTAGTAGAAGGAACTGAGACTCTCCCAGGAAATGCTAGGAAGTGTTTGGTAGTAAACATGCTGCTGGTCTTCTTCATGGGATTTTGCCCTTCCTTTCACCTCTCTTCACTGAACCCTTTCCTTGGGAGGCTCTTTCATCATTCCTTCTAAAGTCTAGTTCAAGTCATGGTGCCCTTTACCTTCACACAAAATTCTATAATAATTACATGTTTTCTAGCAAATAAAGCCCAAATGCCTTAGTTGGTATTTAACTCCCTCCAAAATATAATCCCGGTTTGTGCCGATCTCTTATCTCATGAGTACCACATAGATCAATATTTCAGAACATTGTACTGTGCCCAAAGAAATCAAGCTTTACAACATTTCATCTGTTTGAAGTATCCCTCCTTCCTCCTCATCCTTGTCCCTTAAGTTGCTACTATCCTTTAAGATTTATTTCAGTCTATTTCAAAAACTCCATACACTTGTATCCAAACCAAGTAGAATGACTTCCTCTTTTGAAAGAAGATATACCTATATTTTGTTGTCATTGTGTTTGTTCACTTGCTATGTCTGACTCTTTGCAACCCCATGGACTGCAACACTCCAGGCTCCCCTGTCCTTCACTATCTCCTGGAGTTTGCTCAGATTCACGTCCATTGAGTCAGTGATGCTGTCTAACCATCTCATCCTCTGTTGCCCCCTTCTCCTTTTGCCTTCAATCTTTCCCAGCATCAGAGTCTTTTCCAATGGGTAGGCTCTTCTCATCAGGTGGCCAAAGCATTGCAACTTCAGCGTCAGTATCTCTCTTTTTCTCTACCTATTCATCCATCTATCTATGTGTATTTCTGCCAGAACTGTAACACCTTTGTCCTGGAACAGGTAGTATATTTGTCTTACTCATATGTGTGTGTCTCCTATAAAGTTAACTTAGTAGACAGGGCATACAGCTAGTATTTACTTTATTCAAGCATCATTATCTCACTTAATCCTCTTTACTCTCATGGAAGACTGGTCTTGCTAGGAACACTTTGTAGAAGAGGAGGAGAGTCAAGAAGTCTGTTAATTTATCAAAGGTGTGGTTTTCTTCAAGAGCAGGTTTGAAATTTCACCCCCCTTGTACAAACCTCCAAGCTCTGGATGTGCTCCCTACTTGACATCTTTGTTTTGGAAGGGATGGTTTTGGATGAGCATTCAGATGACAACTGCCATGAGAAACTGCATCTTGACCAGGTTACTTCAATACTCTTGGCTGGCAAGGGTCAAGAAAATGTATTAAGGAACTTATACTAGTACTGTACAGCTTTACAAAATTAGCTCTTAAAGATTGTGTAACTAATTCATTCAGTGTTTGAAGTAATTAAAGACACCTGCAGAATCAAGTTACAGAAACGTCACTGACAGCATCCGAGGACGTCCTTCCGGTAGTTGGGTGGGTACCCAGCACCAGCTGTATGTTTTCAGAGACGTCCTCATCATAGCTCCATGGCCACTTGACAGTCAACCCTCCACGAACACTTGCAAACAATGGAAAAAAATTGCTGAATTTCAAATGTGCTTCAAGGAGACAGGAAAATAATGACACCCTTTGTTTCTTGTGTTTGTTAATTTGTTGGAATAAACTTTCCTTCTTTCCTTTTATCTCATCTTCCTCCTTTACTAAATAGTCAGCAGAAATTCTCCTTGTTTTGAGAACTTTACAGCCCTCTTTCTCCTAAATAACGTAAGAATTGCAAGATGTGAGTTACTAAACAATGCTGAGAAATTTACATGCAGCATCTATAATCTTCACACTGATTCTGAAATACAGGTTTATTTCCCCCTATATTTCTTTTACATATATAGAGAAATTAGAAAATCTGCCTCCTGTCAAACTTAATTAATTGATAGATTTTAATCATGAATGTATTTTTGAACTAGACAATACACACTTATTAAAGAGTCAAATAGCTGTATAATAAATGTATGATTTTGCACCTGTATGTTGCTGCATTTAAGATTAGTATAATCACCATAATAAATTGGTAGCACTTCAGGTTGGAAATATCCCAAATTAGAACTACTAATGTGATCTTGATAACATAATTCCATTTTCTCAAACACTGTCAAAGGTTCAAAGTAATTGATTCATTTTTTTTTTTTATTTTTAACCTTTGGAAATATAAATATACCTCATCAATAGGATTTACTTGTTTTTACATGCCATGAGAATATGAATATAAAATGATTTGAGTTTACAGAAATGAGTATGAAAGAAAGTATACAAGATTCTGTGTCCATTTCATCCTATGACAAAGGTGAGAAAAAGAAACTTGTAATTAAGATGACTCATAAACCAAGCAGTATTTGCTTCCCATGGTCTCATTCTGTAACTGTCTTGTCAGTCGAGGAAACTAAAGTTTCAAGGAGTTAAAAAACCAACAAGTAGAATGCACACAAGCTCTTTCTTGCCCTGTGTTCCATACACAACCACATGTGCACGTGTACTCACAGGTATGTGTGCAAACACATGCATGCACGCTCTGTGTTAGTGCCTGACCCCCCACACTGGCCTAGTCCAGCTGCAGAGTCCAGACTCTCAGCTCTCAGCTTGAATGGAGGCAGCTCCTCCCTTGTGCGGTGGGCGGTAACTCATCCCTACTGTTCCAGGTATGCTCCTCCAATTCCTGGTTATCTGGAGTTTATTTTTAATTCTCTTGAAGAAAAAGAGAAATAGTGTAGTTTGTGTGTTCTGACTGGAAACATGAACATACATACAGAAACTATTCTTAGTTTTGGAAGAGGGAAAAAACAAAGGGATACACCAGGCTCCCATCTGCTCTACCAGCTTCGTGGGAGTCTTGTTGACTTCGTAAGTCACCAAAGCTCTCAGAGCCTGTTTCCTCTTCCGTTTAAAAAAAAGAGGACATTCTACTTCCTGCTCCAAGACTGTTTAATTAAGTGACAAGATGTAAGCAGTGCAGTGAGACCCCTGTGTGAGGCACAGAGCAGACCCTCAACAAGTCAGCTGACTCAGAGAGGAAGCTGCTGTCTATTGACTGAAAGTTCCTTGCTTTCCTTGCTCAGTGACAGCAGCTCTAGCAGTTCCTATGTGGAGATGGGAGCCTGGAAACAGGAAGGAGAGCCCAGAGATCTACCCCAGCAGAAAGTGGACCCCCGGGGAAGACAGAAACAGCTTTGCAATGATGATAAGCCAAATGCTTCTGAGTTTAACTGTTTGGAAAAGCAATTTCTTAAGTATGACATAATGGTGAAGTATGATTCTCTAATGAAAAACCTATAAAGTATCATTCCGACTGCAAACTTTGGGATGCATTTTATAATGTCTGTGGTTGATGATTTACTAGACATGAAAGTTATCTTCTTGTAACATAAAAATTACATGAAAGCTATCATTCCAAGAGTACAGAGAAACTTTTTTTTTTTTTTTTTTGGGACACTATGAAAGTTCATACAGCTCAACAGAATTGGGAACAGTGTCATGAGACATTCAATATACCATGAAAACTGGGCTTTTCCCTATGAATTGCCATTCTAGGAGGTAACAGACCAGACTATTCAGGGATGTTTCTGAGGGCTTGCTGCATGGCAAGAGGTGTGCAGAGCCCTGTGGAGTGTAAGGTGGTTTTTGCTTTTGTCACTTTGTCACTGAGTGCCAGACCCTCCCAGTTATCACCTCTATGACCTCTGAGATCAACAATTTCAGACTCGTGGGGCAGTGGGACTCAGTTGTAGTCAGGAAATGCTTCTTTGAGATCCAAAAGAGATCAAAGGATTCCTATTGCACAACATGTGGGAACACTCTCCAGTTTTCAAATGCATTGATTTCAGCTAAACAATAAACAATGATACCAGGTCAGGATGCTTGCCCTGCCAACAATCAAGGATGCTGTTACACATTCCATCTCCCCAAAGTGGAGATTTCTGAGTAAAATTCTATGCAGAGTTACTTCTTTCTGGGAATAGTTATCAGCTCAGGCTGTTATAACAAACTTCCAGAGACTGGGGGGCTTAAACTAGAAAGACTTATTCCTCAAGGTTCTGGAGGCTGGCTCAAGATTAAGGTGCCAGAGTGTCCAATGTTGCTCAGAGCTCTTCCTGGCTTGCAGGTGGCTGTGTCTGTCTGTCTCCTTACATGGCAGAGGACAGTGAGGGAGAGACAGGACTCAAGCTCGCTCCTGCTGGCTCTTCTGACAAAGGGTGCTAATCTCCATTCACAAGGGTCCCACCCTCATGACCTAAGCACCTCCCAATGGCCTCACCTCCCAATACACATCAGTGGGTAAGACTTGAAAGTATATTTGGGGAGCACACAGTCGTTCAATGAACAGAACAGTTTTCCTCATACCTATGGCTCCAGGAGCCATATCCATTCATTCTGCGAGGAGATTCTCAAGTTTCAGCTTGAGCCTGTTGCCTACGTTAAATGAGCTAGTTCTGCCTTCTCTGTCTCTATTTTCCCAGTTAAAAGTTATTGCAATAATGTTTCCTGAGGGTCCTGGTTTAGTGATCCCTAGATTTTGTCATTCAGGCAATGTTGCAAACACTGAGTCAGACTCCTGGGATTCAGAGACTGGTGCTTGACATTCATAACCGTTGTCTTCCCATTTGTATAATTTGCTTCATAAATGAGCATGGTCTTGGCCAGGCATATGCTAAATATTAATAAGTAAAGGTTATATGTTAATTTATAAAAAGGAAATAAATGAGTTTGGTTATCTGCCATGTGCTCAGGACTATGTGTGCTGTTATTTTGGAAATATTATTTTCATTTTTTTTTTTAAGTCACACAGACCAATTTTTAAAGGCTAGGTAATTTGTCCAAAGTCCCTGAGATAGGCATTAAATAAGTGATGGACCATGAATCCCACACAGTTTCTCTGACCCTTTCTACTCCAAATAAAGTCTCTTCCAGTGTACACATGAAAGTCTATGGCTTTGAACAAGACCTTTTCTACATTCTCAGACATAGCAAAGCTGGATGCTGCATATAAAATTCTCAATTTTATACCCCTAAGTTAGTGAAAAAAAATCAGAACTGCAAGCTGGTAGCTACAACTATGAAATCACAATGATTATGAAGATGCTCTGCAGTCCATCAGTTCAGTTCAGTTCAGTCACTCAGTCGTGTCCGACTCTGCGACCCCATGAATCGAAGCACGCCAGGCCTCCCTGTCCATCACCAACTCCCGGAGTTCATTCAGACTCACATCCATCGAGTCAGTGATGCCATCCAGCCATCTCATCCTCTGTCGTCCCCTTCTCCTCCTTCCTCCAATCCCTCCCAGCATCAGAGTCTTTTCCAATGTCAGCTCTTCACATGAGGTGGCCAAAGTACTGGCGTTTCAGCTTTAGCATCATTCCTTCCAAAGAAATCCCAGGGCTGACCTCCTTCAGAATGGATTGGTTGGATCTCCTTGCAGTCCAAGGGACTCTCAAGAGTCTGCAGTCCATACATGTTAACTATAGATTGGTCCTGTTAAAATCCCTATTTATTTCTGTTGCACCAGGAAAGGATAAACAGAATTGCTTTTTGCTAGAGACAGAAGATTATGTTCTCATCCGAGGGTGAATCCAGCCGCAGCTGGGCCTTTATGATTGTGACTCATTTGAAATGGCTCGTTATTAAAACTGGATTGTTTTTGGATTGCGACTTTATTCAATTGAGACAATTACGTGTTCTGTATGATTCAAATCAATGATTTCAGGCAGCAGTTGATTATTTCAGCTTAATTTGTTGTGCCTTTTGCTTTTTTTAGACAGCCATTGGATATCAAAGTCTGAAATTAGATTTTAATTTCCTTTTGGGGAAATTTCACATGTATATTGCATTAGCCTTCATAAATGCCATGATGCTTCTCTCCTTATGCAAGTTCATGCACATGCTCAGGGAACAGCCATCCATGGACAGCAAAGCTTTACAGATTCCTGCCCAGTGGCCTCTGTCCCTTGAAGTCAGGTCAGTCTCTAAAGCGGAGGACCAGTTAAGTACATTTGGTGGGACTGGCACTTCTTATCCGCCAGCCCAGCTCTGGAGAATTTGATGAAACAATTTCACCATCTCTGGGTTCTCTTTTCTGTGCTTTCTGGGGTGAAGGGCTCCGAAATCAAGAGCAGCCCCGGGAAACGCTGCCTGAAGATGAAGTGAAGATGTGTGTCGGCAGGAACAAATTGCCCAAGCCCGGCTCCCTATGAAGCATGGGATGATGAAACATACGCCAGTAAACAAGTCTTCCCTCCAACTTATCAAGATGCCTGCAGGGCTGAGTGCGTCCTACAGAGGTGGTCATGTCCCCTCAGTCCCTGCTTGTGGTAGAGGTAATGTCTTACCCATGTGCAGTCTCTTCCTGGTCATTCCCTGGAGCTGGCAGTAAAATCATCATGCCCTTGCATGAAATAATGACTTCTAGTTTTTGAAAATACACGAAAATCATGAGAATAAGATACTCACTATTAGCACTGGATACATATGGTTAATAATCCATCATGGGTGTTTTCTGACAAGGGAGGTGAACGTTACAGGGGATAGGATGTGCTTAAGAAGGGTGATGATCTCCATGAACCAGGGAAGAAGTGAAGTGAAAGTCACTCAGTCATGTCTGGTTCTTTGCGATCCCATGGATTGTAGCTCCCCAGGCTCCTCTGTCCGTGGGGATCTCCAGGCAAGGATGCTGGATTTGGTAGCTGTTCCCTTTTCCAGGGGGTCTTTCCAACCCAGGGATCGAACCCAGGTTTCCCACATTGTAGGTGGATTCTCTACCCACGAACCACCAGGAAAGCCCAGGTCAGTGTGTAAATTACTAAAATACTCATGTTTGTAGGAATCTTCAGCTTTGCTTTTCAAAAAAAGAAAAAATGGGACTGAGACTAAGAGCTATCAAAGAGACAGTAAGTAGTCTCATTGGACTTTGAATCATTGTGTCCAACTCCCAAATCCACACATAGGTAGATCTCCAGGTTTTAAAACAGCAGGATCTGTCTTAAAAGCTAGGCAGGAGGTTTCAGCATTTTAAGGGAATTTGGTTGCTGTGACCTGTAAAAGCCCTTTCAACTTAAAGGTGGATGACGTTATGGTTGACTGAGCCTCCTGTGGGGGATGAGGACTGAGGTAAGGGAGGTATTTAAAAAGCACTGAGACTTAAAAAAAAAGCTAGTCCTATTTTGTACAATTTTACATTAAAACCAAGAGAGCTGAACAGAGATGACTCATTGTTGCAGGGAATTATGCAGCCTAAACCAGAAACTGATACAACTGTGTCCTCTAAGCTTGAAATCCAAGCCGCCTGCTACTTACAGAGAATTCATGGATAAATAATTTTAAAAATCATATCAAAACAAGGAATGCTTTACTATTTACATGTGGTCCAAGAAGACTCAGTAGCACGTGCCAGAAAATCATCTCAGTGACTCAATATGCACCTTGGGAGCTGCAGTAGCAGTGCAGGACCAGGGAACAGAGTCAGGCCAGCAAACAGATAGCCTAAAAATAAATACACATTCAGGTCAAACAATCACCTTACCCTACTGTGTAGGTCTTTTTCCATTATCTCTAGGCTTGAAATCCAAGCCTCCTGCTACTTACAGAGAATTCATGGATAAATAATTTTAAAAATCATATCAAAACAAGGAATGCTTTACTATTTACATGTGGTCCAAGAAGACTCAGTAGCACGTGCCAGAAAATCATCTCAGTGACTCAATATGCACCTTGGGAGCTGCAGTAGCAGTGCAAGACCAGGGAACAGAGTCAGGCCAGCAAACAGATAGCCTAAAAATAAATACACCTTCAGGTCAAACAATCACCTTACCCTACTGTGTAGGTCTTTTCCATAAGAAGTACCCATGGCTTACAAAGGGAGAGAAAGGAGGTGCTGACAGAGTCTGCTGGCTCTGAGGATGGGTGAGAAGGGCAGGTGGAGAACGGTGAGAAGGGCTGCAGGCTCTGAGAGTGGAGAGAAGGGCAGGTGGACAGCAGAGTCAGAGGCAGGCAGCGTGGGGAGTGGGGGCACCAGGAGTTAAAGAGGCCCCCAGATGTTGTATGGTTGGTATAAAATAATAAGGATGTTAGAGTGTAAGAAATGTAGGAAGCAGCATGAATCAGAGAATCCACTTAAAGGGAAGATCATTAGCCTTGTACTCGGGAGACTTGGCCAGGCCGCAGAAGAGAAAAACAATTGTCAGATATGTCGAGAAGTTTAGAACAGGAGGGTCCAGAAGAATAGCTCTTCTCGAGATGGAAAATAGAAGAGTTAGGAAGGAAAAGAGGGTTGGGAAAGAGGATAACTCTTGATTAACTGTGCTACAGAAAACCAACAGGGGTGTATTTAGCTCAACAATGCAAGTAGCCACAGTCCCACTGCTGGTGTTAATTTAATTAGAAAAGATCCCCCATTTTAAACAGTTTTATTTAAGGAAATTTCAAAAGAACATAGCAGAATTTCTCTGGTGTGGTTTTTAATGAGTCACCATTTTAGGAAATAAACACAGCATACAGAAGTAGGAGTATATCCAGGGAACCTCAGACGGGTGGCTGTGATTTTCACACTCATATACTTGCAATAGTAACTAAGTAGTGATGGATGCAATGTAAGTTCCAAAATGAGTCAATTAAATATGAAAATAAGGCAACATTTGAATAGGTGGTGGTTTAGTCGCTAAGTCATGTCAGATTCTTGCGACCCTATGGACTACAGACCACCAGGCTCCTCTGCTCATGGGATTTCCCAGGCAAGAATTCTAGAGTGGGTTGCTATTCCTTCTCCGGGGGAACTTCCTGACCCAGGAATCAAACCCAGGTCTTCTTCATTGCAGGTGGGTTCTTTACCATCTGAGCCACTGATGATGAAGGGCACTTCTTGTTCAGTCACTAAGTTGTGTCCGACTCTTTGGGACCCCATGGACTGTAGCCTGTCAGGCTCCTCTGTCCATGGGATTTTCCAGGCAAGAATACTGGAGTGGGTTGCCATTTCCTTCTCTAGGGGATCTTCCTGACCCAGGGATCGAACCTGGTTCTCCTGCATTACAGGCAGACTCTTTACCCTCTGAGCCACCATCAAACCCAGGTCTTCTTCATTGCAGGTGGGTTCTTTACCATCTGAGCCACTGATGATGAAGGGCACTTCTTGTTCAGTCACTAAGTTGTGTCCGACTCTTTGGGACCCCATGGACTGTAGCCTGTCAGGCTCCTCTGTCCATGGGATTTTCCAGGCAAGAATACTGGAGTGGGTTGCCATTTCCTTCCCTAGGGGATCTTCCTGACCCAGGGATCGAACCTGGTTCTCCTGCATTGCAAGCAGACTCTTTACCCTCTGAGCCACCAAGGAAGCTATTATTTGAAAAGGGAAGACAGCATTTTGGATGTTTTCCATGAGTTCAAAATCTCAAAGCAACAACATATTAGATTGTGCTTTTCAACTTTTTTGATCAATGAGATCAACATTTTTTTCAACTTTTTCAACGATGAGATTTTAAATTTGCTATCACCACAGTGAGTTGCAATGGTAAATTAAGAGCTCAATTTAGATTTGCTAATAGAAATCACTGACTGAACAATTCAAGATCTGTCTGTTAAATACAGTTAAAACAACATTGGCTAAGCACAGCATAATACCTGCGTACAAGCAAAGGAGGATAAAGCTTCACCACGAGGAGAAATCTTATTAGGTTCTTAACGAAACAGACCAGATCCAAAGACTGGCAGACTGGTACATTTGCTCCCCAGCTAAAATAGCTATACCTTGTCTGGTTAGTTTCTCAAATTTTGAAGCTTTATATTGTTACAATGACACTAAAGGAATAATTTCTCTAGACTGACTGGGTGTAACTTGGGTAGCCTCCACATAGCAGACACTCACACCCTCATTTGCATTAACACAATTCCTTCTTAATCTGGTGATGATGTAAATAGCAGACAGTCTTTGACATCTCACTTTCTTATTCTACTTTGGAAGCTGCCTAGACGTACACTGCAGGCAATTTGCTCCTTTCAGCACACACAAAAGATGGATTCATTTAAGCAAAAATTAGAGTGACTAATTGCATATCTGAGCTCCAAAATGCATCTATTTTTTTTCTATTGTGTAATCTCAAAGGATTTATAGAACTGGAAGTTTTCACTCAGAACTCCAGTTTGAGACCTGGACATTTCTCATTCTCATCTCCTCCATCTCTCCATGCCTTCTACATATGACCAGAGGCCCTGGCTGACCAACTGAAAAAAATTAAACTGAAGGTTTAAGGCCATAATATAGGAGTTAGGTAAGACCTGTCCTGTTAATGCTACTTCTGTTCTTGTGCAATTAGCAATGCAATGTTTATCACAAAACGGTAAAAAAGAAAGTGATATGAAGTGTCTGTTTTTCCCCCATGAGGATTCACTGCAAACTAAATCATTTCTGGCACTGTATTTCATTAACTATGCAAAATTCTCTAATTTAGTCTCCTTGAATCTCTCTTTTTAAAATAGAGACATTTGCCAATCTTAAGAGGCATTAGCAGTAGAATGAGAACAATGCTAAAATAATGCACAAAGTATCTGTCACGTACTGCTGCTGCTGAGTCGCTTCAGTCGTGTCCGACTCTGTGCGACCCCCTAGACGGCAGCCCACCGGGCTCCCCTGTCCCTGGGATTCTCCAGGCAAGAACACTGGAGTGGGCCTGTCATGTTCTGGAGTCTGATAAATGCTAGCTGCCTTTCCTTCTCCAATTCCGGTTCCATTCTGGACATTCAGCCTCGCACCTACCTGGCAGTGGCCACAGAGAGCCAATGGGCTCAGCGTCCAGGCAAGCAGGCTCTTGGGCTGCCACAGTCCTTGCGGGGTGGAACAGGAGGCCCCAGGAGTCCAGAGCTGTGTGGCTCCATCACGCTGACAGTCTGACCCCAGATAAGGCGAATGGTGAAGGAATGGTCAAGCAGGGTTTACACACACTCAGCATCTCTTTATCCCCAAAGTCTGAATTTATAAACAGGCTAAAAACGAATGCCTTTCATCAGCTTTAATTTTCTAATGCAGTGACCCATCCTCACACTGCATAATAACAGGTCCCAGAGTGACAATTAAAATAAATCACCCCACAGAAGATGCCATTAGAAGTATTCATGCCTCATCAGTGACCGAATTGTCTCATACAATACATCCTGAGGAAATATTTATAACTGTAGCTTCAGCTCCCCAAAGCACAATCTGATTAATATTCTGCCCTTGCGGTAGGTTTTTTTCTTGCAAATTGAAACATGGCTTAAATGTTATTTTCTGGGCAGCAGTCTAATATTGTTTTAATAGGAATACCAATGGTGAATCATGAACCAATAGCCATTGATCTGAAGTGGATTACCTTTCTGCAGAGTCCGAGAGGAAGATGAGCATTTTCACATTCCTCCCTTTTAAAGAAAAACTTGTTAATCTGTTTTTACTTTCTTGATAATGGGAGAAAAGTCTTCTGAAAGGACTTTGAAGTGTAAAATCTGTTCCTCTTTCACTGTTTAAAAGTTTATTCTAAGTGATGAAGGAATATATTTACAGAAGTAGGTCTGGGGTGAAGAAGCCTTGAGGATCTATCTGTCTTGACCCCTGACCCTTACCTCTGGGGAAACTCGGGAGGGCTCAAGCTGCTTAACCATCTCCTGATGAGTCTCTCAGTTCCTATGGGAGAAAGACACCAAAGCTGTATATTTAGGCAAAGTGTTTATTCTGGCAAACCCTGCAAAGGGCCTTGAGGTGACCTCTGTTGGAGTGAGTGGTGACCATAGCTGCTATAGTCAAATGACACAGAACAAATTAAGCATAGTCCTTTGAGATCAAAGCATGATGTGTTAGTCAGCTTGGGCGGCTGTGACATAATGTCACTGACTGGGCAACTTAAACAGCAGACACTTGCGTACCATAGTCCTACAGCCCACGAGTCTGCAATCTGGGGCAGCACCATGGGATTCTGGGGACCTCTCTGCTCCTGGCTGCAGATGGACATCTTCTCACAGTGTCCTTGCTCACTTGGCAGGAAGAGAGCTCTGGGGTCTCTTCTTACAAGGGCACTAATTCCATCGTGGGGGTCTCCATCCTCATGACTTCATTTACCCCAACCAACTCCCAAAGGCCCTATGCCTCCCTCTGGGGGCTGGGGCTGCACCTTATGGATTTGGGGCAGACATGTTCAGTCCATTTCACACAGCAAGGACATGTCTAGCAGTCAAGGACCTGCCAATATGACGCTCTTCCAAGTGAGACTAGAAGACTGCTAGTCAGGGACTGTCTGGTCCTGGGACCTAGAGGTCAGGTGCTCTCATTTCTTAAAGACGATGCTGCTTGGTCTTTGATGTGTCTCTTCACATATATGCTTCCCACATATTCTTTAGGTGCTGACTTCCTAGTTTAATAGTACACTGAGATCTTCTGTGCTATCAATTAGTTTGAGGAGATAATTTTGTAAATCATGGTCTCCAGACCAGATTTTATGTTACGACCTAAATCTGGCTCACATATACTCCACATTTCAAAGAACTACACAAGAAGAAATGGGGGCACAGGGAGACCTCTAAGCCCTCGACCAAGAGGAAATCACAAATGTGTCTTGCGATGTCCAGATACCAGCTCTACCATCTACTTTGTAGACTTTTGGCTTCTGAGACTCTTTTCTTCACTACAAAGGAAAGATAAAAAATAATCTAAATTTGAAATACCATTATTCACCTTCCTAATTTTCAATGTCCTATTTTGCTAAATAGATAACACACCTGCAAACAGCCTGAAAAGTAGTGCTAAGAGTAATGTACAGCAATGCCAGCTTTGAGAGAGAGAGAAGCATTAAAATGAATAAATGGCCTCTTTGCACAAGGGTTTTATGTTAACCCTTCTCTAGCAAATTTCTTGTTGAGTCGTCCCTAGAAGCTTTCTGAACACAGAAGGCTTGATCTTCTGAAGAGGACTTCATTTTTGTGATTTGTTTTCAATGAATTTGTCACCTCACAGCCCTCTCTTCACCCTCACCCTACTTCCTACCCCTGGACAATCACTTACAGAAATTCTACTGTAAAATAAAGAAGCTTTTGGAAACCTCTGGCTCTGAGAGCAAGAGGGAGAAGCAGAGAGAAGACCTTGGTTCACTACTTCAACACAGAAACTTGCAGACCTTCCTCTGGACAATAACTGAAAACCTGGGAACTGGAGTTTCGAAGCCAAACTAAGGGAATTTTGGAAAACCATAGCCAATGTCTGACCTCAGCTTCCTTCTCGGCGAAATGAAGATGCTGGATTCAATGACATCAAAGACTGCTTTTAAGTTTTAACATTTTATCAGTTTGTGGCCTGTTGAGCTTTTAACTAGGCACTTGATTTGGTCAGGTAGTGGATGGAGGTTGGAAAGACCCCATGAGTCTGCACAGTGGTCCATGGAAGAGGAGAGCTCAGGGCTGGAAGAGCAGCCCAGCTGCTCTGATCTCATCCTGCAGGCTGCTCTAACGGGAGTTTGGGAAGTATTGAGGCCCCAGAGCATCAGGGGACTATCATAGCTGTGACAGCAGCATTCTGCTAGCAGTTAGCATCCCACAGGTGACTGCAGTGAAACCGGCATGGGTTTTTCTGCCAGTGACCTTACAAGGACAGATACAATCCCCATTTAACAGTGAGGACATTAAGAAAGAGATATCATGAAATTTCACAAAATTCTACTGATGCCAAAAGCTCAGCCTCTGTATACCAGTGCTGAATTGAAACTCAGAGACAGCATTTTGGTTGAAGTAGGAAAAAAAATAGCTTTATTGCTTTGCCATGCAAAGAAGGACACAAAAATTATGTGTCCCAACCTGGGAGGATTTGGTGAGAAGTTTTATAGTAAATGGTTCAACAGTGGGGTTGCTGAGATTAGGGTGGGTGCTGGGCTTCCCAGGTGGCACAGTGGTGAAGAATCCGCCTGCCAATGCAGGAGACACAAGAGAAGCAGGATCAATTCCTGGGTCAGGAAGATCCCCTAGAGAAGGAAATGGCAACCCACTCCAGTATTCTTGCCTGGGCGATTCCATGGACAGAGGAGCCTGGTAGGCTGCAGTCCACGGTGTCCCAAAGAGTCAGACACGACTGAGTGGCTAACCACCTCCGTCCTCCACACAGAGCCACCTGCTTTATACTAATCTGCTCTCAGGCAATCTGATGAATTTCTGTGGTTCTTTAATGTGGCCTCAGGTAAACTTCCTGAAGAGCTTCTCTAGTTCCTTTAATTTGGGACAGAAAATGCTTACATCTTCCACGTATTGGGAGTTTAGTTCTGTGTGTGCTGAGTCACTTCAGTCATGTGTGACTCTTCTATAGTCCACTTGGCTCCGCTATCTATGGGGATTCTCCAGGCAAGAATACTGGAGGGGTTGCCATTTCCTTCTAGAGTGGGAGGGGGGAAAGGACAATCCCTGTTCAAAGATGTGTAAACAAAGTAACTCTAAATACTGGAGGAAAATGCTAAGCTTAACATGGCTCTGCACTCATAATTCTTTAAATCCTATATGTCATCACTCTGCTTCAAAAACCCCCAAATTTAAAGTAATAGACAAACTAATATGCTAAAATTTATGCAGAAAAGATAAACAAGAAGATGGAATTCCATCTCCACCTTCCACTCAAATCAAAAGCTTTGGCGATTATAGAGATATATATAGTAAATGAATCTGCAATATGTGTCCTCAAGCATCAGCATGTCTATAGTTGCTAAGACTTCCCTGGTGGCTCAGGAGGTAAAATGTCTGCCTATAATGTGGGAGACCAGGGTTCAATCCCCAGGTGGGGAAGAGCCTCTGGAGAAGGAAATGGCAACACACTCCAGTACTCTTGCCTGGAAAACCCCATGGATGGAGGAGCCTGGTAGGCTACAGTCCATGGAGTCACAAAGAGTCGGACACGACTGAGTGACTTCACCTCTTCCAGCTGTTATGAAGCACTGCCAAAACCAAAGCGGTTTAGTAACTGTTTGGCCAGTGCAGTGTTCTGATAGTGGCGGGCCAGTGTGTTCCTTTTCTAGAAGGCAGCATGACTGCCCACATAGTTTACATCTCTTTTTATTCATTTCCTATGTTCTCATGTTTAATCATTTTAAAAGCAAATCCAGTATTCAAATGAAACAAGCTATAGTTTATGTAACCAGTTCTCTATAGGAAGGTATTTATCCAATAGATCCCTGTTATCCAATCTTTGCACACACCCCTAGTGATTTTTCTAGGCATGTCTTTGGATTTGGGACTGCTGGGTCAAAGGGTACACAAGCTTTAAGACTTTTGAAATATTCACGGGATTGGGGAGGTGCACAGCATATTTAAGTTCAGAGGACAGCTAGTAGGAAAGACAGCAACATCCAACCTAACAGGGTTTTACCGGAGCCTCCCTCCTTTGGGTTCAGGCACTAGAGCCCGAATGACAGCCCATCACCAGGAGTGAAGAGAACTGATTGATCAGATGTAGAGTGTTATTAAAAGCTTAAACACACAGCAAAGCAGGTGACGGCTTACTTTCTCACATACACCTGCATGCGTGCACGCACAAATGAACACATATGTACGTGCAAACAGATGTGCATCCCAAAACACTGTAATCAAGCTTCCACTTCAGCAGAAAAGGCACCTCTTTAGGACATTATATAACCATGAAATCGTCAGAACTGATTCTGTGATTCTTTCAGGGAAAGCAGAACCTCTGTTGAATGAAACAGATGCCTTTGCTGTATGCCTTTTATATTCAACAGACTGGCACATAAATGCCATTTGAGAGGCTTTCATTTCTATGGCGCACAAGCTCAAGAGACAGGCCAGCCTGAAAATCAGATGTAATGAGACCCTTTCCACATGCAGAGTCAAATGTTCTCAGTCATAAAGCAGGTAAATCTGCTATGGGGCAACAAGAGAACTCACCAAATACCTCTCTGATTCAATATTAAAAGAAAAAAATTGTGCCATCTTGCTGCATACATCAGAGAAGTGTGGCATCTCTGCTGCTCTGCTAGTCCAGAGAAGCTGGGACCCATCTGAGGAAACTCAGTGTCATCCTCATACCTTGGCCTTCATGAGACATCAGGGGACGGAGACCTCCTTGTGACTGCCACAGACCAGCCATGTAAAACTGTCCTCTGCCTTTAGCCACAGCTTTGCTGCAAACCCTGCAAATCACTTGGGAGCCTGATGCTCTCAACGTGAATAACTGAGTCCAGAAGTGGATTTCTTCTACAAACTGTGCAGCAGGATGAAATATTTAAGTGGAAGTCATGGAGGAGTAAAGGCTTAGAGGAAAGACAATTGCTTGGAACCCCGTGATGCTTAGGTACATGGAAGGAATGTTAGAATATTTATTCAGTGAAGAGTGAATGTTGTAGGAGTTTTAATCGACAATTAAAATATATTTTCAAAGATCATTCTTGTAAAGACAGGAGTCTCCGATAACTAACCAGTTTGGAGAAACTGTCACAGAGAGCTGTTTACTGCCGTCAGTTTTCACAATAAACCAGCAAAAAAAACAGCTCATCACTGGGGGCCTCCCACACCACCCCTCGTCCTTGCGCCAGCACGCCGTCCAGTCCTGGGCTCCTGGAGAATTTCAGACTTCACTGGGGAGAGATCTGGCTTTGAGAATGCTTATATTGTGGCTTTCACTCCAGTGATACTAACAGTTGGTTCTGGGTTGTGGTTGCGAGGAGGCTTTATAAATCAGCTTATGTTCTTTACGCTAAAGCTCAGAGAAACACATATGTCATGAGGATGTTTAATCACTGTAGAGATTTGATTACTCATGGAGAAGAAAAGTGCAGTCACATTGGGAGTTCTCTCTTTGGTCATCCACATATGAGAACACAAGGAAAGTGAGCCGGTACAATTTTGAGTTAGCCATGAAGTCATTTTAAAATCAAAACCTTTCCCTTCTTTTTTTTCTTATGGGAATGAATCATTTTTTTTTCTGAGTGCTTAAATCACAAGATCTCAGTAACCCAAGATATTAGCCATATAAGGTTCTATTTTAACTCTCTGCCTCTGCCCATAACTTAAATATTGGTGTTTCCTTGCATTGTAACCATAGAGTCTTTATTCTTCCATCTTTACATGGAAATTAACTGATTCTAGCATCTTCAAGAATAACCTCAGATATGCAGATGACACCACCGTTATGGCAGAAAGTGAAGAGGAACTAAAAAGCCTGTTGATGAAAGTGAAAGAGGAGAGTGAAAAAGTTGGCTTAAAGCTCAACATTCAGAAAATGAAGATCATGGCATCTGGTCCCATCACTTCATGGGAAATAGATGGGGAAACAGTGTCAGACTTTATTTTGGGGCTCCAAAGTCACTGCAGATGGTGATTGCAGCCATGAAATTAAAAGACGCTTACTCCTTGGAAGAAAAGTTATGACCAACCTAGATAGCATATTAAAAAGCAGAAATATTACTTTGCCAACAAGGGTCCATCTAGTCAAGGCTATGGTTTTTCCTGTGGTCATGTATGGATGTGAGAGTTGGACTGTGAAGAAAGCTGAGTGCTGAAAAATTAATGCTTTTGAACTGTGGTGTTGGAGAAGAGTCTTGAGAGTCCCTTGGACTGCAAGGAGATCCAACCAATCCATCCTAAAGGAGATCAGTCCTGGGTGTTCTTTGGAAGGACTGATGCTAAAGCTGAAACTCCAACACTTTGGCCACCTCATGAGAAGAGTTGACTCATTGGAAAAGACTCTGATGCTGGGAGGGATTGGGGGCAGGAGGAGAAGGGGATGACAGAGGATGAGATGGCTGGATGGCATCACTGACTCGATGGACGTGAGTCTGAGTGAACTCTGGGAGTTGGTGATGGACAGGGAGGCCTGGCTTGCTGTGATTCATGGGATCACAAAGAGTCGGACACGACTGAGTGACTGGACTGAACTGAGCATCTTCTAGAGCTTTAACTACCATCTTGTCACAAAAATAATGACTATATATCTCTCCTAATTTCTAAATCTGCATCCCAGTCTGTATCCTATGTACATTTTATGTCTAACCGAATCCATTTCCGTGTCTTTCCTTTAGTGAACAGGAGACAGAGGGCTTCATCTTGAAGGATGGCATAATGGATACTCCAGGTCCTCTAGAGGAAATATGCAGTCAACTTTGAGTTCTCCCCTCCATACTCCTCTCTTCTAACGTTCACATCTTCAGGTTTTAGTGCATTGAAAAGGAGCTCCACAAAATTTCTCTCTGCTTCCGCTTCACTATTTACTGTTTGTAAACAGTAGGTCGTATGCTACTCTTTTGCGACCCCAGGAACGTAGCCTGCCAGGCCCCTCTGTCTATGGGATTTCCCAGGCAAGAATACTGGAGTGGCTTGCCATTTCCTTCTCTGGGGCATCTTCCCAACCAAGGGACTGAACCCATGTCTCTTGCATCTTTTGCATTGGTAGGCAAATTCTTTACTTCTGAGCCAACTGGAACCATCCCTTAGGAGGCTATCATTCTTGTCTCCAGTTCATTCTTCCTAGGCTGGGCTAACCATTCCAATGAAATCTCTCAAAATATTATCAATCTCCCATTCTCAACTTGGTAAATGTCACCACATCCTAACAATGTTCTTTTAATTCAGATATATCCCCCTTGGGGAGAGTGTCTCTAAGTCTTAATTTCAAATTGTGATATCATCTATCTATGTGAAGAATACATGCAGCCCTGATAGATACTCTGACTTAGTTGGTCTGGGGTGGAAGGCAGGTACTGTAGATTTTTCAATATGTAGCCAAAGTTTGGAACTCCTGGTTTAAAATGGAGGAAATGCTATAAACTTGCCCTTGGCCCAAATCTCTAGCCAAAAATTTCCCCTGCCACATGTTTGTTTTTTTTTCTCCTTTCCACCCTCACTGTATTTTCAGATCCAAGTGGGAAAACATATGTGAGCTGAGCTTAGACTCCATCAAAGTAACAGATGCTACTTTCTCTGGTCTGTTGAGAGACCTCCAAACAATGGATTGACCTACCCCTCAATCCATTGCTCCATCAATGGGGGAACAGTGAACAGATTTAAGGATTTGCATTGTCATGCTTGTCCCCAGAGCAGGTCTATGAAAGACTGAGGAGGGGCCCATTTATTTGAAGAGGAGCAGGATGTCTGCACTTTGAAGCTTTCTCAGACCATGTGCTGATGAGGTCTGAACTTCTTACTAGTAATCAGCAAGGCAAGGTCTGCCAGGAACTTGACCCCAAAATCCAGGAAAGAAGATGAACCTGAAAATGGTGTTTCCAGGATAGCTAAGGTGGGGCTAAAACAAGTATGAAGACAGATCGTGAAAAAATAGAGAAAATGATAGTTTTGCTGTGGACTGAGACCAAAACTCACCTTAGATTTTAATAGTTTAATTCCTTGACCTCTTCAGTGTGTGACCAGCTCTTCTCCTCTTGACATCTGGCTAATCAATAGCAAGATCTGAGCTGATGGTCTTCTTGACACTTGTCACTATTTGTAGTATATTTTATGTATTTGATGTGGGTCATTCAATGTCTTCCTCATCCACCAGACATGCCCTCTGGAGCCTGTTTTTTTTTTTTTTTTTTTCCCCCATGTGAAGCATCAAGAGGTACTTGCTTGTGTCAGAACGAGACCTTGCTTAGTCTGCTGTGTAAGATGGGTAAGACTGTAGAGCATGGAACATTCTATCCATATGTGTAAATAAAAGACAGAGTCTGATGAAAATAAAAAGCAAACAACACCCCTGAGCCTTCTGCCCCAAGAATGATGTTTAAGGTTTACCTTTCTCATATTTCAATATGACAAGAAGATGAATATGCTCTTTTTGGAAAACTTCCAGTTTGAATTCATGCTTTCAAACATTTATATTTTGGTGACATGAGTTTCAACTTCAAATAGGAACATATTGAAAAAGTGTATCCACTGATTTCTCTGGGCTGTGGGATTGCTGTATCACACAGGGGTATGTTATCATTTGAAACAAAATCGGTGGCTCACGAGACTACAAGTTTCGTGTAGGCTAGCACACAATTTGTGGAATTTCTATCACTACTTAGAATTATTCTGGATAACATCACTAACCTTGCTACTAATTTCCACTTATTCAATATTCAAGGATTGTTCTCTTTCAAAAAGCAATTTTGATGTTTGAATAAAACTTTTTCTGCTTTAAAAAAGTTATAACACGAAATAATTTGGATTCCTGGTAAAGAAGCTCAAGAGTGAAATTGCATAGATCACTCATTCTTGCAGCCAGTTTCTCATTTCACACTTTTTGGGCTCCGATTCAAATTGACCATCCTCTTCCCCAACTGATCCATCCCAAACCTTTGATAATGTCATAGACAAAAATGGCAAAAATTGAGGCTTTCTCATTTTCTTCAAGAATTTCTATAGCTGTTGCACATTCTGACTTGGAAACTCTTAAATGATGCATGCAAAGCTTATTTCACAAAAAAGAACTAAGTGCATAAGCACTTCTATCTGATGGCAATGGTTCAGAGCAACTAAACTGTAAACAAACAAACAAAAACCTATACAATGAAAACATAATATATATATTCTCCAGCTAAACATGGTATATTTCAAGTCTACATAAAAGATAAAGATATGTAAGCAAAGAACGTAAATCCACTATCTCAATTTAAAAGTGGTAACGTCTTCATAGGGCTTCCCTGGTGGTGCAGAGGTTAAAGTGTCTGCCTGCAATGTGGGAGACCTGGGTTCAATCCCTGGGTTGAGAAGATCTCAAAGAGTCAGACACGACTGAGCGGCTTTACTTTATGTCTTCATAAATGAAAAATATCTTAAAGTAGAGCATTTCAATCAGTGAATTTTATCACCTGCTACATATTAAGTTCTAAGTGGTGATGTCATGACGTAAAATGTTACTGTGGCTTAAAAAAGAAACAAATCAGCAAATGGTTTTCACACACACACACACACACACACCCTGCATTAATTTATGTCAGATTCCATGATACAAATCTACTCAAGCACATTAAAGTTATCTACAGAGAGATCTTTGCTCATATGTAATTCCTCTTAAAACTGTATTCATCAGATTCTTAATAGGAACTTAAAATCTTCTTACTTAAAGAAAGATACTAAGCTTTCTATACTTCTAAATAAAAGAAAAACTAAGTAAACGAATGATAAATCAGATCAGAACTCATCATATTTGACAGGCATAAACAACCTTCTCTTCCACTGCAGGTTATTGTCACCAGTGTGGATGCTGCTGCCTTGTATAATAACTCAATGATATCTTTGGCCAGAATATTAGGAAAAGGATATCATGGATATTTTTCCCAGCCAAAGTTTTGTTTATTTATCTTAACATTTAACAAAGGACATTAGCAGGGATTGAGAAGGAAAAAAAAAAAAAAACAAAGAAAAGTTCACCTCAAATTCTCACTCCTCCAAAAAGAAAACTTTATTAAGATTCCAAAATATTATCAATCATATGGTAGTTCTATTCCTAGTTTTTTAAGGAATCACCATTCTGCTCTCCATAGTGACTGTATCAATTTACATTCCCCCGAAAGTGCAAGAAAATACGAGATAGCCAAGCAGTGGAATATGATTGATGTTCATTTTCTTCATTTAAAATGTAAAGTAACCCTCACTGTTCCATAGTGTTAATTTACGTTAAAGTCTTCAGACTGCCTTTCCGCCGACAGGGAGGCTGGGAAAGGCACACGGATGAAATCCAATAGCATCTCTTGGATTTATCAAGGATTTCCAAAGTAAGAACAGTATCAGCATTCTGAATTTATTTCGAATTTCTCATAGAGGTGCTTTGGTTCTGTTTTGCTGCAAACGCAGCATTTTTTAAGAATACCAACATGTAAAAAATACAAAACTCTAGAAAATCTGCAAAAGGAGCCAAAAATTTCACATCATATTCTCTTTTGGACACATCTTGTAGACACAGAGGCTTCCACCAGCAAAAGACATAGATCCAACCCTACTCTACCCACTCCACCCATGTGCTTTCACCCCAGCACATGCATTCTACAAAGAAGTAAAACAAATATTGTGGTTTTCCCAGGCTACATGGCCAACCACTGGACCATTCCAGTTTTGCCTTCCATGGTATGAGGATCTCCTCAGTGCTTCAAGCACCAATTAACATTCATTTCAAATCAAAAGTAAGAATTAATGGGGAAAGGCTCCAAAACATTCTGATTTTCTCTGAAAGACAAAATTCAGAATGAAGTTAAAGGCAGATTCTCAAGAGGGCCTTTTTCATCACACAATTCCATTAATACTGGAAGCAAATCATTAGAAACCAACAAAAGGTACTGCAACCCATGGGACGATGTGGGTGGGTTTGCTGTGATACAACTAAAACCCAGTGGAGAGAGACGGGAAACTTACTGGAAAGTAAATGATATAAACTGTGGGTGGAACTCAGAACGTGTGCTGTGCTAACTGGAAACTCAATGAGATGATGTATCAGCAGGCAGGTGGGGTGTTTTGACAACTGAAGTGAAAACAACGCAACAATAAGTATTTCATTTGCACACCATGTTTATAGGGCTTCCCAGGAGTCTCAATGTAAAGACTTCACCTGCCAAGCAGGAGATGCAGGAGACATGGGTTCAATCCCTGGGTCAGGAATACCCCTGGAAGAGGAGATGGCAACCCACTCCAGTATTCTTGCCTGGGAAATCCCAAGGACAGAGGAGCTTGGTGGGTTACAGTCCCTGAGTGGCAAAAAGTTGGACATGACTGGCAGCTAAACAACAATAGTAGTAAAGTCACTCAGTCGTGTCCGACTCTTTTGTGACCCCATGGACTACAGCCCACTAGACTCCTCAGTCCATGGGATTCTCCAGGCAAGAATACTGGAGTGGGTTGCCATTTCCTTCTCCAGGGGATCTTCCCAACCCAGGGATTGAACCCAGGTCTCCCACATTGGAGGTAGATGCTTTAACCTCTGAGCCACCAGGGAAGTTCAAACAACTGGTGTCTATTTCCCTGGGAATGACTTTGAAATTTGCTAAAAACACCTGTCGCAGATCCAAGAAAGTCATCTTAACTTACCATAACTTTTCACAGGAACTGATCAGGAAAATGAAACCTGCCCCAAGTCCAGACAAGTCTGACCTAGGAATGTTCAGGGTATTAAGACAAGAGGTGAGAGCAGGTTGATAGTTGGATGTGGGGAGACAATCAAGGGTCACAAACCCAGATGCCAGTTCAGTGAGGTCATAAAAGCCATTATACTGTGGACTGGACCTGACATAAAACACACTGTTAGTCCTTTGCAGGTTTGCCTGAGGATTTTCACAACCGGTTGGGTCAGAAGACATTGACTATATAGTAAGTACTTTCTAGCATATAGACTAGAGAAGGTGATGGCACCCCACTCCAGTACTCTTGCCTGGGAAATCCCATGGACGGAGGAGCCTGGTGGGCTGCAGTCCATGGGGGTCGCTAAGAGTCGGACATGACTGAACGACTTCACTTTCACTTTTCACTTTCATGCATTGGAGAAGGAAATGGCAACTCACTCCAGTGTTCTTGCCTGGAGAATCCCAGAAACGGAGGAGCCTGGTTGGCTGCCGTCTATGGGGCACACAGAGTCGGACACGACTGATGCGACTTAGCCAGCCAGCCAGCCAGCATATAGGCTTAGAAGCTATAGATGTGTTATAGAAATAACACAAGATTATTTTAAAATGGGTTTTATAGAAACATGAACTTTTAATAAAACTCAGTTCAGTCGCTCAGTCGTGTCCGACTCTTTGTGACCCCATGAATTGCAGCACGCCAGGCCTCCCTGTCCATCACCAACTCCGAGTTCACTCAAACTCACGTCCATCGAGTTGGTGATGCCATCCAGCCATCTCATCCTCTGTCATCCCCTTCTCCTCCTGCCCCCAATCCCTTCCAGCATCAGAGTCTTTTCCAATGAGTCAACTCTTCACATGAGGTAGCCAAAATTAAATTAATCAAATTAAAGCAGATTAAAAAAGTATTTTCTAGCATATAGGTTTAGAAGCTATAGATGTGTTATAGAAATAACATGAGATTATTTAAAAATGGAATTTATAAAAACATGAACTTTTAATAAAATTAAATTAAATTAAAGCAGATAAAAAGTAATAGACATATAAAGAGCTTATGAAACATTGTATGAAAATCAATATGGCCTCAAAAAATGGGCAAAGGCTATGAACAGATGATTCATAAAAGCAAGACTGGTTGATACACATGCTCACTTTCCCTAAAAATCAGAGAAACACACGTTTGCTTAAACACGTTTGCTTATCAAAGCAGAACACACACACACACACACACACACACACACACGATAAATGTTCAGTGTAGTAACATGGATTCATTCATGCTGGTGGGAGGTAAAGCTAGTTAGCTTATTTACCAGCAATTTGACAGTATGTGTAAGCTACATACACACACAACTAGAGCATACAATAAATAGAATTAAGAAATTCTTGTATGAAAAGAAAGTGAAAGCCACTCAGTCGTGTCTAAGTCTTTGTGACCCCATGGATTGTAGTCCATGGAATTCTCCAGGCCAGAATACTGGAGTGAGTAGCCTTTTCCTTCTCCAGAGGATCTTCCCAACCCAGGGTCGAACCCAGGTCTTCCGCTTTGCAGGCAGATTCTTTACCAGCTGAGACTCAAGGGAAGCCCAAGAATATTGGAGTGTGTAGCCTTTTACTTCTCCAGAGGATCTTCCCGACCCAGGGAATCAAACTGGGGTCTCCTGCATTGCAGGCGGATTCTTTACCAATTGAGCTATCAGGGAAGCCCTCTCTTATGGGACATAAACTATTAACAGTAACTTCTGTGTTTTGTAGCATTATATAGTTCAAAATAATGTTTTTGTATTTTCTATTTTCCCATACTTAATTTATAGGAGAAGCAGAATGACTTTTATTTATAAAAACACAAACTCCCTCACATGCTTCCTATGAAGAACTTTTCCATGCTAGCCTGACCCACTCATCCAGTCTATAAAAAGTTTACTCATAAAGTAAAATTTTCATGGTCTTATAGAATTAAAACTCTACTTTGATATTGAAACAGATCACTGCACTAGATGGTGAGTTCATGTTAATACATAATAATGGGTCCTTAGAAGCGAAAAGTGGTTCTCATAGAGCATCTTTCAAAATATTATTTAAATAAAGCAATGCTGCAGAGACATGGTTTTCATCATTGCAGTGGAGGTTTAGTACATCTAACTGGGGTTTGAGTGAGCTTGAAACACTTAACCCATGTTTCTGGGTGAAAGGCAGTGAAGAGCATGGAGTTGGGGGCCTACGGCAGGAGTTGGGAGAGTATGGAGTTGGGGTCTCTGAGCAAAAGCTCCCCAAGACCACACTGTCCTGATGAGCCCTCCACCTGCCACAGGCGTGTCATGAGGGGGTCCCAGCGAGGGGCCTTCAGTCCCAGCATCAGGAAGACCAGCCAGAGCAGCCACCCCATGCTGAGTTCTCTGCATATGAAAGAATCTCCCTGCATCTTAAATGTGAACGCCAAGTCTTTAAGCTCCACGCGTCCCAGGAACTAAGGGGCCTTGGCCACACCACACATCCTCAGAGAACAGGCCCTCTTGTCTGTGTCGAGTCGGGGCTCCTTCCTGCCTTGAGACCATCCCCTCTTCCCTCCATTCTTTAATTTCTTATCCTTTGATAGTATTCTGGACCCAGAGTCTTTAAAGCACATTCAAAGCCAAAAAGAACCATCTACCCTGGAGTGAATCAGAACCAAGCCACAGCTGACCAGCATCCTTTGCTAAATGCAAGCCTCCTTGCTCTCCCAGAACCCGGATGGTGTGCTTGATTGACAGGCAATAGGATTAAAATCAGGCAGAGCCATCTGACAGCTGCAGTACAACACTCCGGGAAAAGAGAAAAGCCAGTGTTCTGAGAGCCGGGCCTGAGGCTGGAGCTGCACTCTGGCCAGTTCTGAGTCTGCAGGTCTGTGGGAGGCAGAGGGCCCTCCCCCGCCCGACCCCCGTCAGTGATGCTGCTCCGTGCTTCCTCTGTGGGTGGCTGCTAACTGCCTCTGTGGGATGCAGGGTGCACAGTGATAACTCAGCTCATCTCATGCATCCATGAAAGCGTGACAGATTGTGGACCACGGAGCCGCATGCCCGTCTTTTAAATTCAATAGTGATCTTATTTCTGTTATGATTTCATCCGCTTAAAGAGAAGCCAGGGCCACAAAAGAATTCCATCTTCTCAAAACAGACTTTTCTTGGAAACATTCCATTTACTTATTAGAAATTGACATCTACTTAGAATCAGCATGTTTAATTGCTTTACATAATCTCAGCCTCCCTTTTGAGAAAACAAAAATAATGCCAGAATTCTCCCCCTTTACTCGGGGCTCATGGGGTCATACAGAGTCGGACACGACTGAAGTGACTTAGCAGCAGTAGCCTGTATGCACGATTCCTGCAGTGTCCATTTCAAGTAAAATGGGTAAGACCTGGGTGAAAGCGCTAAGAAGATATTTCCACGCAGGTAATTATTATCTTCTCTCCCCTCCTTTTGAGAATTAAGAAATTATATAAATGATAATTTCATTTTCTGAGCAAGTGTTTTGGCAGTCCAGATGGGCACACATACATCTTCATAAATTAATATTTGTTTCAAATAGTCCAACAACCTATCCCTTCTTCATTAATTAAATCAATTCTCCCGAGAAATGCTCTCCAAGCTTGAAAAACTTAGTGTTGACCATGGACAGTAATTCATTTATGAACATTCCATCCAATTAAAACAGTTGTATAACATCAAGGACTTTTTTTTTTTTTTAACAGATTACTGGAGTGAACTATCCATTATTTGTGACATGTCCACAGCCCTTGTAAACTGTGGTGTGCAAATGCAGCTCTGGCATACCCTTGCTCCCCCCAGGTAAGTGTGGGCTTCATGTGTGAAGATGAGAACCCAGTTTCTTCATGCCAAGGCCACGTGACTTCAATCTGACCCAATGAGAGAGGGGCTAGCCTACATCTAACATGAAATAAGTCAGAAAGGAAAAAACAGATATCAATTACTGAACACATATATGTGGAATCTAGAAAGACTGATTATACAGTGGAACTGAGAAATAGATTTAAGGGTCTAGATCTGATAGATAGAGTGCCTGATGAATTATGGAATGAGGTTTGTGACATTGTACAGGAGATAGGGATCAAGACCATCCCCATGGAAAAGAAATGCAAAAAGGCAAAATGGCTGTCTGAGGAGGCCTTACAAATAGCTGTGAAAAGAAGAGAAGCAAAAAGCAAAGGAGAAAAGGAAAGATATAAGCATCTCAATGCAGAGTTCCAAAGAATAGCATAGGCAGGTGCACTGGCGGGCGCACTGGCGGGCACGCTGGCTGGCACCCAATTGGCAGGTGCACTGGCGGGCCGTCTGGCTGGCACCCGACTGGCTGGAGCACTGGCCGGCTTGCTGGCTGGCACCTGTCTGGCAGGCGCACTGGCGGGCACTCTGGCTCACTCCCAACTGGCAGGTGCACTGGCTGGCACACTTCCTGGCATGCTGGATGGCAGGCGCACTGACGGGCACACAGCCTGGCACACCGGATGGCAGGCGCACTGGCGGGCACACTTGCTGGCACGCTGGCTGGCACCCGACGGGCAGGGGCACTGGCAGGCACCCTGCCTGGCACGCTGGATGGCATGCGCACTGGCGGGCGCACTGGGGGTCACGCTGGTTGGCACCCAACTGGCAAGCGCACTGGCGGGCATTCTGGCTGGCACCTGACTGGCAGGAAACTGGCGGGCACACTGCCTGGCATGCCGGATGACATTCGCACTTTCAGGCACCCTGGCTGTCACTCTGGCTGGCACCCGACTGGCAGGCGCACTGGCGGGGACACTCCCTGGCTCAGCAGATGGCAGGCGCACTGGCGTGCACACTGGCTGGCATGCTGGCTGGCACCCGACTGGCAGGCGCACTGGGGGGCACACTGTCTGGCACGCCAGTTGGCAGGCGCACTGCCGGGCGCACTGGCGGATACGCGGCCTGGCACCCGACTGGCAGGCGCAATGGCGGGCACACTGCCTGGCAGGCCGGATGGCAGGCGCACTGCTGGGCGCACTGGCGGGCACGCTGGCTGGCAAGTCACCTGGCAGGAACCCTGGCTGGCGCACTGGCGGGCACGCTGGATGGCACCCACCTGGCAGGCGCACTGGCGGGCACTGTGGCTGGCACCTGACTGACAGGCACACTGGCGGGCACTCTGGCTGACACCCGACTGGCAGGCGCACTGGCTGGCAAAGTCGGGCACGACGGATGGCAGGTGCACTGACGGGCGCACTGGGGGGCACGCTTGCTGGCACCCGACTGGCAGGCACACTGGCGGGCACTCTGGCTGGCACCNAGGACTGAGATTAAACTTCATTCCTTGGCCTCCTCTTTCCCCCAGGAGAATCCTGTTCCTTCTGACCCTGTGTTCCCCTGCACCACCTCTGCCCTGCTCCCAGACAGGCTCTCGGGGCCCACTCACTGTGACGGGCGGTGATGGACCTGCAATGATGGCTTTTCTCAGGAGTGGTTATGTTTTAGCAAGATCATATCATGAAGTCCTAATGATGGAATTTCAGAGAGCAGCCAGTGAGTCTTGGCACGGGAAAGGGGGGAGAGCCCAGTCTCGCCCTGAAATTAAATTCCGAGGGAGTCAGAAGCAATTAAATTACACTCCCAATTGGTTCTACCCATGGGCATGTCGATCTGGCACCCTGGGATGTGTGTGTAGGGGGGTGGGTTGGGGGAAGGGAGGTGTGTAAAGAAAGAGAGAAGGATGGAAGGAGGGTGTTGGTTAAAATCCATGAGAGTTGAGAAAGGAGGGCAGGAGACTGGCTGTAGGAGAAAAGAGGAAGGGGGATGGTGCTCTCACTGCCTCAAAACCAGCAGGTGATGCCTCAAACAGCAAAGGCCCATCTCGGGCCACCTCCCGGGACTCTGTAGGCCCCTCGGGGGCCCCTGGCTTGGCCTGCGATGGCTCCTGCCTCTACCAGCATGATGGCCCCCCCAGGCAGGCCATGTCCAGCTGTGCCCAGGTCTATCTGCTCATCACCTGGTATCCTTCATAGTTATCATCTCCAGCCAATGTCCCTTTGAGCAAGTCACCCCAACTGGACCAAGAGCCCCCAGAGGCCAAGACTGTGCACCGGACAGCAGCTGAGTCACTCCGCTTCTTAGCTCTGCACTGAGATTCTGATCAGCAAAACAAGCGCCTGGCAGGGTGACTAGAAGACACCACCTGTGAACGTGCTTTGCAGGGGCAGGCGCTCTCACCCTCCACCAGCCTGGGTGCAGAGAAGAAGCTCAAGGAAAACCTCCATCTTCAAAGTCCTCTCTCTCCCCATCAAGCCCCAAGCATGGTCTCTAGTGGTCTCCTGGCTCCTGGGGTGAACTCCAGGACACCAGGGACACTCAAGGAATGTCAGTAATAGCATTCCCACTGGAGCCAACAATTCTCCAGGAGGGAGTCATTACTTTGAATTAAGCATCAATCACTTCATGGGAAATAGATGGGGAAACAGTAGAAACAGTGTCAGACTTTGTTTTTTTGGGCTCCAAAATCACTGCAGATGGTGACTGCAGCCATGAAATTAAAAGGCGCTTACTCCTTGGAAGAAAAGTTATGACCAACCTAGATAGTATATTCAAAAGCAGAGACATTACTTTGTTGACTAAGGTCCGTCTAGTCAAGGCTATGGTTTTTCCTGTGGTCATGTATGGATGTGAGAGTTTGACTGTGAAGAAGGCTGAGCACAGAAGAAATTGATGGTTTTGAAGTGTGGTGTTGGAGAAGACTCTTGAGAGTCCCTTGGACTGCAAGGAGATCCAATCACTCCATTCTGAAGGAGATCAACCCTGGGATTTCTTTGGAAGGAATGATGCTAAAACTGAAGCTCCAGTACTTTGGCCACCTTATGCGAAGAGTTGACTGATTGGAAAAGACCCTGATGCTGGGAGGGATTGGGGGCAGGAGGAGAAAGGGACGACCGAGGATGAGATGGCTGGATGGCATCATGGACTCAATGGACGTGAGTCTGAGTGAACTCCGGGAGTTGGTGATGGACAGGGAGGCCTGGCGTACTGCGATTCATGGGGTCGCAAAGAGTCGGACACGACTGCGCGACTGAACTGAACTGAACTGAATCCCTTGGAGCTTCAGTTCTTGTGGCTTGACTTTCTGATCAAGTCCAAGGTATCATCATTAATTGAAAATCCTACACCACTTAAATCGAGTGGCCCAGAGTAAAGAGTTTAGTTTATTTCACCCAGAGCGAAAAAGGAACACAAAGTAAAAAGGAATCATTTCTGATTCAAGGGATTGTCCCTCTTTTCTACAAAACAGAGATTGAATAATTATAAAGAAGAGAACAGCATGAAGGCACTCTGATCTAGTATCAGATAATTTAATGGGATTATAATATGATTGATAAAATGGCCTTCGTTCAAAGACAATTAAGCCAGCTTTTAGTAGACACTGGTGTCCTGGGCCTCATTCTATGTCCACATGAAGGCTAAAGGGCAGGGCTGAGGTAACCCTCTCTGTCTGGATCATTCTAGGAGAAAAATAAACTGCACATTAATATCACCAAATAGACAGAAACTTTGTGCATAATTATCCCCATGTATCTTTGCCAATTCTGAAACCAAAGGAAAAACAAACTATTGCAACATATCAGGTCCAATTTAGCTCATCATCTCTCAGACTAGTTAATCAATCAGCAAATATTACACTTTATAGTGGGAGAAATGTACTTGGCTAGTACCCGAGGGGTGCAAATCATGATACGGCCTGTTACTGGAGTCCTGAGCGTGGAGCTTCTAATCCAGGTGGAAGGCAGGAACGCTGTAGAAGGCCCAGAGCACTGCCCAGCAGAGGGCAGGTGAGGAGAGCAGGGCTGGCCCCTCGGAAGGAGAGGCCCTCCGTGTCCAGGTGGGCAAATGGGCTTTGTCCCTGTCAGCTGATCAGGCTTAGCTGAGTCCTACAGTCTAGGCAGCATAAGCAATAGGATTTCGTCTCTCATGGTTTTGGAGGCTGGAGGCCCAGCCGAGTGCTGGTGAGCCGTTTCTTCTGGGCTTGCAGATGGCTGCCTCCCCACTGTGTCCTCATTCACAGAAAGGAGAGAGACAGAGGGAGAGAGACAGACAGACAGAATGGGAGGTGGGAAATGAAGTTCTCTGCTCTCTTACCTGAGGACTCTAACCCTATCACATGAGAAAATCTCTCTGGTCACCTCATTTAAACTTCACCACCTGCATAGAGGTCATTGTTCAGTCACTCAGTCATGTCTGACTCTTTGCAACCCATGAATGGCAGCATGCCAGGCTTCCCTGTCTATCACCAACTCCTAGAGCTTGCTCAAACTCATGTGCATCCAATCAGTGATGCCATTCCACCATCTCATCCTCTGTCGTCCCCTTCTCCTGCCTTCAATCTTTCTCAGCATCAGGGTCTTTTCCAATGATTCAGCTCTTTGCATCATGTGGCCAAAGTATTGGAATTTCACCTTCAGCATCAGTCCTTCCAATGAATATTCAGGGCTGATTTCCTTTAGGATGGACTGGTTGGATCTTCTTGCTGTCCAAGGGACTCCCCACCCCCAAACACAGGCACCTCTGTGTCTGGGCTCCAGGACGATGCTCTCCTTCAAGAGAATCCCGAGGAGGACCGGCACCTCGTGCATATCACCTGAGCCCCAACCCAGCTTCTCAGCTCAGTGACCACATGAGGAGGCACCAACCTCTTCTTGGGCTCGGCTTTGATGGCCCTTTCTAAATAATTTATCTATTTGTGCTCCAACGAGCTCTTATAGGAAGGCAGATCAAAACAGAGTTGTCCAGTTTGTGAAACAGATGAGGGGAGAGGAGATGAGGAAGCTTAGCGTCTACCTGGTGCACTAACGTCCTGGGGATCAACGCATTGCCTCGCAGAGTCTCAGAGTCCAGATAGGGAGTAAGAGCGCCATGATTTGTCAACAAGGAAGGAAGACATGCAAAGTGACAAATCTCTTCTGGGAGCTGAAGTATTTGAAATTATCCCCCCGCCCCCACACACACAAAACACACACATCATCCTGCAATGTAATATTTAGACCGAAGTTCACCTGAAGAAGTCACTGCAAAGCATAGAAAATACCTTCTAAAAAAAAAGTAGAGTCCCCTGGATTTCCAGAGACTTAAAAATTCCAATGGCCTTTTATCAAGAAACCAGAGCAAAGAAGGACTAAGACAAGCTCTTGCCATGAACGCCCGTGTTGACCTCCTGCAACCTAACCTCTGCCATGGGAAGGTATGTGGAGTCCCGCTGCCAGGGGTGGTGGCAGGCCTGTGATGACCCAACGGTGCCCTGTTGGGAAGTGGTTGGCTGATGTTCTGGAATGTCATCTGTGGCTGTTCAATGAATTCTTTCCTCCGGGCAAACAAGCTGGCTCTAGAAGTAATCACACGTGGCCATTTATTCCCATTAGCAACCCCAAACAAGCCAGTAGCCTTAACCAAACGGCAGGAAAGCCTAGGTTATTTTTAAATGCACTCAGTTTAATGTTTCATAATTCGTGATTTCCCAATGACAGAAAGAATTAATGGCACAGTTGTTAGAGTTACAAGAGAATTCAGAAGAAGGAACGCCAAGTAGGGAGAAAGACAACAGAGGGCAAGTTACATGTTTTAATATAAATGAGTGAAAATAATGTAATCCTAGTTAGAGGAGCCTGTTTCCACTGCTGCAAAGTCCACATGGCATTAACAGACACACACTAGTACATACAGAACAGGTGAACAACAAGGACCTCTTGTATAGGGCAGAGAACTAGATTCGGTATTTTGTTTCACAAGCTGTAATGAAAAAGAATGGGAAAGAGTAGCCGATGACTAGATAGACAAATGTATAACTGAATCAATTTGCAGTACACCTGAAACATTGCAAATCAATTATACTTTAATTTATACTTTATTAGTTTATACTTGGGAGAAGGCAATGGCACCCCACTCCAGTACTCCTGCCTGGAAAATCCCATGGATGGAGGAGCCTGGTAGGCTGCAGTCCATGGGGTTGCTAAGGGTTGGACATGACTGAGCGACTTCACTTTCACTTTTCACTTTCCACTTTCATGCATTGGAGAAGGAAATGACAACCCACTCCAGTGTTCTTGCCTGGAGAACCCCAGGGATGGGGGAGCCTGGTGGGCTGCCGTCTATGGTGTCACACAGAGTTGGACACGACTGAAGTGACTTAGCAGCAGCAGCAGCAGTTCATACTTAAAAAAAAAAAGTCCTTATAAAATTTAGTCTAAGAAATGAGCTACGACTTTGGGTGATATTCAGAGGATTGTGTTGATCTAATGTTTTTTCCCAACAGGGTTCTCGGACTTTAAAAAATACATATGCTCCAAACAGGCTTGAAGGAATATGTTTGTAAAGGCAGCCTGATTGTAAAACAGATAAAAGAGCTAAAGACAGCCAGTCAAGGAGAAGGAGATCTCCTGCTTTCCCAAGATGGCAGTGGCCTCTGAGTCAGTTCAAGTCCACCCAACTTGGCTGGAAATCCCCCAGCCCCGTGAATCTAGACTGCCCATCAGTATGGAGGGGGTACCCCACACTTCCCACACAGATGTCCCCCAGATGTCCAGAGTAACAGCTGTAATGTCACCAGCAAAATATGTCTGGTGGAAAATAAAAAGGAAAGTTGATGTTGATTCCACATTTCAGTTAATGGGAAAATTTCCATCGTCTTTACTCCTGATTCCACCACAGGAATTCTCTCTTATGAGTAGCATCTGAAATCAGCAATGGTTAAGGATAAAAATGGACCTGATGTTTAATGTTTGACATTATTTCATAAAGAAATTTGCTTTTTCATAGTCCTCATCGCTGACAAGACAGTGTCACAGGTCAGTTTTGCTTTGAAAACACTCGCCACATATTACCTGAAGGAATCATGACTTACCTGGGGGACTGTTGTTTCTTGGACAATCCCTTTCATCTGTAAATGAGGAAATGAGTCAGCTTTACTAAGTGCTACCTTTTCACTAGCATCCTGTCATTCATCAGCGAAGGGAATGCATTTTGTTACTCACAGAAGCCTGGATCACCAAGCTTACAGGTCACTGTGGAAATCTGCTCTGCAAACAATGACAGGTTCTGTTGTCAGAGATCTTAACAGTCCCTCTGATTGGAAAAGTGCCTGGCTGGTCACAAGACAGCATGACTCATTACCGCTCCGCAACTTTAGCTGTACACAAGGCTAAAAGAATAAACCACCTCCCTGATGTCATCTCTTTTCTATGTATCTTTAACATAGTTTAGATAGAGGTTGTTGAGTAAGACGCAAAGCTTTCAGATGAGAATGCGTCTGAAATACTTAGGGAGAGAAACACCAGACATGGTCCAGGAATTCTGGGTGTGTGGTCTTTGCTGATACACAGCCGTCCACAAGGTTTCAAGACCTATAAACTAGTCACCTGGTTGGTCAAAGTTTAACTCAATTGAAATATTTTAGGCTTAAGTAACCATTTAAGAATGTCGAGTTTCCAGTACAGATTGAGGTACTTTCTCATTTCCAGTTACTGGGTACCTACAAACTTCATATACAGATACTTCCTAAATGTGCTTCAGTGTCTAGGAATGTGCAAACAGTGGTTGTATGTGAGTGGTGAGGATTATCAATAACTTCTTACCTTCTACTCTTTTCCAGTTCTTTAAAAAGCAGGAATTGCTTTCATGGTGAAAAAACAGAAAAAAAAAGTTTCAAGTTTCCTCAGAGGTGGTTCCTTGAGACAAAAAACACAAAAGCTAAAACAAACAAAAGAAGTAAATCGACGACTACCTCATGTCTTTTATTACAATGTCAGTAAAACTGCAATGACCAAAAATGAGATCACTGTTTACCTCATTACACTAGTGGTCCCTGAAGAGCAAGAGTGAGAAGGGTCCCATATCCATTAGCTGTTGTAATGCTGGCAGCAACCTCTTCTAAGAAGCTGGATCACTCACTCATTCTGGTAAAAGTCAGCCAAGAAGAAGAATGTGTGCAAGTCACTGGACAGCCAAGATGAAGGAAGTATTTTTAATTAAGCTGATGACACCACTACTTCCTCAGGGTGGCTTTATTTAGAAAATGAGAGAACAGCAGAGAAAGGGGTGTTGCATTAGGAGCGGTTTGGTATCACTTGGAAAAGTTATGTTTCTTTCACACTTACCCAAGCATTGTTTAACTTTTTTCTTCTTTTTTCCAGCATTGCCTGTTTGTGTCTTAAGAAAATATAGAAGCTTTGTCAGATGCTTACAAGGAAGTCCAGAATTGTAATAAGATGACACTGTCCACTATCAGAAGGCATCCTGAGCCATCTCTGAGGTTCTCCCTCTGCATCTCGAGGGTGAGTGTCCCGAGCTCCGATGTCTGTGACCACGTCTGTTCTCCCTGCCATGTGCCTTACCACTTCCCGAGCTAATGGTTATTTATCCTCAGCTTTCAGCTGCCATCCTTACATCCACAGAGTAGAATGGATGGTTTTAACCTTGAGTAATTACCAGAAAAGAAACCAAAAATTGCAACCAAAAATTGGCATCAAGAGAGGCCAAGACCATTCATACTGACTACATAAAAAACAAACAATAGAAGGGCCCCAAAACAATAATTAAATGTATATTGATAAATATGTCAGTTGTTTCCTGTGTATTCTCTCCTTCCACAGAGATTCCAAGAGTTAAAGATGAACAGATAAATGTGTTTTTCAAAAAAGACAAAATTTAGATTACTCTGAAGACTATAAAAGTGGTGCCAAAAGCCTAAACCTTATCTTAAACTTGGAAAAATTGAAGTTTTAAGAGGTGAAAATGACAAATATAAAGTCGCCTTTTTTTTTAACATCTTGTTTAAAATGTGTCTATTATTTAAGACTAACATAACAAGGTATTTCCCATAATTTAATGACTAAGTTTTATTTTATACAAGCTGCAAAGACCTCTTAAGATGCATTCCTCATTAGTTGGTACCCCAACTTCATTTCCTGCAGCCCCCTTACATCCTATTAATGGTCCATCCTGAACTTACTCCTCCAAAGCCAGCTGTGTACACAGAGTATTTTATCTTCTGTAAAACAGAGGATAAACTCACTCAAACTACAGTGGCTGTGACTATCCCCTCTTCCAAGTGTGTTGATGTTTTGAAAAGAACACACCAATGAAAAATAAAAGAGCATCATGAACAGAAGTAGGCGGCTCCTTCCACGGCCCCAGAAATTTAAACACAGACTTAGCCAGTTTCTTCTGTTCTGTGAATACACACACACACACACACACATATACAAACCTAATTAACAACTGAACAAATGAGTTTTTTCAGATTAGTAATTTTACATAGATATGAAATTCTTACACAGTTACAAAATTAAAATTACATGTATTGTGCATTCAAAGCTTTCCCCCACCAAATGGAGCAAACTCATTGAAAATCATGGAAAACATAAAACTCCTAGTGGCCACACTGACCAGTAAAACCGGATGATTAAGATAAGGTGCTGGTAGGAATCATCATCAATAGCAAGAGCACTTTTCTGCCTTTATTGCCCAGCAGTAAAACTATCCACCTTCCCTGTTTTATCACAAACTTCAATCCCCTCCTCCCTGACCACTACCACCAGAGTCTTTTCTTTCATAAGTGCTAATAGTTTTAATAAAAATTTAATAAAAGCATATAACTACAAGCCATTGCAAGTCTCGTTAAATTTTTATGTATTGAATAAATGTACATATATGCTCAATCACTTCAGTCATGTCTGACTCTTTGCAGCCCCATGGACTGTAGCCCACCAGGCTCCTCTGTCCATGGGATTCTTCAGGCAAGAATACTGGAGTGGGTCACTGTGCCCTCCTCCAGGGGATCTTCCTGACCCAGGGATCAAACCTGGGTCTCCCACATTGCAAGCAGATTCTTTACCCACTGAGCCACCTGGGAAGTCCATCGAATAAATAAAAGCAGGATATTAAGATTTACACATATTTATACTTATGTGTGGATCACAATAAACTGTGGAAAATTCTGAAAGAGATGGGAATACCAGACCACCTGACCTGCCTCTTGAGAAACCTATATGTAGGTCAGGAAGCAACAGTTAGAACTGGGCATAGAACAACAGACTGGTTCCAAATAGGAAAAGGAGTCTGTCAAGGCTGTATATTGTCACCCTGCTTGTTTAACTTATATGCAGAGTACATCATGAGAAACGCTGGACTGGAAGAAACACAAGCTGGAATCAAGATTGCCGGGAGAAATATCAATCACCTCAGATATGCAGATGACACCACCCTTATGGCAGAAAGTGAGGAGGAGCTAAAGAGCCTGTTGATGAAAGTGAAAGAGGAGAGTGAAAAAATTGGCTTAAAGCTCAACATTCAGAAAACGAAGATCATGGCATCTGGTCCCATCACTTCATGGGAATAGATGGGGAAACAGTAGAAACAGTTTCAGACTTTATTTTTGGGGGGCTCCAAAATCACGGTAGATGGTGATTGCAGCCATGAAATTAAAAGACGCTTACTCCTTGGAAGAAAAGTTATGACCAACTTAGCATATTCAAAAGCAGAGACATTACTTTGCCAACAAAGATCCGTCTAGTCAAGGCTATGGTTTTTCCAATGACCACATATGGATGTGAGAGTTGGACTGTGAAGAAAGCTCAGCACCAAAGACTTGATGCTTTTGAACTGTGGTGTTGGAGAGGGCCCTTGAGAGTCCCTTGGACTGCAAGGAGATCCAACCAGTCCATTCTAAAGCAGATCAGTCCTGGATATTCTTTGGAAGGAATGATGCTAAAGCTGAAACTCCAATACTTTGGCAACCTCATGCAAAGAGTTGATTCATTGCAAAATACCCTGATATTGGGAGGGATTGGGGCAGGAGGAGAAGGGGACAACAGAGGATGAGATGGCTGGATGGCATCACCAACTCGATGGACATGAGTTTGAGTGAATCCTGGGAGTTGGTGATGGACAAGGAGGCCTGGTGTGCTGCGATACACAGCTGAGCAACTGAACTGAACTGATACATATACTTCCAGTTGACACTTGGGTTCCACAGTCTCAAAGCATTTGTCATGTGTTATATATATGAATGAGTGAGAAATTTTAGAAAGGAAAAAGAAAGAAAAGAAAGAAGAAATTCACTCCCCACCCAAACAAGTAAGAGAGAGAGGTTAACCACTACAGGGAATGCCAGATAACAAATTTCAATAAAGTAAACAACCAGTGTATTTCAGAGAAGGTCCTGATATGATTTAGTTCATTTCTACTCATCAGGAAATAGTTTGAATGTGTCAATTTGAAATGAAATTATCTAAAATGTCCATGACAACTTTTCTAGATTCAGGCTGCCTTATATTTTTATAGTTATTATTTCATTTAGTATGGAAGAAAAAAGAGAAATGTGTGTGTGTGTGTGTATGAATGTAAACTATATATAGAATATATATATAAACTATATGTATACTGTAAAACTATTTATAATTTTACATTTTTATACACACAGAGAGAGAGACAGAGAGGCAAAGAGGACAGATAGAGTCTGGGCTGTAGGGTTATTTCTTCTCTTGATTTAAAGATAGTAGTATCAGTATCTTTATTTCAAGAAAGACCATTCTCTCATGTTACAATACCCATTAAATATTGTGTAATTATTTGGGACGTCGGATGACTATTGATCTCCTTCCAAACATCCTAACCTCAAGAGCAAACCCAGCTGCAGAGGCAATGATCCAATTTCAGAGTCTCCTATACGGCTGACTCCTCTCTAGTTATTTCTAGACTGAATCACCGCTGTTGACCCCAGACAAAATGGTAAAGTTTTCGATTCTGAGTGTCCATTGATGTTTTCAAAGGCAGGTTAGCAGAGAGAAAAATAGGCTTAATGATCATATACAAAGTTTGAGATATTTTCTCAAATATAGTTCTATTTCAGGAATTAGAAGTTCCTACTAATTTCCAATGAACCATAGCACCCAATAATGCAACATTTTGTAAATCAGAAATCAGAGTAATTGGTTATTTGGCATATCTAAGATAATCCCCAGCCCCAGCAAATTGACGTCTACAGCTAGCACAGTAGCAGACTGGGGTTATTCTAGTGAGTGTTTTGTTTACCCAGATATGTCCCAAGAAATGAAAGAGAAAGAAGAAAAAGCAACTAGAATGAAGTAACTCTCAAGGGACTGATTGCACAGAAAAAGTGTGTCAAAATTTCTGAGTAAAACAGTTACTACACTATTCCAAGCTTAATAAATCTGCCTAATGTACTGAATAATTCCACTTAAAAAAAAAAAAAACACTATCAAAGAAGCAATAAAAGAGCAAATATTTTTAAAATGAAAAAATACATATTTTCCAACATCGTTGGAGGTCATGTCATGTGGCTTCAAGCCAGTGACCATTTTGGATGAAAATATTCAAACAATTCTGTATCCACAGTCATTCTGAGGAGATGATATTTCAAACAAAATTTTAAATGCAACTTCGGTAGTACCTTTAACAAAATCATGTAGAGAAGCAGATACATGGGCCTTTTCCCCAAATTTAGTCAAGTTTATCTCTATGCACACTCAAAACCTCCCTGGTGATTGGTAGTGTGAGAACCTAAGGAGTTTCTGGAGTAAGTCATAACAGTTCTAAATTCATATACTTCCCTTTTGAAACAAAAGTGTGTGTGTGTGTGTGTGTGTGTGTGTACTTATTCTTTAAAAATGTTATGTGTGCATATGCCAAAAGTGAATAATTTTAATCTTAATCTTTGTGGATTTTTAAGTAACACAGTATTACTGTGCTTAGTTGCTCAGTGATGTTGAAGGCTTTGCAACCCCATGAACTGTTTCCCACCAGGCTCCTCTGTCCATGGAATTCTCCAGACAAGAATACTAGAGTGGGTTGCTATGCCCTCCTCCAGGGGATCGTCCTAACCCAAGGATTGAAGCCAGGTCTCTTACATTGCAGGCAGATTCTTTACCGTCCGAGCTACCAGGGAAACCCACACATTATGACAATTTAACTTAAATAATACTATGTCATGATTCAGAGAAGGAAATGGCAACCCACTCCAGTATTCTTGCCTAGAGAATTCCTTGGACAGAGGAGCCTGGTGGGCTGCCATCCATGGAGTCGCACAGAGTCAGACATGACTGAAGCGACTTAGCAGCAGGAGCAGCATGTCATGACTGGGGCTTCCCTGGTGGCTCAGAGATAAGGAATCTGCCTTCAGTGCAGGAGTTGTTGAAAACGCACATTTGAACTCTGGGTCAGGAAGATCCCCTGGAGAAGGAAATGGCTGCTGCTGCTGCTGCTGCTAAGTGGCTTTAGTTGTGTCTGACTCTGTGCAACCCCATAGACGGTAGCCCACCAGGCTCCTCATCCCTGGGATTCTCCAGGCAAGAACACTGGAGTGGGTTGCCATTTCCTTCTCCAAATGCCTGAAACTGAGAAGTGAAAGTGAAATCCCTCAGTCGTGTCCAACCCTTAGCGCCCCATGGACTGCAGCCCACCAGGTTCCTCCATCCATGGGATTTTCCAGGCAAGAGAACTGGAGTGGGGTGCCATATTCTTGCCTGTAAAATCCCATGGACAGAGGAGCCTGGAGGGCTACAGTCCACAGGTTCCCAAAGAGTCAGACAGGACTAAAGCAACTTAGCACACACACACTTATGTCATGATTACTGTGCACACACACAAAGATAGATAGATACAAAGATTTGATATAAATATAGATAATGATAATTTTCAGATTACAAGCTTTCTGGAGGGGGATGTCACTTCTGTCTTACCACCTGTTCCCAACAACTAGCAAAATGCCTGGCACTTGGCCGGGAATCGTTGAGCATCTTGAAGTGAATAATAATGTACAAAGAATGCTGTTATATATTCCAACTGGCCCCACAGGGAGATTGCATTGCCCTGGAACCAGCACAGAGCATCACCCAGGAAGCCCACCCTCCCACACCCTCCTTCATGGACTGGCCGAGTGCTCTAGCTCCTTGATGGCCAGAGCACCATGGACTGTCCCAAGGGTCATCCAGCCAGGGTCACCACTTCACTGAGGGTTCCTTTTAGGTGTCTGATAAGAGCCTGATAAGAGCACAATGGACCTCAGGTCTTCATTTGTTTTTGAACCAGATCAGATTGCCATGGCGTCAGTCCCCCAGACTTGGGCCTGACCTGCCAGGAGAGTGACCACTCGGCCAGTTCCTCTCTGCAGGGAGCCAGGTTCCAGACTGTGCCTGTATGACTCAGAGCAGAAGAGACAGCCATGGACAACTAAGCGTCCTCCCCACGATCTACAATTAAAGACACAGAACCTACACTGTGATCCTGGCTAGAACGTGTTTCCAGCACAACGGTACACTTGAGTTTATTTTTCAAAAGTCAGCAGTACTTCTCACCATAACCAGCAGCTAGTGGGCCCTCTCAGTGAACAACTGTGTGGTATCACCCCTCCACTCCAGGTCCCCTGAGCATCACCAACAGAACCAGTGCCTTCAGAGTCTCCCGGTGGAATTCACAGCCCAAACACCATGGCCCTCGGGTAACCTCAGCCTACTGTATGCTTCTGCAGGACTATGAGCTAAGAAGGATTTGTACATTTTTTAATGGCTGAAAATCAAAAGAAGAATAGTGCTCCTTTTTTTTTAAATTTATTGAGGTATGACTGACATATAACATTGTATTAGTTAGCGGTGCACAGTGTAATGATTCCATGTTTGTGTATATTGTGAAATGATGACCACAATAAGTCCAGCTAATATCCATCACCAAATAAGGTGACAAAAATTATTTTTCTTGTGATGAGAACTTTTAAGATGTACTCTCTTAGCAGCTTTCAAATATACAATACATATTTATACAATCGTCATATGGTGCATTCCATGCCCAGGAAGTATTTATTTATAGATGGAAGTTTGATGTTTGTGCCTTTGACTACTCCCTCATTTTGCCTACCCCTTCTCCCCACCTTTTCATACTGTCCATGAGGTTCTCCAAGCAAGAATACTGGAGTGGATCGCTATAGCATCACCAGCTCAATGGACACGAATTTGAGCAAACTCCGGGAGATAATAGAAGACAGAAGAGCCTGATGCGGTGCAGTTCATGGGGTCACAAAGAGTCAGACACAACTGAGGGACTGAACAACAAGCAACACTCCCAGCTCTGACAACCATCAGTCTGTTCTCTGTATCTATGAGTTTGCTTTTCTTTTTTTAGATTCCATATAAAAGTGATATCATAAGATATTTGTCTTTCTCTGATTTATTTCACTTAGCATAATGCCCTCAAGGTCCCTTCATGTAGCTGCAAATGGCAAGATTTCATTCTTTTTTTTATGGCTGAATAATGTTCCACTATATGTGTGTGTGTATACATATATATATGTGTATATGTATGTATGTATATATATATATATATATAATGAGTCAGACAGACACGACTGAGCGGCTGAACTGATATACATACATACACACACACACACACACACACACACACACAATGTGTGTGAAAGCACTCATCCATGTCCACTCTTTGCAACCCATGGACTGCAGCCTGACAGGTTCCTCTGTCCATGGGATTCTCCAGGCAAGAATACTGGAGTGGGTCGCCATTCGCTTCTCCAGTGGATCTTTCCAACCCAGGGATTGAGCCCAGGTCTCCTGCATTGCAGAGAGATTCTTTACTATCTGAAACAACAGGGAATATATATATATATATATAAAGTTTTTTCATCAGTCGTCTGTTGATGGACACTAAGGTTAAGTTTCCATGCCTTGGCTATTGTAAATAATGTTACAATAAACATGAGGATGCAGATACCTTTTCAAGTAATGTTTTCATTTTCTTTGTATTAATACCAAGCAGTAAAATTGATGGGTTTTGTGGTAGTTCTATTTTTAATTTTTTGAGAAACCTCATGCTATTTCCACGGTGGCTGCATCAATTTCCATCTCCACTGTTTATGAGGGTTCCCTTTTCTCCATATCCTTGCCAATATGTCTTATTTGTTGTCTTTTTGTTGATAACTGTTCTGACAGGTGTGAGTTGATAACCTGTTCTGACAGGTGTGAGTTAATAACCTCTAGGTTTTGTTTCTCAGCCACTCTTTTTTTTTTTTTTTTTGGTCAGAAGCAGACCCAGAAGTGACCTAATCTACAATTATTTTTCCTTCTTTCTCCATTCAAATACTCAAATACATTTTTTTAAGCATATGGTCTAGTCGGTCCCTTAATTTTCATATGAAAACATCAATTTTGTCTGACATTTTGATTCACATAAAAATAAAGAGTTCTTATTTGCAAAAGAGAATTTGGGCTTACTGATTATTGCCAGATCAAATCATTGTAATTCTGTTGGTTGGTATTAAAAGACACTGGAAATTCCAGAAGGATATGGAGTCATTTTAATTCTCTAGAGATTATAAATCATACTCTGGTTGGAGCCTATCAGAAAGCTATACACTAGAGCAATACCATTTAAACTTGCCCTTTCTTTACTAAATTACTCTTGATATTATTTGTTGCCTATATTGATGCATGAAAAATTGCAGCAGTTCACTGACTGCTGCTAAGTTGCTTCAGTCATGTCCAACTCTGTGCGAACCCATAGACGGCAGCCCACCAGGCTCTGCCGTCCCTGGGATTCTCCAGACAAGAGTGCTGGAGTGGGTTGCCATTGCCTTCTCCAATGCATGAAAGTGAAAAAAGAAAGTGAAGTTGCTCAGTTGTGTCCGACTCTTAGCAAACCCATGGACCGCAGCCTACCAGGCTCCTCCATCCATGGGATTTTCCAGGCAAGAGTACTGGAGTGGGTTGCTATTGCCTTCTCCGAGTTCACTGACAGGTGAATGGAAAATAAAATGTGGTATATTAATACACCAAAATACCATTTGCATAGCAGTGCAAATAAGTACACCATAAAACACTCAGCAGCATGGATAATTATCAAAAACATGATGTTGAACAGATAAAGCAAGGAGCAGAAGAACACAAATACACCAGTTCCATTTAGATTCAGAAACTCTCAAAAGTAAATAATATGTTGTTTATGGATAAGTGTGAAAGAAAAGTATAAATCAAATCAGGCAAACAATAAGTACAAAATTTTAGCAAGTTTAATAGTATGCTGTCAGAGAAGGGTAAGAAAGTCTCATAATTATTCAGTTCAGTTCAGTCGCTCAGTCGTGTCCGACTCTTTGCGACCCCATGAATCGCAGCACGCCAGGCCTCCCTGCCTGTCCATCACCAACTCCTGGAGTTCACTCAGACTCACGTCCATTGAGTTCGTGATGCCATCCAGCCATCTCATCCTCGGTCGTCCCCTTCTCCTCATGCCCCCAATCCCTCCCAGCATCAGAGTCTTTTCCATTCAGTCAACTCTTCGCATAAGGTGGCCAAAGTACTGGAGCTTCAGTTTTAGCATCATTCCTTCCAAAGAAATCCCAGGGTTGATCTCCTTCAGAATGGAGTGATTGGATCTCCTTGCAGTCCAAGGGACTCTCAAGAGTCTTCTCCAACACCACAGTTCAAAAGCATCAATTCTTCGGTGCTCAGCCTTCTTCACAGTCCAACCTCACATCCATACATGACCACAGGAAAAACCATAGCCTTGACTAGACGGACCTTAGTTGGCAAAGTAATGTCTCTACTTTTGAGTATACTATCTAGGTTGGTCATAACTTTTCTTCCAAGGAGTAAGCACCTTTTAATTTCATGGCTGCAGTCACCATCTGCAGTGATTTTGGAGCCCCCAAAAATAAAGTCTGACACTGTTTCTACTGTTTCCCCATCTATTTCCCATGAAGTGATGGGGCCAGATGCCATGATCTTCGTTTTCTGAATGTTGAGCTTTAAGCCAACTTTTTCACTCTCCTCTCTCACTTTCAACAAGAGGCTTTTTAGCTCCTCTTCACTTTCTGCCAGAAGGGTGGTGTCATCTGCATATCTGAGGTTATTGACATTTCTCCCAGCAATCTTGATTCCAGCTTGTGTTTCTTCCAGTCCAGCGTTTCTCATGATGTACTCAGAATTATTGGTAATGCCATATAATGTATAGAGAGATTCTTTATTAGTATCTTCTTGCCTTTCATATTTCATGTCTGTCAGTCAGTTCAGTTGCTCATTCGTGTCCGACTCTGCGGCCCCATGAATCGCAGCACATCAGGCCTCCTTGTCCATCACCAACTCCCGGAGTTCACTCAAACTCACGCCCATTGAGTCAGTGATGCCATCCAGCCATCTCATCTTCGTCGTCTCCTTCTCCTCCTGCCCCCAGTCCCTCTCAGCACCAGAGTTTTTTCCAATGAGTCAACTCTTTGCATGAGGGGGCCAAAGTATTGGAGTTTCAGCTTTAGCATCATTCCTTCCAAAGAACATCTAGGACTGATCTCCTTCAGGATGGACTAGTTGGATCTCCTTGCAGTCCAAGGGACTCTCATGAGTCTTCTCCAACACGACAGTTCAAAAGTATCAATTCTTCGGCGCTCAGACTTCACAGTCCAACTCTCACATCCATACATGACTACTGGAAAAACCATAGCCTCGACTAGACAGAACTTTGTTGGCAAAGTAATGTCTCTACTTTTGAATATACTTCCAGATTGGTCGTAACTTTTCTTCCAAGGAGTAAGCGTCTTTTAATTTCATGGCTGCAATCACCATCGCCGTAATGTCTGTAGGAACATGTATAAAACTTGTATATATGTGATGTTGTATAGAAAACAAGAGTACCAAGGTGGCCCCCCAAAATCTGCTCCTGTATGGACACATATGGGGGTGTGCTGTGTACTCAGTCACTCAGTCGTGTCTGACACTTGTGACTCCATGGACTGTAGCCCACCAGGCTCCTCTGTCCCTGGGATTTCCAGGTGTTAATACTGGAGTAGATTGCCATTTCCTACTCCAGGAGATCTTTCTAACTCAGGGATCAAACCTGCATCTCTTGCGTCTCCTGCATTGGCAGGCAGGTTCTTTACCACTGAGCCACCCGGGAAGCTATAGGGGTGTGGTAGGGACCCCACTTTCAGAAGGCCTGTTGGAAATTCTCCTCACAGCTCTTAGAACCAGGAAAAGTTAGTTATTTGACTGAGCAACTGATTTGTTTTAAACTTTTGAACTCTTGTAATGAAGCTAATTGCTTCTTTGTTCTAATCAAAGGGAAGTTCAGAATCCAATTTACAGTCCATCATGATGAGCTGAGCAGGGTCAGGCTCCGAGCTTGTGATGCTGACCTAACTTCCCTGGGCCGTCTGCCTTCTCCTTCACTGTCTCAGCAATCCCCATGAATCTGACACCCTAGGATATCCTGTCTTCCGGAAAACAACCTCAGTGGTCTCCTCTTCCCCACTGTTTTTCCCCTCCCCCTCCTCATACCCCTCTTCTTCAAGGTTGAATTGTCTCAGGCTCTTTAGAAGCTCTGGGATAGTTGTCAGATAGGTCGGGGAGGGATACCAGCAGATTCTGCTGTTCAACGTAGGTGTGGCCTTGGCTGAGCTTAACTCAGATGAGATTCAGTTCAGTTCAGTTCAGCAAATGAGATTAGCAATAAGCTTTCAGAGTCTCTGACTCCCACTCAACTGCTTTGTTGCTGGCATGTCCATTTTTGCTGCATTTTTCTAAGTACAAGTCTAGTTATGCCACTTCTTTGTTTATAATCTTGTAGAGTCCCCACCCTCACCCCTACCCCCATCCCATCTCCTCCAAGACTCAGCCTGGCCTGGACACCTTTCTTCCTCCTGGCCTCGGGGTTGAGGACTGCCAATAAAGCACAGATCCAACCACGTGGATGCTGCCGTACCGCTCTGACCGCCCGGACAGCTCCCAGGTCTCCCCTGGAGGCTCCATCCGGGGCATCCTCACCCCAGAGGAAGAGGTGACTCTCAGCCCTATCCACTCCAGGTCCACTAAGTGTCCCTTTTCTAGCCTCATCACCAGGTAGTGTTAACACTTAGTTTCCATTTCAGCTCCCCTGGATGAATCTGTTTTTATATCAAATGGGCAGGCCATTTTAAGCACACACATCCACACTGAAGGAAGAAATGCAGTACAATATCCAGATCTGCAGCATTTTAATTTTCAGTCCATTAGGGTAAATACTGCCAAAACTGCAATAGTGCAGTTTAAGCACCCTGAGTTACTAGAAGCCCACTGTCCTCTTATTACACTAATGTCACCATTACTTTCTGTCTAATGGATATCAGCTGGCCTCTCACTCCTCTGAGCGACCTCACAGTCACTGTGGGCATTTGTGATGCGTCGTATTCAGAAGGAGTAATTTTCAATACAGGGTAAGAGGCAAGACTGGCTCTGCTCAAGGAGGACAGAAGGATCATTCTAGAAGAGAAATTGTCTCAGAGTTGGGCCCTGAGATCCACTTGCCCAGCCTGAGCAGAGAGGGTGGGTGAGTTAGGACTCCTGAAATGACCTATGCATTAGATGCCCACAGAAAATTCCTGCCAAGCTTCAGAGGTGGAAGAAATGTCAAGAAACTGCTATTGAACAAATAAGGGTGCTTGAAGCCACTCACACATGTTAGAAAGATACCATCAGCCACAAAATCTTTCACCATTAAAAACAGAACAGATGCGTTACATAAGATTTGTTTTTTAAGTGATATGATTAGGTTTACATTTTAAGCCACGTGGATAATTTTGACACAGTGAGTTTTCTTATTATCACTATTATTATTATTGTTAGGGAGATATACAGCCAATACAAATGCATACCAGGTGCTGTTCAAATTGTTTTAAACATATTCACTCACTTTATCCTTGCAAGAACCCTCTGAGATAGGTACGACATCCTGGATAAACACACTGAGACACAGAGAGATTAAGCACAGACTGCTGAGGCAGGACTCAGAAACAAACTTCTGAGTTTAAGAGTCTGTCCCTTCTCTATGGAAGGTTGGCTCTCAAGAAAGAAGGGAGTAGAAATAGTGGGATTGGCAGCTTCCTCCTATATTTAGTTCCAAGTGGCTAAAGTGAGATTGATGACCTGTTAATCATCTGGTGAATCTGGTCTGATTTGCTCTGGTTTGTGCATATGTGTCTACACAGGCCTTATTTTGTTGGGGGAGGAAAAAAATACCAAATTATTTACATTGAATATTAAAAAATGTAAAATAACAAGTGACTTAAAGCAGCCTTTTAATATTGTTAGAATTGAACTAAAATTTCTGCATGATTTGGAAAAATGATCTTAGCTATGGACAGCCAACCAGATTCTGTTCCAGGGATAGACAAACCTCCATAAGCATTTATGTAGGAAAACATTCGAACCAGGGTTTAATTTCCATGGAAGCATAAAGAATGTGGAATGGCTACATCGTAAAGGCCTTGACTTGGTCTTGGTAACACTGAGGAGTTCACTGAGAAGGGCATTCTACAATCTATAAATTGTTATTCCAGTTGTAATTAATAAACCTATTGCTTCCAACTGTAAGAGTGTAGGATAATTTGACAATCGGAGTGGCTCCAATTTTCAATTTCGTATATCTGTATCAAATCCATACAATTTAGAAATATTATGTTTCAAGAAGTTGAGATTGAAAACAGTCCTACATAAACACAATGACACAACAAAAACAATAAACATATAAGATAATGTCAATGCTAATCTATTCCTAGATATGAACGCTTTAAAATCAAATATAACTATGGTACAAATAGATCAGTATAAATACAGATGACTTAAAATACAGGTATGAGTTTCCTTTTAGTTTCTTTTTAGTCTTTTTTCTGCCATTTTATTTTTAAAAATGTTTTTATTGAAGTGTAGTTGATGTACAGTATTATATGTTAAAGGTGTGCAATGTGGTGATACACAGTTTTTAAAGGGTATATTCCATTTGCAGTTATTATAAAATATTGTCTAGATCCCCTGTGCTACATAATTAATGTGTATGTTGTGTGTGTGTTAACTTGTAGCTAATTTTATGCATAATGGTTTGCATGTCTTAATCCCCTGCGCCTATATTGACATGACTTTTCTAGAGGGTATTGGGTAGTAGAAAAAACAAACACCATGCTATATAGTCCATGTAAATGCATAAGAAAAAGTTAATGCCGTATTATAACCTGCATCCATTGATGAGCTTGTTGCTGAGGTAGATTTAAAAGTATGTAAGTCACACACTCTTTTAAGAACCCAGTGGGATTGCCGAATATGCTAAACTCATTAAGATGCTTAAGAAGTATCAGTAACTTCTACATCAGTAATTTGCCCCAGGGGCTGCCCAGCATCACAGTGCTTTTAAAAGGGATGAAGCTGTAACTGCAAAACTGAGCCAGACTGCAGTAGTTCTGGCAGGCAAATCCTGGGAAGACAGCAGTGAGCCTCTGAGCGCATCTTCTGCTAACACCTCTCCTCCAGCTCCTCGGCCGAGGGCAGCTGTTTGCAAAATCAGCACAGCCAAGGGTCCATAAACCAGCCTGCCTTTGACAAGCAGTTGACTGAGAAGTGACTAGCTTCATTGGGGTTAAAAATTATGATTTTTAACTGACCAATCTCCAAAAAATTGACTTGAAAAATCAGAAAGTAGTTTGATTTTTAAAAAGGAAAAAAAAAAAAGAAACAAAGACCTACCATATAGCACAGGGAACTCTGCTCAATATTCTATAATAACCTAAATAGGAAAAGAATTTGAAAAATAGCAGATATATGCATATGTATAAGTGAATCATCTGTTGTACTCCTGAAACTAACATGACTTTGTAAATCAACTGTAGTCCAATATAAAATTTAAAAACCTTTTTAAATTCCATTTATCGTATGTATTGGAGGAAGGATGAGGGAATTTTTTGTTTAAACTTCATTCTCCTCAGACTTTAAAGGATTACAATTGAGTCAAAGGTATTTTCAAACCCCTCAGAGAAAATAACATGAAAAATGACCTAATATTATACAATAGGTAAGTGTATTTAGAGGGCTATTAACATTTGTCAATGGAGTTAATAAATGTAGGCATTTATTAAGAGATTTAATGAATAATTGAAAATGTATTAATTATTAATTTGAACAAATTTTCAAATTCAGTTTTACAAATGTATCACATATTAGAATAAACAACAAAGATTCATTCTCATGTATGCATTTTCACACAATAAAATTTTATTAAGTAGATAAAACATTCACAAAAGGAAAATCCACAGGAGGAGTAATGTCCATATCATGGGCAATTTTCAACCAAAAGTCATATATTTTTAAGACAGGTGGCTCATTAAAGTTTCTTTTTTTTTTTCATTAAAGTTTCATTCATCAGAATTAAAATGAAAAACAAAAAATAGTGCATTTAATTCTAAGTAGTGTGATTAATTCAACAAACTATGTAGAGAATTAAGGCAATTTTTACTGTTTTGTCCACATAATGCTGAAAACTTTTGACTAAATATACCAATTATTTTGTCATTCTATGCCTCAGTCAGGTCTTCTTAAACTTTCAGTCTTCGTTCTCTTCAAAGACCATCAACTCTGTTTCTCTTCAATAGGTCAAATTTAATCTCATAGCAGGAAGGTTTTTTAAAGATCCTATGGAAAAGCACTGTGTGTGACAAACACTTTGATGAAACAAAAATGAATAAACCCAATCACTTCCCTCCAAGAAAGTGCAATCTAGTTACAGAAATCAATAGCTCTAACCTATAATAGATTTGATTTTTGTTAATCTGTACCTTGAATTCTAAACAAATATTTTTGGACTTGGTCAGGTCCAAAGGTATGACTCTAGAAAATTGTCTTTATAGTAACAAGAAGACTGGAGAGCCTGTAGCCAAGCCAACACTGTCCTTGGTGTGCAGATACCATGGGAACAAGCTTGGTCCTTCCCCATGGGGCTGAGAGTATAATGGGGGAACAGAGCCAGCATCACAACCTTCTCCGCCCCAAACCAAAGAGCTAGCGCCCAGCTTTCTGTGCAGGGTCTTGGGCGCACACTTCACACAGAGGGGTCCGGAGTGGCAGAGGAGACGTAAGTAGAATTCAAAACTGTGTGCTTTCAGCCATTCTCAAAACCTCTCTCCTCTGGGTTCCCACAGCGTGAAGTCCACCTGCCAGCCTCGAGTGTTCCTGGTTCACTTCACCAGCTCTCTGAAAACTATCCTCCGTCACCAAAGCAGGGGGCTCCATCCAGCCCAGGTCCTCTCCCACCAGGCTAAAGTGGAAGCACATCCTCTGAGACATTCAACTCTGGACTGAAGATGCTTTAGCACTCAGCTCCTCCCATCCAAGATGATCCACTGACACAAGGACATTCGGAACTGAAGCAGCTAAGAGTAAGCACCTACGCATTACATGGATTGTCCCCTTTTGTTTTCACAGTAGCCCTGGCAGGGAGCTGTCCCTACCCTCCTCATTTTAAGTTGGAAACCAGAGTTTGGATGGATTAAATCTTGAACCCTCGATTGAGCCACTACTTCCGGCAGAAATACCACCTCCCCCTGGACAGCCTGTCTGCAGACCTCAGGATCTGGGCATTACTCTCAATTAGACACTGCAGTTAAACCCTGGAAAGGTATGGGACACATGGTAGTGTTTCAGAAAATTCCCCTGATAGCATCCTCTTTCATACAAGGAGTGGCCTGGTATGCTTTGGAAATAATCTGAGCCAAAGTTGGGATATCTGAGCACCCCCACCAGCCCCACCTTGGGTCCTGCCCTGGGCAGGCTGCACTCACCCCAGAGAAGGCAGGTGTCTGCCCTGCAGGACAGAGATCCCCCCAAGAGCCTTT
>SJXQ01001831.1:501803-660242 GCA_006408695.1 Aepyceros melampus | reverse complement strand
ATTGATTTCAAATGATGATTTATACTTTGATAAGCAGCTTAAAAAAAACCAAACAAATAAAACCCATAAACCAGACCCCAGGCTCTACAATAGCATCTGATGTCTAGAGAAGAAAGATCCCAGCAGAAGGAATTTTCTGCTTTAGTGATAAGGCGATAGCTATGACCTTAGGCTGCATTCTCATCCATGTGGCCACCAGTAAAATAATTTCCATCTCTTTCATTGCATGAGATGTGAATATTTAATCAGGTGAAAACATGAAAACACTGGACAAGAAGGCACAGCACTTGGGTTGTTGTCTTCCTCCTGAAGACTCTAACCACAGGATGCTAAAGTCTAAGTATCCCATCCTTCATTCATGAAATGAGAGTTAAATACATCAGCATCCTCACAGAGTGATGGTGTGGGAACTGACAAGTTTATGTGAAAGTTAAGAAAATGTAACACGATCAGCACGTTGTTATAAATAAAGCTTCTTCCTTCCCTTATTTCTGAGGAAATTGGCTGTAGCATCATTTTACTTTAATTAAAAATTTGTTCCGCAGACTTATGGTTGCCAAGAAGGGGCAGGGTTGGGGAAGGGATGCAGTGGGAGGTGGGGTTAGCAGATGCAAACTATTATACACAGAATGGACAAACAACAAGGTCTTGTTCTATTGCATAGTGAACAATATTCAATATCCCAGGATAATCCAGGATGGAAAACAATATGCATGTATATGTATAATTGAAAGATTTTGCTATTACAGCAGATATGGTGGAAATTAATAGAAATGAATACAACAGGGTAAATCAACTATACTTCAGTAAAAGAAAAAAATCGGGAAAGAGAAAAAAACACACACACACACATTTTTAGGTACCCATTGCTCTGGCAGTGGCTAGCAAGTCCACAGTAAGTGTTGCTAAACGGAGCTAAGTGTCAGGGTTCTGTGACCTGCAAGACTTTTCAGACACACACAAGAACACTGAGGCTGCTCCAATCAGTTTCTCCCAAAGCACAGGTTTAATTCAGGTACAACTGGCGATAAGGGCAAACAGGAGCTTTAATTTTATCATCATCTGAACTCTTTCTGCAAGTACCTAAGTTCATGGCAGTACATTAGGACCCAATAAGAGAAAATTGCACTTCCTGATGTGGAGGGGGGCAGACCTCAGTCACAAGACTGATAGGATGCTGGTGTCCCTCTTCATGAATTCAAAGAAATCACTCTTGTAGCCAAAGTACTTCTCCATATAAAAGCCATACAACGAAGGCATTTCATAATGCAATGCTCAATACTATTCAGAAAAGGTTGAGACTTCATTGAAAAATAAGTAATTCACTCCTTCTACTTCCCAAGTCTGATACCTTAACCACAGCCTCTGTTTTCCGTATCTGTCATGTTACAGCTAAATCATGTTGGTGTGGACATAACGGAAGTGTAATTGAATCAACTTCCCAAAAGAAACCTGATCTCACGCAGAGAATCACTTTTGCAGTACAATGTAGAGCTTATCTTTCCAAATAAATGGGGAAAAAATAAAGCTGTACATTTTTTCCATTAATGTTGCTTTGCCCCATTGCACACCCCGCCCCCCACCAACCCACACACACACCATCATCTCCTGTCACCAAAGCCCAGAAATAGCATTAAAATCAGCTCAAATTCCAGGTACAGAACACTATAAATAGCCTATCTTCAAACCCTTGTTTAGAATGCAAATAAAACCTTTATGGATATAATTTTAAATAGGAATTGCTTATACATTTGTATGCGTCTTACGGAAAAAGCTTTCCTTTTATGGGGAAAGTTATTTCCGTTGCACACGTTTTGAACACACCTCAGTCTTTTAAAAAACAGATTAAAATCTCATCTTTTCAGTGAAAACATTAATGACCTGATTTGCACCTTCTATCGTCTTCATGTTTGACTCACAAACTGTCATCTGTGTCTTTTCGCCATCAGAATCTTCTGTGCTCTAGCCACAGGATAGAATTTCTAATGAATGTGCTGTTTACTTTCCAAATGTGTTGGGACCTGTGTGCTGGAATCCTCTGTTAGTTGGCTTAGATGTTTATTTGAATCAATGAAAGAAAACCAAATAATTGGCATATTAGCGTTTTTCAAAACAGCTGAAATTAAAATCCGGATCTGGATGTTGGTGATTAAGCGATGCTGTTTGGACAGCCTGTCTGAATGCCTTCATACTGTTGGGCTCTTTTTTTTAAAAACAAACAAACAAACAAAAACTCTTTGCTTCATTTGTCACATAAGTTTCAGCATTTTCTGAAGCCCTGTTCTGACCTCAGCCAGTCAGTTCAGTCGCTTAGTTGTGTCCAACTCTTTGAGATCCCATGGACTGCAGCACGCCAGGCTTCCCTGCCCATTCACCAACTACTCACTGTATTGGACGGTTGCTGTGTTTTAGGCACTGTGCGAGACAGTGTGTGTGGTCTGTAAGTCTGGATTATATTCACGTTTTAATTAAAGGAAATTGGCTTAGAAAGTTATGTGTCACACCAGATCTACTCCTTTAAAAACCTATATAAATTTATCCTTGGACTTTATATAGAAACTAAAGAAATCAAAACAGCCTTTGATGCTAGGTTGTGCAAACAGAAAGTCTTGTCCTGTTTCTTGATAACAATGCTCAGAGTTGGATGGTGTCTCTGAAGGGCTTACGGGACTAATGCTGAAGTCCTTCTGTTTTTCCTCATTTCAGTTTCCATTCTGATTGCGATTTAAAAGGAACTGAACACTAGTACAGAAAAAAGTGTATGTCGTTAAATACAAGGCCAAAGGACTCAGCAGTAATAAAAGAAATGGACGAGGGTGTGGGGAGCGTCCTGATGTCGGAGAGCTGAGAGCAGGGTCTGCCTTGATGCACTTTGTTGCGGCATAATGTGCATCCTTTCCAGCTGTGCCTCTTAACTGTTTTTGAAGTCATTTCAGAACAGGTTTTGCGAATGTTCACGAACTCATTCTTTAGTCAAAGTGGTGGACTTTTATTCCATGGGAAGATCTGTGCCCATGGGCCCTGAGTGGGCCCAGCTTTCACTTGTTTGTGCTGAAACACAGGGTGGGGCAGATACCCTGGAGGGTCAGAGAGCTTTGTGGCCAGTATGCGGAGTGTGTGTGTGTGTGTTTGCTGGGAACATACCAGTACTCAGGCAGCAAACCGCATAACCTTTCTCCAGCCTGTACCTCCTCCCCTGCCCTGTGTGCTTACACACACACACTCACATGCACACACAGATACAGATACATCTATATATGGGCACACATAGACACACACATACCTAGACAAATACACATGTGTAGACATATACACAGAGACAAATACACACAAATGCACACACAGATACATATATACTCCTACACAGACACGTATCAATAACCTCAGATATGCAGATGACACCACCCTTATGGCAGAAAGTGAAGAGGAACTAAAAAGCCTCTTGATGAAAGTGAAAGAGGAGAGTGAAAAAGTTGGCTTAAAGCTCAACATTCAGAAAACGAAGATCATGGCATCTGGTCCCATNAAATGCTGGCCTGGAAGAAACACAAGCTGGAATCAAGATTGCTGGGAGAAATATCAATAACCTCAGATATGCAGATGACACCACCCTTATGGCAGAAAGTGAAGAAGAGCTAAAGAGCCTCTTGATGAAAGTGAAAGAGGAGAGTGAAAAAGTTGGCTTAAAGCTCAACATTCAGAAAACGAAGATCATGGCATCTGGTCCCATCACTTCATGGGAAATAGATGGGGAAACAGTAGAAACAGTGTCAGACTTTATCTTTTTGGGCTCCAAAATCACTGCAGATGGTGACTGCAGCCATAAAATTAAAAGACGCTTACTCCTTGGAAGAAAAATTATGACCAACCTAGACAGTATATTCAAAAGCAGAGACATTACTTTGCCGACTAAGGTCCGTCTAGTCAAGGCTATGGTTTTTCCTGTGGTTATGTATGGATGTGAGAGTTGGACTGTGAAGAAGGCTGAGGGCTGAAGAATTGATGCTTTTGAGCTGTGGTGTTGGAGAAGACTCTTAAGAGTCCCTTAGAGTGCAAGGAGATCCAACCAGTCCATTCTAAAGGAGATCAACCCTAGGATTTCTTTGGAAGGAATGATGCTAAAGCTGAAGCTCTAGTACTTTGGCCACCTCATGCAAAGTGTTGACTCATTGGAAAAGACCATGTTGCTGGGAGGGATTGGGGGCGGGAGGAGAATGGGATGACCGAGGATGAGATGGCTGGATGGCATCACGGACTCAATGGACATGAGTCTGAGTGAACTTGGGGAGTTGGTGATGGACAGGGAGGCTTGGCGTGCTGTGATTCATGGGGTCGCAAAGAGTCGGACACGACTGAGCGACTGAACTGAACTGAACTGAAGAGATATATCTTACTAATAACTCTTTTTACCAGATAAGGGCATTATGTTTAGAGAGGGCAGGTTACTTGCCCAAGATCACATAGCTAACAAATGGTAGACCTGAAATTTAAACCTAGGTGTGTTGGTCTCTAAAACCCTTGCCATTTTTACAGGCCTGGCCTGTAGGCTTTAAATACAGAAAGCACATTCCCTAATATTATCTCAGGGAATTTGACAATAGTCCTCAGAAATGGCAAGGCATACATCGTGACAAAAAATGAAACACAGAAATGATAAATGACCCTCAGAGCTAGTTACCAGGACTGAGACTCAATGCTCCCAATTCCCAGCCCTGTCTTCTTCCCTCTGGAGCCACAGTGTGTTTTACTAAGTCTGAAAATTAGGCCAGGGGGACAAGGGTTCTAGCAATTATTGAGATTGTACTTCCTATACCCTTGCCATTCATGTACTTTGTGCAACCACACCCTTTGATTGGCAACACCATCTTTAAAAAAAATAATTAAATTTATTTTTGGCCCGGCTGGGTCTTTGTTGCTGTGTGAGGACTTCTAGTTGTGGAGAGCAGGGGCTGCTCTCTAGTTGCAGTGCGTGGGCTTCCATTGCCGTGCCCACTCTCGCTGTGGAGCACTGGCTGCAGAAGTGTGGGCTCAGGAGTTGTGAGGCATGGGCTCAGTTGCCCTGTAGCACGTGGGATCTTTACAGACTGGGGATTGAACCCATGCCTGCTTCATTGGCGGGTGGATTCTTAACCACTGGACCTCCAGGGAAGCCTGGAAACATTATCTTTAAGCACCTTTGTTCCTTGCACAGCTTAGGCACTGCAGCATTGAAATAGATGTCTGGGCTGCTGTTATTTTTCATTTCTTCCTGATTCAGTGTTGGGAGATGGTATTTTTCTAAGAATTTGCCGTTTCTTCTAAGATTGTCCAGTTTATTGGCATATATGTGCTTGTAGTAATCTCTTATGATACTTTGTATTTCTGTGGTATCCATTGTAACTTCTGTTTTTTTTTTCATTTTATTGTTTTTTAATTTTAATTTTTTCCCCTTAAAATTTTAATTTTATCCCTTTTTTCTTGATGAGTATGGCTAAAGGTTTTTCAGTTTTGTTTATCTTTTTAAAGAACAAGGTTTTAGTTTCATGAATCCTTTCTTTTGTCTTTTTCATCTCTGTTTTGTTTATTTCTGCTCTGATCTTCATCATTTCTTTCCTTTTACTAACTTTGGGTTTTGTGTTTACTTCTTCGTCTGGTTGCTTTAGGTATAAGATTAGATTGTTTATTTGAAAGTTTTCTGTTTTCTGAGATAAGATTGTATCGCTAAAAACTTCCCTCTTAGAACTGCTTTTGCTGCATCCTATAGGTTTTGACTCATTGGAAAAGACTCTGATGCTGGGAGGGATTGGGGGCAGGAGGAGAAGGGGACGACAGAGGATGAGATGGCTGGATGGCATCACTGACTCGATGGATGTGAGTCTGAGTGAACTCCGGGAGTTGGTGATGAACAGGGAGGCCTGGTGTGCTGCGATTCATGGGGTCGCAAAGAGTTGGACACGACTGAGCGACTGAACTGAACTGAACTGATAGGTTTTGAATTGTCATGCTTTTGTTTTGTCTCTAGTAATTTTTGATTTCCACTTTGATTTCTTCAGTGATCCATTGGTTACTTAGTAGCTTATTTTTTAACCTCCTCAGTGTTTGTTTTGTTTTGTTTTGTTTTGTTTCTTGTGTTGTTGATTATAATCTTGTAGTGTTGTGGTAGAAAAAAGATACCTGATATAATTTCACTTTTCTTAAATTTACTGAGACTTGCTTAGAATGCTCTATAAAGATCAATTAAGTCCATTTGGTTTAGTGTATCATTTAAGGCCTGTGTATCCTTATTGATTTTCTGTCTGATTGGTCTGTCCATTGATGAAAATGGGGTGTTAAAAACTCCTACATAATGGTAACACACTGTTACTGTGTTGCTGTCCATTTCTCCTTTTATGGCTGTTAGTATTTACCTTATATATTGAGGTACTCCTATGTTGAGGGCATATATATTTACAATTGTTATCTCTTTTTCTTGGGTTGATCTCTTGATCATTATATAGTGTCCTTCCTTGTCTCTTGACATTGTCTTTATTTTAAAGTCTTTTTTGTCTGATATGAGTACTGTTCCTTCAGCTTTCTTTTAATTTCCATTTGTGTGGAATACCTTTTTCATCCCTTCCCTTTCATTCTTTATGTGTCCCTAGATCTGAAGTAGGTTTCTTATAGACAACATATATATGGGCCTTGTTTTTGTACCCATTCAGTCATCCTATGTCTTTTGGTTGGGGCATTTAATTCATTTACATTTAAGGTAATTATATGCATGCTCATATTGCTATTTTGCTAGTTGTTTTGAATTTGTTTTTTAGATCTTTTTTCTTAAAAAATAAAATTAATATTTTGCCTTATATGAAAATAGGGTTTTTAATCAATAATCACTGACAAAATACATCAATAGGAAAATGGGTAAATGAATTTCAGACTTTTCACAAAGTGAAATTGTTTACAGTAGTTAAAGTGAATGTCTTAGAGCTATTTCTATCTACCTGGCTAGATATAAAAAATGTAATGTTGAGGAAAAAAAACCCAATTTATGCAGATCGCTATACATAAACTTTAAAACCAATGATATGATACATCATAATGTATATGGATGCATCAATATCTAGTAAACTTATGGAAACATGCATAGGAATAATAAAAAGTGAGTTTGTAATTAAAAAAGATGCCTGAGCTGTTAGATGAATTGTTTAGATCTGGATATTGCTTTGATCAACAAGAATTTATTGAAAACTTAATATATACCCACCAGATTGGTCAGATTGTACCAAGAGAATTTTGTTAGGCAAGACTTTTGCAGTTGGTAGCTTATAAAATGTAAGAAATCGGTTGGGAGCTCCTTAACACACAGTCTCCTCTTCATGATCTGTACATGGCTAATTTATATTGTGGATTACCTGAGTGTTCATGATTTCTTTTTTCCACTGTTGACTGAATTCTGAACTGCTGCTGGGGAACCAATGTAGTCAAGGCAAGATGCCTGGAAAGGTCTGTTAATAAAGAAGGGTCTGTGTTCCAGAGGTAAACAAACATTTTGGGGATTATATGTTGTGCCTTGGAGGATAAGAGTATAGGCTCTGTCTGAAATATACAAACAGCTCATGCAGCTCAATGAAAGAAAAACAAACAACCCAATCAAAAAATGGACAAAGACCTAAATAGTCATTTCTCTAAAGAATACATACATATGGCCAATAGGCACATGAAAAGATGCTCAACACTGCTAATTATTGGAGAAATTCAAATAAGAACTACAATGAGGTACCACTTTACACTGGTCAGAACGGCCATCATCAAAAAGCCTAAAAATATCAAATACTGGAGAGGGTGTGGAGAAAAGGGAACCTACCTTGTTGATGGAAATTCAAATTGGTGTGGCCCCTATGGATAACAGTATAGAGGTTCCTCAAAAAACAAAATAGAGTTGCTTTCCGATCCAGCAACCCCACTCTTGGGTGTATATCCAGAGAAAACTGTAATTTGAAGATGCCTGCACCCCAGTGTTCAAAGCAGCACTGTTTAAAAGAGCTAAGACATGGAAGCAACTTAAATGTCTATTGACAGATGAAGCATAAAGAAGATGTGATATATACACATAATGGAATACTGTTCAGCCATAAAAAGGAATGAAATAATGCCATCTGCAGCAGCATGGATAGACCTAGAGATTATCATACTAAGTGAAATCAGTCAGAGACAAATGCCTTATGATATCACTTGTATCTAAAATGACACAAATGAACTTATTTATGAAATAGAAACTGAGCCACAGACAAACAAAACAAACTTATGGTTACCAGAGGAGAAAGGGTTGGGAGAGGGATAAATTAGGAGTGAGTGTGGGATTAACAGATACACACCATGTAAGTAAAATAAAGAAACAATAAGGCTTTAGTATAGTATAGTATAGCAAAGGGAACTGTATTCAACATCCTGTAATAAAACATAATAGAAAAGAATATGGAAAAGAATATATATGTATATGTATAACTGAATACTTTGTTGCCTACCAGACACTAACATGTTATGATCAACTATACTTCAATTAAAAAAGAAGCTCTATCAGTCTACCCACCTGGATTCAATTCTCTGGTATTCTGCCATTTATAGCAGCAAGATTTTGAGCAACTCTGGGTGCCTCTGTTTCTTATCTGCAAAATGACATTCAGTACCTTTCTCACAGGATTCTTTAATGGTTAAGTGAATTAATACATACCCTAATTGTGCTTGTCACATAGTTAGCTAATATTATATTGATTATTATAATTTTTCTCTAATTTATTCATCCTTATTTCTTAAGTAACTCACATTGGACTAAAATATTTGAATCGTTTACTCTGTATCCATTTTCTCTATATATGTCTCCTTAGTGATTTAAGCTGAGATTGTATATTTAAAAGATAGCTTTTACATAAAAAAATAAGAAAACTATACCAACTTAGAGATCAGTAGAAGAGCACATTTCTAGTAAGTCCAGATAAGGGTGTATTATGAAACTTTGTTAGAAGGCTAGCCTTTAGAATATGCTTTTTCCTAGTTTAAATTCTAAGTGGTTCCGCATCCCCTTCACCCCCCAGACTGAGCCCTATTTAGGCACATTCAAAATCCTTTCATTTTACTCCTCTCATCTGCACACTCCTCCTCACCTTCTGTAAGTCAAGTGAACAAGGAGAGTGTGGAACAGTACAAACATGTCATGCTTAGTAGAAAAACTCAAAAGTTCCTGTTCTAGCTGCAGGAAGTGCAAAGTGATTCCTCATGTACATTAATTATATACTTACACTTCACATAGTGCAACAAAGTTGCTCTCAATTATTCACATGTGAATTATTTAGTTCAGTGATTCTCAGTCCTGACTGATCATTAGAATAACCTGAGGGGCTTTGAAAATACATGTAACATCTCAAATATTATAGTAGATTTTTTTCCCCCTCTTCATTTAACAGCCCACAGTGGGTATTTTGATTGAAGAGCAATTTTCTACTTTTATTTCAGGGTGGTGCATCCTGGGCTCATAGAGTTTCCTGTTCCTCAGTTTCTCTCCTGGGTACCATCTGGTATACCAGAACTTTCTTCCCTTCTTCATCAAAGTTTACCTCTTCTAACCTCCATTTCTCCATAGAAATGGAGTCTGGCTAATTTGATTAATTTGGGCTAATACTAATATTTTTACCTTTTATATATTTTATAGTTTGTTAGTATCAACGGAAATGTTAACTAACATCTACTGAGTGTCTGGGTTTCATGCTGGACTCTTCAGTTCGCACTAGAATACGAGCTCCCAAAAGACAGAGCTTCTGGTGTGTTTGTTGACTGATGCATGTGCAGCACCTAGAATGGTGCTCAATAAATATTTGTTGAAACAAATGAGTGGATAATCTTTATAATAACATTGAAAGGCAGAATTATTATCCTCATTTCCCAAAAGACACATGTGAAGCTCAGATAAATGTTTTGCCCAATACAAACACCTAGGTGGGAGCAGAGCCTGGAAGAATTCAGGTTTCAAAGCCTACATTCCTTCACAGCTTCCTCATCCTCCTAGCCCGATCCCCTTCCCCTTGCTTCTCCCTCTCTACTTTCCCTCACTCTCATCACTCTTTTGTCCGCATATTTCATTCCTTTTTCCCTTTTCCCTCCTCATTCTCCTGTCCTTGTCCTGACCTCTTTCTCTCTTACTTTTCCTCTTTTTCTTCCTTCTCATTTCCCTTTACCCACTCCCTCCGTTCCCTCTTTCTTACAGCACTTACAGATAGTGCATTTACTTCCTAGACATCCATAGCACTGACAGGTAAGCAGAGCAGTTACTCCTCAGTTTACTGATGAGGACTCTAAGAGAGGTTGATGCCCTGCCCAGTTTCCTATGGCGGTTAGTGGTGGGGCTTCAGCCTATTTGTCTTCCCAATCATCTGCTTAGTGCCTGTCCCAGAGCACTCACTGCCTCGTGGGTCTCAGTGGCTGTGGATAGCAGATGGTGACACTTCTCCTCCAGAACATTCATTAGCTTCCCGCTGAGTGGAGTGGATTCTGAGGTAATTTAGGAAGCGCAGCAGGTTTGTAAAGGAGAGCATGGGGCAGGTGGGACTTGGACTCTTCTCAGACCCCGCCGTCTGCATGATGGTTACTCATAACACTGTCTCTTGTGAAGAAGGAGACTCCAGAGCTGATTTCAAAGTCACCAATACTTGGAAACACATATAACATCAGAAGCAGTGACTCCAAAGGGTGCCACTTTGGTGAGGAGGGGTTATTTCCTTATTTTAAATCATCACTTGGAGTCCCAGATAGACAAATGATGCTAACTCATTTTTTACCATGGACCATCATCTTTTTCTTCAGTCTAGCTCATCTCTTGCACTATTCATGATACTCTGTAGCACACCACTAACTTTTAAAAACCTGAATGGCACATTATTTAAGTGTTGATCAACAACAGCAGTTGCTATCTACAGTTATGCCATACTTTTTGGGTGTTTTAAGACATTAAGCCAAGGTCCTGAAGTATCTTAATGATATATCCATAAGGAAATACTTGGTTAAATTCCACACAAGGTCTGGATGTCTTTTGTTGTTGTTGTTGATTCTTTCTCTCTTGATCCAGCAGCTTTATGAAGGTATAATTGACAAATAAAATTTAATATATTTAATGTATATAATGTGATGATTTGCTGTGCATATATATTGTGAAATGATTGCCACAATCAAGTTAATTAACACATCTATCTCATGTGATTGCTGCTTTCTCTTTGTTTTTTGCTTTCTTTGGTGAGACTGCATACATTCTACATTCTCTGCAGATTTCAAATATACAAAACAGAAGTCTCAACTATAGTCGCCATTCTGTTCATTACATCTTCAGAACTTATTCATCATATAATTGAAAGCTTGTACCCTTTGACCAGCATCTTCCTCAGGGCCCTGAAAACCACCATCCTATTCTGTTTCTATGAGTTTGACATTTTTTCCCCCAGATTCCACATGACACCTACAGTATCTGTCTCTTTTTCAGGATATTACACTTAGCATGATACCCTCCAGGCTCATCCATGTTGTTATAAATGGCAGAATTTCCTTCTTTTTTAATGACTGTATATATTATACATATATATATATATATACATACACACACATATATATGTATAAAACTGGAGGTATAAATCCCATATAAAATGTGGGATTTCATATATAGATATCTTCCACAGATTATATATGTCTTCCACATCTTCTTTATCCATTCATCTGTTCATGGGCACTTAGATTGTTTGTATATTTTGGCTATTGTGAGTAATGTTACAATGAACATGGGAGGGTAAATATCTCTTCAAGGTGGATGATCTCATTTCCTTCAAATATATAATTAGAAGTAGGATTTATAGATCATATGGTTGTTCTATTTTTAATTTTTTGAAGTCTCCATACTGTTTTCCATATTGCAATATCAGTTTACATTCCCACCAACTGTGTATAAGGATTCCCTTTTCTCCACCTCCTGAACAGTGTTTCGTTGTCTTTTTGATAATAGACATATTAGCAGGTGTGGCTGTGGTTTTGATTTACATTTTCCTGATTAGTGATATTGAGCATTTTATTATATACCTTTTGGCCATTTGTATGTCTTCTTTGGAAAAATGTCTGTTTAGATCCTTTGCTCATTTTTAATTGAATTATTTGATTTTTTTTTGGCTTTGAGTTGTAAGAGTTCCTTTATAGTTTGGATATTAACCCTTTATTGGATGTATGGTTTGCAAATATTTTCTTTCTTGATTCTTTCCTTTGCTATGCAGAAACTTTTTAGTTTAATGTGTTTCATTTATTTATTTTTGTTTTTGTTGTCTGTGCTTTTGCTGCTGTATCCAAAAAATTATTGCCAAGACTAATATCAAGGAGATTGTCCCCTAGATTTTCTTCTGAGAATCTTATGGTTTCAGGTCTTTTCCTTAGGTTTTCAGTTCATTTTGAGTTTATTTTTGTGTATGATATAAGATAAGGGCTCAGTTTCATTCTTCCACATATAATTACCCAGTTTTCCCAACCCCATTTATTGAAGAGGCCATCTTTTCCCATTTTGTGTTTTGGTGCCATTGTTGAAAGTTAGTCAACCATATATGCATGGGTTTATTTTTGGGTTCTCTATTCTGTTCCATTGATCTATATGTTTATTTTTATGCTAGTACAGATTGTTTTGCTCACTTATATAACCTTGTATGACAGTTTGAAATCACTAAGTGTGATGCTTCAGCTTTGCTCTTCGTACTCAAGGCTGCCTTACTTGTAGTCTTTTGTGACTCCATGCAAAACTTAGGATTGTTTTTTCTATTTCTGGAAAAGGAGCACTGGCATTTTGATAGGCTGATAAACTGAATCTGAAAATTGTTTTCTGTAGTATGGACATTTTAACAGTATTGTTTATTTTAATCCACAAATATGGGCTGTCTTTTCATTTATGTGTGTCTTCTTTAATTTTTTTCATTAGTGTTTTATAATTTTCAGTGTACTGATCTTGCACTTCTTTGGGTTAAATTACTACCAAGTATTATATTCTTTTTGATTCCATTGTAAATGGGGCTGTTTTCTTGATTTATCTTTTGTTGTAGGCATATAGAAACATAGCTTAGTTTTGAGGAGCTGGAGTCTTAATCTGTTTGGGCTGCTATAACAGGAATACCATAAACTGGGTAATTATAAAAGACAGACATTTATTTCTCACAGTTGTAGAGTCTGGAAAGTCCAAGATCAAGGGGCTGGAAGATTCTGTGTCTAGTAAGAACCCATTTTCTGTTTCATAGACAATGACCCTTCACCTTGTCCTCACATTGTAAAAGGGGTCAAGGGAACTTTTGGGGGCCTCTTTTGTAAGGGCACTAATCCCATTTATGCGCAGTTCACCTTCATGACTTGGTCACTTTTCAAAAGTTCCATCTCCTAATACCTTTGGGATTAGGATTTCAGTGTATATATTCTGGAAGGATACAAATATTCAGTCCATAGCACTGAGTAAGCACTGTAAACACAGAGATAGGTAAAGCAGTACTTTTATATTTGATTTATTGTTTTGTTTGTTATCTCAATGTATTTATTATGGTATATGTTCTTTTTGTGACATGTATACTTATGAATATTTTAGGTTTACTTTTATGTTTGTGACTGTGTAATCCTTTTCAGAAGAATTCCATGAAGCAATAATATTTTGTATTATAGTAAAATATTTTCACAGTAAATACATTGATGGAATGTTTAGACCAGCAGTAAATTAGTACATTTAAAAGTAAAAATGTTGTTATTGACTGGAGTAGGAGGGAAATATTGGTATTATGTACCAAAACTTATTCTCACCTGTTTTTAAATCTGTTTGTGTATGTGTTTATATGCATATATATTTATGTCTGACTGGTGGCTTGGGAGTATTTAATTGTATGTCTTGAGCTGACCAGAATTAAGTCTCTGAGTTTGACAAACTCACGTAAAGAAGCATTTACTAGGCAAGGTACACAACAAGTGTTTGCTACATAGCCTACTCTGCTCTGGTAGATTTAGTCTTTGCCCTGAAGATGCTTCAAGTTGTTTCCATGACAGAGATGCAACCAGTTAATGGAATATGTCAGGCCAGTGTAACAACTCAGTTAGAGGTAAAACAAAACGGATGCTTATGATAGGTTGCAACATTTCGACTCTCTCATCTGTTTCATGACACCCTAGCAAATAAGATTACTTTACCAGTGATAAAGATGTGTGATTCTGTTCTTTATATAGAGCTGATTATTGGATTATTCACTAAAAAATATGTTTGTACCCTGTAAAACAAGACTCTTTTATCAGAGCTGCTTGTGACTTTGATTTAGTGAAACTTTTACTGTATTATTTACTGGAATTTTACATATGAAGGTATGATGTAATTTGTTTCTTCTCAATAGAAAAAAAGAACCACTTTTTCTAACTAAAGTTATCTTGGGAAACCCTGTCTTTCAAGAATGTATTTTGCTTTTGCTGGGAGAAGAATTTGTGTAAATGAGGGTTAGTTATTTTATTCATAACTTTCTTCGGATAAGGGGAGGAATCTAGTCTGAAAGACTATGTGAGCTGAAAATGCTCTGTTAATTACAAGATTCAGTTGTAAATAACTTGAAACAGGTATCATGATCACTGTTCCTTTTGTCTCTGATGACAAATTGAAAATGTTTGTTTTGTGGATTGCTTTATCATTTTCGGTCAGATCTTCTTAGTAGCAAATTACTTTTTATTATTTTGGCAGCAAAGGAAGGGAAAAAGATTTACACATATAAGCCTGAGTAAAATCTTAGAACATTTCAAACTCTGGAGTGATAAGGAAAGCAATTAGGAAATTTTTCCTTGGTTGGAATGTAAACAATATTACTTTAACAAAAAATAAATAAATAATTAAGAAGGAGTTGTTAGGGGGTTACTTATGCCTAGCAGTGTGCTAGAGGTTATGAGGAAATCAAAAGTCTTACAAGACATTGGTAATACCTTAAAGTGTTGTCCACTTGAGTAGACAAGATTAAAACATATGAAAAAACTAAATATGAAAACAGGAAAGCCCCAGAAATACCAACGCAGAGTTTAAACAGCTCAGAAACCCCTGTGTTGTATGTTGGCCCTGACATGTATAGGTATTTACCTATGTAACACAGCACAGTTAGACTTCCGCCAGTTGGTTTTATGTCAGATGTTTATGTTTGGAGTTAAGTCTAGTAAAACAGAAAACATATTAACTCTGAAGCTGGGCAAGAGAAGATCTTAAATTCAGAAGATGACAGGGGGATTTTGAATAGGTTGGGGTCAGTTTCTTTGGCGAAAGTCACCCCAAGGTTCACTTCAGGCTCCAAATCTAGGTGTTCATTCAGGAGCAAATCCACCTTCCTTGGATTTTTGGATGTTTTTTGGCCTTTGCTGATGGGAATTTTGCCTGGGAAAGAACAGAGGAATGAGGCTTAAGCTGACTGCGGTATGTGATCACTGTCAAGTCCAGGAATGTCCAAGAGAAAAGGTGGAGAACGCCTTGTACCTTGCTGTGAGGAGGTCTTGCCAGCTCTGGCCCTGGCCCTAGCCTTCTGAGGTGTGTCATTATTGAGTCTCATGAACCATTTCAGAGCCCAGGTTTTTTTTCCCATCTATATATGCTTCATGCTAATGGTGCCAATTTATGCCTTACACAGTTTTTTCATTGATTGGATCAATTAAGGCTATGTTTCAGTTCAGTTCAGTCGCTCAGTCATGTCCAACTCTTTGTGACCCCATGAGTCGCAGCACGCCAGGCCTCCCTGTCCATCACCATCTCCCGGAGTTCACTCAGACTCACGCCGATCGAGTCCATGATGCCATCCAGCCATCTCATCCTCAGTCATCCCCTTCTCTTCCTGCCCCCAATCCTTCCCAGCATCAGAGTCTTTTTCAATGAGTCAACTCTTCGCATGAGGTGGCCAAAGCTTCAGCTTTAGCATCATTCCTTCCAAAGAAATCCCAGGGCTGATCTCCTTCAGAATGGACTGGTTGGATCTCCTTGCAGTCCAAGGGACTCTCAAGAGTCTTCTCCAACACCACAGCTCAAAAGCATCAATTCGTCAGCGCTCAGCCTTCTTCACAGTCCAACTCTCACATCCATACATGACCACAGGAAAAACCATAGCCTTGACTAGATGGACCTTAGTCGGCAAAGTAATATCTCTGCTTTTGAATATGCTATCTAGGTTGGTCATAACTTTTCTTCCAAGGAGTAAGCGCCTTTTAATTTCATGGCTGCAGTCACCATCTGCAGTGATTTTGGAGCCCAAAAAAACAAAGTCTGACACTGTTTCTACTGTTTCCCCATCTATTTCCCATGAAGTGATAGGGCCAGATATTCAGCTTTAGCATCATTCCTTCCAAAGAAATCCCAGGGCTGATCTCCTTCAGAATGGACTGGTTGGATCTCCTTGCAGTCCAAGGGACTCTCAAGAGTCTTCTCCAACACCACAGCTCAAAAGCATCAATTCGTCAGCGCTCAGCCTTCTTCACAGTCCAACTCTCACATCCATACATGACCACAGGAAAAACCATAGCCTTGACTAGATGGACCTTAGTCGGCAAAGTAATATCTCTGCTTTTGAATATGCTATCTAGGTTGGTCATAACTTTTCTTCCAAGGAGTAAGCGCCTTTTAATTTCATGGCTGCAGTCACTATCTTCAGTGATTTTGGAGCCCCGAAAAATAAAGTCTGACACTGTTTCCACTGTTTCCCCATCTATTTCCCATGAAGTGATGGGACTGGATGCCATGATCTTCGTTTTCTGAATGTTGAGCTTTAAACCAACTTTTTCACTCTCCTCTTTCACTTTCATCAAGAGGCTCTTTAGTTCCTCTTCACTTTCTGCCATAAGGGCGGTATTATCTGCATATCTGAAGTTATTGAGATTTCTCCCAGCAATCTTGATTCCAGCTTGTGTTTCTTCCAGTCCAGCATTTCTCAAGATGTCCTCTGCATAGAAGTTAAATAAGCAGGGTGACAATATACAGCCTTGATGTACTCCTTTTCCTATTTGGAACCAGTCTGTTGTTCCATGTCCAGTTCTAACTGTTGCTTCCTGACTTGCATACAGATTTCTCAAGAGGCAGGTCAGGTGGTCTGGTATTCCCATCTCTTTCAGAATTTTCGACAGTTTGTTGTGATCCACACAGTCAAAGGCTTTGACATAGTCAATAAAGCAGAAATAGATGTTTTTGTGGAACTCTCTTGCTTTTTCGATGATCCAGCAGATGTTGGCAATCTGATCTGTGGTTCCTCTGCCTTTTCTAAAACCAGCTTGAACATCTGGAAGTTCACGGTTCACATATTGCTGAAGCCTGGCCTGAAGAATTTTGAGCATTACTTTACTAGCGTGTGAGATGAGTGCAACTGTGCAGCAGTTTGAGCATTCTTTGGCATTGCCTTTCTTTGAGATTGGAATAAAAACGGACCTTTTCCAGTGCTTACTGTGCCTGAAATCCCCAAACATACTTTCCGAAGCAGAGAAAGGGACTTTGGGCTCTTGGAAGTCAGAGTAGGGCTGATTTCTGGCCCAAGCAGTATCACCAGTACTTATTTTCTTGTCTCTCAGCTTTGCCCTCCCTCTGCTGGCTTTATTCTTAAGTAGGTCTTTTACTCATGACTGCAGAATGGACAAGCAGCTTCAGATTTGATGTCCTTTTAAAACTAGGAGCCAATAGTCATTTCCTTACAATATCTCATTGTATCTCATTGGCTTCGTGGGGTCCCATACCATCTCTCAGCTAATTTCTTTACCTCTGGGGGACGTAACGAGCTGATTGGCTTAAGACAGAGAGTGTGTTCTGCATTCCTTTGTTGGATTCTCACCCAAAGCATGTCATTTAGAATGTGGAAGAGGTGATTTCTGAGAGGAAATAATAAATCCAAACATCAAGTAACAACAATAACTGAGCTTATATATTAGTATTATGGTTGCAAATTCTGATAACCCGTGATTATTAATAATCTTCGGGGAGTAATATCTGCTTTGCATGGTTATCTAAAAAATATAGAAGGGCTGCTGTGCATTTGACAACAGTAAGAGCCATAAATACCACTGTAATTTGGTGTCCAAGTTTTTGGCCTCCAGATATTCTAGAAAGTGTATAGTGTACTGATAAAGCAGCTTCTACAGCCAGCATATGTATATGGTCATGTAGGCCTGTGGTTAGAGTGCTTGAGTATTTGTATATTTTGTGAACAAAGGTCAGTTTGCAGCCAGAATTAAAGAATTGGGCATTGTTGGTAAAAGATTAACTAAACCTTTTCTCCTTCCACATAACATTGCCTAGGATAAAAATGACCCTTGGTTAGTAAAAATGGCTACATGGAAATAGAGTTTTCTTTGGCTGGCTCTGACTGTTCTCCAAGAGGAAGTGCTTAGCCACTCTGGCCTGGTCCTGGCTCTGGCCTCTAGGAGGATCCCTTGTCCATTACCTTCCCTGACTTCATGTGAAGTGAATGATGAGGGTTAAGCCCGCTTTGGTAGCTGTGCAGACTTTGTGAGCCATTTCCTAACCATCTTATTCCAGAGTCTTGCTGGTCCTACAGGCGAGAGCTAAAGAGCCTCCCCTGATTGGACTGAATGAGCTGTTAATGACAGTATTAACAAGGTTCAATGTTTCTATGATGGTTCTGGGTATAAACATTAGTGCATGCAGTTCTCAAAACAACAGCACAGGCTGAGGATTTGGGAGCAGTGAGAAAGGCCACTGGGCAGTTCAAGGTGAATTACTGTAGGCTGTTCACATGGCAAGAAAACACTTCATGATTTGTTTCTGCTTTATGGGTCCACATTTTAAGCCAGTCCAGGCTATTTTGGGGGCCAGTTATTCAACCACTTTAGGTTGATAAAAGTCTGACTTGGCCTCAGATTTGATGAAGAACTCATCTCTTCCCACCAAACATGTGACTTGCTTCTGGCAAAGCAAAGTCATCCTGAGAAGCCATATTCAAGTCTGGAGCACCTAATCCTACCCTTCTCTCTCCCTTCTATAGAACCATAGATTTCAGCTAGGGAAAGGCTCATAATGTTGTTATAGACCCATGACTTTCACTCTCTTCCCCAGCTGAGGGTTTCATCAGAGGTGCCTTCAGGGGTCAGATCATAGGCAGATGAGGTGAGGTGGGCTCAAGAAGAGCTTACCAACTTTGACTCTGGGTTTCTTCTCCCGTCTCAACCAGGGCAGCCCAGCTTTGTTCTATATCATTAGAAGAAAGGCTTCCACTACTAACAAAACCCTTGAAGACTGTGGTTATTAGCTAAATCCATCATCTCTGCAGATGAAAAACTTGAGGACCAGAGAGGTTAATTGATTGACCTGATGTTACACAGATGCTCACTGGAGGAACCAGCATTAACACTTGGGTTTCCTGAATCCCAGATCAGTGATCTTTGTGCTAGAGTAGCTGCTCGTTACTTCCTGTGGTGTGCCATGTGGTCTAAGATAAAGGGTGGGAGTCAGGCTTGGCCTATGACTGAGAGCATGGATGACTTGGGCAGGCAGCTTCATGTCTTGCTCTTGGCCTCCCAATTCCTCATTACGTGAAGCAAGAATAGTCTTGGCTTTCCATCAGGGAGGAAATGCTCTGTGCATGGCTGATGGTGCACCCTGCTAGGATCTTGGCACCTTTCAGACATTTTATCAGCCCCCATTTACCAAGCCATTGCCTGAATTCCTTCTGCTGTTTCATCCCCCATCCCCAATGGTGTTGGTTAACAATGGCATTTAAAAATCTCAAGTAGGAGGGGACAATGTGATTTCTCATTAGACTTGGGGTTTTATAATGTGGTTCTTCCCCAGAGTTGTGCAGATAGAGTGGATGTAGGTCAGCTTGATTCTCTATCTGTGGTCTGAAAATATTAAATATGCAAGAGATGGCTGCTTTTGCATATATCTCCTTCCCCCTAGTTCACATCACACAATGTTTGTTTCTGCTCAGGACTGGGAAGAAATGATTGCTTTAGAGTTACTTTTCTTTTCCTAACTGGAGAAATAACCTCACTGTGTCTTACATAAAGGTGGCTTTTCATGCAGTTTCAGCTTTTGTAGGGGGAGGGGTGTGAGTAATTTTCTCCTTTGTGTCTTATTGCCTCATAGAGAAGAAAACAGAACCCCAATATTAGGAATGCAAACGATTTAGGAACTTTCTAGCAGGTTACCATTTGTTCCAACTACCAGGTTTGGTCCCAGAAAAGACTCTCTTGCATTTTGGCTCTGAGTGGTAGGAGTTCTCTGCAGATCAAGGGAAGGGACCCCAGAAATTGAAGGTGAAATTGTGTGGCCCCTAGATTCTAAATGTCCTTCCATGTGCCTATTCAATGCTCAAGTGAGAGCTGGGGCTAGTCTGTGTGAGAAGGTTCTGTGGGTTGTTGTTCATCAGTAGAAATGATTAGGAGAGACTTCATTGGTAGGAGTTTGTCTGTGTTGTGTAGAACTAAAACCTATTTACTTCAGAATAACAGTCACTTTCTCAGCTGTTTATATTCCATTCATAATTCTTTTTCTGTTCCTTGCTTTTCTTCTGGTCTTTGACAAATGAGAAAAATTCTTTTTAGTAACTTTTTAAAAAGGTAATTAATTGTAATGCTGTCCAGAGAGGAAAAAGTAATCAAATTACCTAACAGAGAAACATTGTCCATTTGAGTTTTTAATTTGTTTAACACCAAATCTCATTCTTCCCTCTCTCCTTCCTAAATGTGTAACAACAAAGTAGGAGATAATTTTTATTTTTTTCCAAAGTGACTTCAGGGAAATCCCTTTTAGACCTATGGATTTTAATCCATAAGGGATCCTCTTCCTTTGGTCTATATTTTGCATATCGTCTGTTTCTTACAGGGCTTCCGTATTGTCTCAGGCTCCACTGGAAATGCAGCAAGGATTCCTAGCACATCCCAGTTGCCATAGCAACAGCAGTCTTTCCCATAATGAGCTGCATCATCTGAACTGATGTCACAGCATCATGCAGCAGGTCAAACAAGGCATCTCCTAGTATTGCGTCCTACAGATGTGCTGTAAACATCAAAAGAAGACGGTGGGAGCAGGAGATGGTGAGTGTTAAATGTCTGGGCCTTAATTGCTCGGCTGTTTTCTTGGTTAGCCGGTGTCTGCTAAGACAGTGATGGGGGGATGTTGTCTGCTTAAAATGGACTAGGGAAAGAAGAGCTGTTTTACCTAAATCTGTTTTCAGGCTGCTGGGTTAAGACAAAGCCCTCTAAGAGTCATAGAGAAATAAAAATATGTGGAATTATTCTTGTTTCATCTCTGCCTATTATTTTTAGTGTTCTCATGGAATTTTTCATAAACATAAGATATTTTTGTATTGCAAAGCCCCAAATAGGCTTTAAATTGAGCAGTACACAGTATTTAAAGATTGTAAAGATATGGTTTTTTATGGGGAAAGCTCATTGGTCCCCTATTTGCTCTTGTGATTTATGAAATATTAAGTGGTTTACAATATGAAATTCAGTATTTACCTCGTTTGGGTTTCAGTTTCTTCATGGCAAGAAATGAATGCTGAATAAGCATTTGACATAACCCTGATGTGAAAAGGGACCTCTTACATGTTCAAGACAGAATTTATTAAAAATATAGAGACCTAAACAGAATGAAATTACTTAAGCCTTTTGATTTATGTGCTAGTCCTTCAGTCTATGGCCTTCATAGTTAGTTGAAAGACTGCCACGATATTTTTTCATCTCTTGCTAGTCTCCAAAATAGCTGGAGTTATTTGCAGGCTGACTTGTACCAAGTCTCCTCTCTGCGGCAGTTGCAGTGAAGGGTAACCCTGTGGAGAGCCTCTGGAATGGCAGTGGTGTTGCTTAACTTTAACCAGAATCTGGTAAGACGAATAAATAGCTGAATCCTCAGCAACTGTGGTGAATATAGATCTCTGGGCTTGGTCATAACCTCAACTCAATTCTGAAACTCTATGAAAACACGTATGGTGCTTATTTAGACTCCTATCTCTGTCTTTAGGCCTCATCATCACCATTATTATTATTTTTAAAAAAAATACATGACCTGGCATTGTCAGATAAGGAGCAGTGAGTTGCCTTTTGTTTTGGGAAATGGATTTCCCTGGTGCAGCTGATTGTTACTAAGGGAGAGAAAGGAGGAGGCACATGTCAGTTCAATTGATCAATATGTCCACTTGGAATCAGGGAGTGGTCTTTTGGCTCCGTGCTGCCAAGCTGATAGTTCTTATTTGAAAAGTCTTACAGGAATGAATGGCAACCCTTGAGTTCCTCTTCTTTTAGGCTGTTTATTGAGCCTGAAAGAGATGTTTCACAGGGAGCAGGAAAAGGAATACCTCTTGCCAGCTTGGAGTGATTTTTTTTTTTTTTGCACAGAGTCAAGCATATTGGTCCCATTATTAGGCACTAGCTAGAATGAAAGACCTTGGGTTTTAATTAGTTTGTTTATATATATCACACACAGGCTGCTCTCGGTTCTTTTAAGTTTATGTGCCTGATATGCAGCTCTATGGGATGGGAGAGGTCAGCTCAGTCTGGCTTTATCGCAAGCATTTAGGAGCATGGGTTGGTTGTTCATTGCCGGCTTTTTTGTGTTGTATAATGTGAGCAGAAAGCTCTCCTGGGACTTCTGGGTGTGAACACAGCTAAGTCAGAGGCTTTAGGGTGACAAGGAGGAGTGCTGGATGGTGGGGGTGGGGAGAGGAAGTGCATATCATGGCTGGATTATGTGGGTCTGGAGAAAATCACTCAGTGGCCATTGAAATTCATTTGAAGTGTTACTTTCAGGGAAAAGCAATGGAGAAAGATTTGTTGGATAACATAAATTGCTAGGAATAAAAGTAACCAAAGGCGCATTTTAATGAGTTTCCTATTTGCTTAATGTTTATTTCTTTTGTCTAACAGTGCTCTTAGCTGCTTCATCATGGGTGATTTGTACAATTACTGGAAGTCGCAGAAGCCAGATTCCTTAAGGACAGTGTTAGAAACAGTGGAGTCATGCTTCGAGGGTGGGGAGTGCGCTGGTGGGTGTGGGCTGACGCAGTTATCTGGTGGAATATCCTTCTAGTTTAGAGGTGCCTGTGATCTCTCCTCACCTCTGCACATATTAAAAATACAATTGCAGCTCCTCAACTTGATGCTTTTGTGCTCTTTTTGCTCCAGGAGAACAAAGCCCTAATAATGGGAACTGTTATCCTGAGTGCTCGGTTTCTTTGCAGAGCCTGTGCTGCTCTCTCATTAGCTGTGTGTCTTAATTATTGGCTAAGGCTATTTCAGTTGTCTTAGTTTTAATATATCCCCAAGGGGTAGATGGGGTGTGTGTGTGTGTACCGGGGAAGGGAGAGATTGCTCTCTGGCTGCATTTTGTGGTGTTTCATTGAAACTGTCTAGAATGTGGAGAATTTTCTTTCACAGTGATAAGAGAAAGATCATTATGATCATATTTATTGTGTGGCCAAGTATAGACCATGGAAGCCTCATAAGAAACTAACCTCCTCTATGCTTTTGGTTATAGCTTTCTTCATTGAATTACAAAGTTACAAATAAGTTAATTCTTTGGATAATTAGGCCATGGTGGGGTGATAAAAATAAAAATCATAATAACAACCAAGCTCTTATTTATTCAGTTTTTATTGTGTGGCACTGAACTAAACATTGAACCTAACTTATTCAGCGCATATAATGACATTATGAAATAGAGAGTAACAATCTCATTTTATAGGATTAGGTATTATTATTTACATTTTACAGAAACCAAATCTTTGCCAGGTTACCAAATTTGGCTAAGGTCATATAGTTAATAAGTAATTGGACCAGGATTCCAAATCAGTGTGCTTTGACTGTGATACCCACCTGCTTACCCAGTCATCTTAGTTTATGACATCTTAACTGTGTATACCATAAAAACAATCACCTTTACTGTATCAACTCACCCCACCCTTCTCATTCTGATTGGAAAATCAGATTCCACTCATAGACTGAAATCTCATTTAAAACACTAAGATCAGTTTTACTACAGGGATGAGCATGAGTCTTGGTCAGATCCTACTCTGATCCTATAGATTAAAGCAATGCACAATGGATACTCAGACCTTTTGCCAGTACCCTTGCTCGACATACCTTTCTAGCAGAATCTGTATATGGGAAATGCGACATGAATGAGTGTGGGCATGATGGAGCTGTACTGAAAGCAGGTCTTACATGAGTCAGTAATGATTCAAGTTTGTTGTACCTGTCTTATCAGCTGCGTTATGTAGTGCTCTGCTAACTTTAAGGCATTTGAATTCCCTGCCAACACCAGACAAGGAATAAAGGAGTAAACTTCTCTTATAGCCAGGAAGGTGTACTTTGAATCCATCTCCTGGATTAAGAAGTTAAAAGAGAGTTATTTTGCTAAATATTATCAGTGGCTGAATCTAAATGCTTCCTACTTCTGACAGAGTATAAGAATGACAGTCTTGTAACATCCTGGAAGCCTCGTGTTTGAGGAGAGCTGATACAGTCATCTCTGCATCATCTTGCCCATCCCCAGTTATCCACACCCAGTGTCATTATTGGGCTGTAAGGGCTGTTCTTTGTTTGACTGTGGGGCTAATACACACACTGATAGCACATTGATATTGATTCTGGTCTGGTGAATACTTAGAAATATTATTCCTCAGAGCTCATTAACTGTTTCTAGGTTCTGGGAAGAAGTTAATGTTTCTCCCAACCTGTCTCAAGGAGGCCCAAGCTCATGTCTGTGTGAGCAACAGGAATTAGAGGCTGACAGAAAGCAGAGAATTGCTGGGTACAGTGACTATAGAGTTAGGTTCTATTTGGGGAATAGAAAAGCCAATGAAATTTAGGAAAATTGGTAATTCTGCCACATGTCTCTATTTAAAAATTCCTAGAATCGGGACTGATAACTTGTTTTGATCCTATGTATTCAATTCAATTTAACAACTTTTTATTGAGTATCTACTATGTGCCAGGTGATGTTGGAGAATATAGCAGTGGGACAAGATAGATGCAGATTTCTTCCCCACTACATTCTATCAGGAATAGGGATGGAGAGACCAAATAAAATAGATAAATTTATAGTGGAATAATTTATTCTTTTGATACCATAATACTATTTCTATTTACTTATGTTTCAGAGATACACCAATTATCTCTGCACACATACATGTATGGCCTACACATGGAGATAAAATCGCTGCACTGAAGAATAGCTTTGATTTTTTTCTCCTTGAGTTTGGATTAGAATCTTGCTGGGTGTAACCGTAGCCAATATGGCAATAAGCATTTTGTTGGTATTAAGCTGTTGTGAAAAGTATAATTGTAATTGTTTTACATGTCTATCTCAATTGATGTAAACCTGATGTATGGAAATATGAAATGTATATGACAGATCAGTTTAAGGATTTTTTTTTTCATTTTAATGAAAGATAGTTCTCATCTTTAAAAACTCTCTAGTGAGCCCTCTAAATGTCATGTTCCAGCCAGCATGCTGGTGGAGGTACGTGCCAGTCACCTCTAGCCACAAGCAACCTGTTCATTCACCCTAGTATGCCTTACAAAGATCACTTTAAATGGGAAGCACTTGTCTAAACAATCCTATTAACTAATGTATGCAAAATTTTGATTGTATTTTTATAAATTTTCATGAAGTTTTTCATGTTCATGCATGTGTGAAGGATATCTAACTTGTGACTGTCACTTATGGATTAACTGTTCCTCTTTGATGGTGGTCTGACATACCCAGCTCTATAGATGGGCCATGAGTGGGAAGGCTTTTCCAGGGAGTATCACTTTTTATAGGAATTTAGCTATAGCAACAAACTTTTATGTATTTTGGATTAGTAAGGCCAAGATTTCTTCACAAGCACATACCTATCAACAGTTGAATCCCCTAGTTGGTTTTAAGACTTGGTGAAACAAGGAATACTTTGTTCCCCTTGTCAACCACTAGCCATGTTTGTCTCCGTTCTTTCACTATAGGGCATACTCCAAACTCTTCCAGCCCTGTTACTTTGAGTCCCAAGGGGAAATAAGGGGAGAGTGTAGAAGCTTTAGAACAGGCCTCACACTAGGTGATTCCTGAGTTTGTTTTATATAGCTGCAGGACAAGCTTCATAGGCAGGCAACCTGTGCTGCAACATAGGGCCCTGTGCTGACAGAGGTCCACACTTGGTTTAATGCTCTACTGTTGCCAGCTTGAAATTCTCAACAATTTTGGGGGCAAGTGGTTCAGCATTTTTATTTTACACTGGACCTTGCAGATTACCTAGCCATCGGTATGGCCCCTTTGATATAAAAAACTCACACACAGTTCTGGGTTTTGTCTAAGAATTAGATGATGTGACTCACTTAGCAAGAGTTGACCGCCTTAGATGGAGCAGTATTCTCCAATTCATCATGGTCTCCCCCTGCTCCTGTCCATTTACCCCCACTGCTGCTGCCTGAGCCCTTTTAGTTTGAAACTTCTATTCTGGAGTAATTCAAATAGCAGTTGTAGAGTTTAAAAACAGAAGAACCATTGTCAGACAACCCAGAGCAAAGACACTATGCATGGTAATTTAGAAGTATCCATGATAATTCAACACCATACACCTGTAATTCAGTGGCATTTCTTTTATAGGCAATAAGGGACATATTACATTATACCTGAAGATATTTCCTAGGTCAGGCTTATTTGTCACCACTGCTGTTTTCAGGGGAGAAATCAAATGTTCTTTGCAAAGCAAGCTGATTAACCATCCTATTGGTTCATTGTTTGAATTAATTCTCCCAGCCTTTGTTACTACTTGATTACTTTTTAATACCGGCTTTGTTTAACTCTCATTTAAATTACACAGCATTTTTATGCTGGTTGGGTATTTGTTTAGCACTATTTTATTTTTCTATTCTCTCTAGGAGGCTGGGTGCCTATAATTTGAGATTATATTACTGTAGGAAGGTTCACTTTTTCTAGTTAAAAAGGGAATTACAGTCAATATTTATAATGAACTCTTTTTTAGCAAGGTAGTTCCAGCCATGCTAATGTACATAAGTCCAGATCTGCCATTACTATTTACAATAGTGAGATGGTGACAAACTCTTGGACCTTAGAGTAGGTGACACATTCTCTCCTGTCATGTCACAGTGAGAAGATCCTGCACTAATTTGCAGATGAACAGAGAAACATTAGAGAACTAATATGAATGATGGTACTTGATGCACTGGAAAAAGTTAAGTTTTTTTTTGTGTGTGTGGCTGTGTGACAGTAAACAAGGATCTGACAATCCATAAGGGGCTTTTGTCATGTCTTAGAGATGGAGTCTTCTCTAAGGATCAAGTTCCAAGGACTCACATCCTTACTCCGTACCCTATGTAACTATCCTAATGCCCACCACGTCTACCACTGTACAAGCTATAGAGCCAGCTCTTTTAGATAATTTCATCAGCAGTCAACAATCAAGTATGTCAAATGTCTACCATGTGCAAGATCATGTGTTGAATAAACAATTTCCAAATTAGGACAGCCAAAGGCAAGCACATGTGTATTAGTTGGAGAGCTTGTCACAGGTTTAACACCATGCTGTCTGGGCTCTGCTTGTAGACATTCTGATTTGTTCTTCCCTTGCTCTAGAGATACTCTGAGATAGGGCTTCAGATGTAGCTGGGGCTGCCATCTCATCTTCTGTTCTTTTCATTCAATTCCTTGCTTTAAATGTGTTTTCTTCTTTTAAAAAATCATACTCAAGACTTTATTTATTTTACTCTGGCATATAGCCAATTAACAATGTTGTAATAGTTTCAGGTAAATAGCAAAGGGACTCAGCCATATAAATGTATCTTCCTAAACAACTCATTACTTTTTCTGGCCCACTCAAAGTCTGTTTGCCACATGCTCTCAGCTTTTTCAGTTCTTAGTGCTCATCCTTTGTTATACCCCAGCAGTCTCCTATCACTGTTCCTGTGGCGTAGCTATCAACCCACATCATTCTCCCCACCAGCAGCCCCCTAGGCACCCAACTTCCCTGCTTCTGTTTATTCCCATTATATTAGCCTAAAAATAGCCCATCTAAAACCAAATGTCATTTCAACTCCCCTTGTAAAGCAGTCTGCTTACATTTAGCTTTAAATAGTTAATTGTGATATTCCATTCTATTTAACTTGCTTTTTGCTTTTGTGTGATTTAAAAGAGAATGTGTCTAGAATGCATATTAATCATTCTTGCAGGCAGTCTATGTGGGGCATTGACCAGAAATTACCAGAAGAGCAGGGCCTTAGGTAGTAGAAGGTTATGTGCTAAGTGAAAACAGGTATATGAACATAGTTTAAAAATTGTGCATTTTCAATTTTTTGTTATTCAGTCACTAAGTTGTGTCAGACTCTTCGTGACCTATAGCTAACTAATAAAAATGGGGAGAGGAGATGGTGAGAGAGTAGCCATCATGGCAAGTTTCCAGTCTTGAGTAGGAGTGGCACACAGCTTCTAGAACACTGAGAATATGTGTCTCAGAAGAGCAGCTGCTTAAAGAGAAAGGACAGACCTGACAATAAAGGTCAAAAATAAAAACAACCACAAAATAGGCATGACTGCTTAGTTCAGTTCAGTTTAGTTGCTCAGTCGTGTCCGACTCTTTGCAACCCCATGGACTGCAGCATGCCAGGCCTCCCTGTCCATCACCAACTCCTGGAGTTTACTCAGACTCATGTCCATTGAGTCAGTGATGCCATCCAACCATCTCATCCTCTGTTGTCCCCTTCTCTTCCCACCTTCAATCTTTCTCTGCATCAGGGTCTTTTCCAATGAGTCAGTTCTTCACATCAGGTGGCCAAAGTATTAGAGTTTTAGCTTCAGCATCAGTCTTTCCAATGAACATTCAGGACTGATTTCCTTTAAGATTCACTGGTTGGATCTCCTTGCAGTCCAAGGGACTCTCAAGAATCTTCTCCAACACCACAGTTCAAAAGCATCAGTTCTTCAGTGCTCAACTTTCTTTATAGTCCAACTCTACATCCATACCTGACTACTGGAAAAACCATAGCTCTGACTAAATGGACCTTTGTTGTCAAAGTGTCTCTGCTTTTTAATATGCTGTCTAGATTGGTCATAGCTTTTCTTCCAAGGAGCAAGCATCTTTTAATTTCATGGCTACAGTCACCATCTGCAGTGATTTTGGAGCCCCGAAAAATAAAGTCTCTTACTTTCCATTGTTTCCCCATCTGTTCACCATGAAGTGATAGGATCAGATGCCATGATCTTAGTTTTCTGAATGTTGAGTTTTAAGCCAACTTTTTTACTCTCCTCTTTAATTTTCATCAAGAGGCTTTTTAGTTCCTCTTCACTTTCTGCCATAAGAGTGGTGTCATCTGTATATCTGAGGTTATTGATATTTCTCCTGGCAATCTTGATTCCAGCTTGTACTTCCTCCAGCCTAGCGTTTCTTGTGATGTACCCTGCATGTAAATTAAATAAGCACAGTGACAGTATACAGCCTTGATGTACTCCTTTCCCGATTTGGAACCATTCTGTTGTTCCATGTCCAGATCTAACTATTGCTTCTTGACCTGCATACAGATTTCTCAGAAGGCAGGTCAGGTGGTCTGGTATTCCTGTCTCTTGAAGAATTTTCCACAGTTTGTTTTGATCCACATGGTCAAAGGCTTTGGCATAGTAAAGCAGAAGTAGGTGTTTTACTGGATTTCTGTTGCTTTTTTGATGATCCAGTGGATGTTGGCAATTTGACCTCTGGTTCCCATTGCCTTTTCTAAATCCAGCTTGAACATCTGGAAGTTCACAGTTCACATACTATTGAAGCCTGGCTTGGAGAATTTTGAGCATTACTTTGTTAGCATGTGAGATGAGTGCAATTGTGTGGTTCTGTGAACATTCTTTGGCATTACCTTTCTTTGGGATTGGGATGAAAACTGACCTTCTCCAATCCTGTGACCAATGCTGAGTTTTCCAAATTTGCTGGCATATTGAGTGCAGCACTTTCACAGCATCATCTTTCAGGATTTGAAATAGCTCAACGGAATTCCATTACCTCCACTAGCTTTGTATGTAGTGATGCTTCCTAAGGCCCATTTGACTTCACATTCTAGGATGTCTGGCTCTAGGTGAATGATCACACCATCATGATTATCTGGGTCATGAAGATCTTTTTTGTACAGTTCTTCTGTGTATTCTTACAACCTCTTCTTAATATCTTCTGCTTCGGTTAGGTCCATAACATTTCTGTCCTTTATTGTGCCCATCTTTACATGAAATGTTCCCTTTGTCTGTCAGACCTAATCCCTTGAATCTATTTCTCACTTACACTATATAATCGTAAGGGATTTGATACAGGTCCAGTGGTCTTCCCTACGTTCTTCAGTTCAAGTCTGCTCAGAGAACTATAAGAATCAGATTAGTGAATTAAGATATTATGATTTTCACTAATTTAGTATTAAATAATTTATAACATGATTTTTAAACATTTGAATTTTGACTAAACTGACAATGAATGTGCTAAGGTGCAAAGGCATGGAAAAGGTAGCATAACCAGCTTAAGAAGAGACATGTTTCACCATGTTATTTTTTACTTAGAGTGTTTTTCCTTTGGGTCTTTGCTCTGATTAGTATTATTAAGTTTATTTGTTGTGAAGGTGAATATATTTTGTTTTAATTTTAAAAATTATTCTTTAAGAAAATAACAAAATTCATGGTTTCTAGCATGATGTTTTTTTCTGATTCTTAGGTGCTAAATCTTAACATCATCCTTTTGTAAATACTGCATATGCTCAGATACCCAACATAAAGTTGTAAATGAGTTCTGTGAGCCAGTTTGAGGAATCAAAAAAAGAAAAAGCTCCTTTTCAAAGATACCCTACACCTTCAAATGGTAGTGGAAAAGCTACATTACCAAACTTAAAGGAAATGTTTGCATAGCTTATACCAAATGAGAGTTTCCATTCCAGATTTTGAAATCCTAAAATCTAGCAACTTATTCACATGTATGTAGACTGATATTCTCTGTTCAGAAGATTAGTGGTTGGGAGGTAGGCAGGGGTGGGGGTCGTATGGGAGCAATAGCCATGTTTCCCTTCTTGACTCACTCCATCTCCTGACACTCCTAAACCTAAACAGTAGACAAGAATAGAGCCTGGCATGGTGGGTTTTGGAGCCAGGCATATTTACCTTTGAATCTTAGTTCTAGCATAAGATGACAAGATCTGTGATTTTGAGTTTCTTGGAGTGTCATTTTCCCCATATATAAAATTAGAGGGTACCCACTCCAGTATTCTTGCTGGGAAAATCCCATGCACAGAAACTGACTATAGTCCATAGGGTCGCAGAGTTGGACACGACTGAACACACACACGTGCATCCATTTTACAGAATTATAAGTGTTTTTATATAAAGTTACTAGCACAGAGAAGGCATTTGATAAATAAAAGTTATTATTATTTCACTACTCAGAAGTAGTGGGATAAGATTATTGCTCCTCCAAGAAAAAATTTAATTTCTCAACTTCAGTTATGGAACCAATGAAATAATTTTCAGAGCTTTTATTAATAGAAAGAAACCCCTTTAATATATTTTAAATTCTTATACTGTGCTAGGTACATATATTATCACACGTAATTTCTTTTTCCTGCTTAATTTTTCTCCATGGCACTTATCACCATTTGAAAACTACACATTTTACTATATTGTTTGTCTCCCCTGGTACAAAGCTAGTTGCACAAGGGCAGAGATTTTTGTCTATTTAGTTCACTCATGTTTCCTTAGCTCACAGAATAGTGCCTGGCATGTGGTGGGGTTCAGTACATTCTTGTTGCATGAATGAATGAATCCACATACCCTTTGAGAGAGGCAACTTGATTGTATTCAGTATGCAGAAAATGAATTCTCTATTGCAGTGATGCTTTTCAAGGTTCTGAACACCCTTGAGTGACTCTTGCTTTTCCAGATCCGAGAAGCCCTTGTGGCTGGTGGCTAGGTCATTATACACCATTCAGTTTCTAAATCCTTCCACTGAAAGCAGGGATATTGCCCAGACATCTCTGATGGGCTTCTCCTCTCTATGGGGTTTTAAAAGAGAGCTAGAGTTTCCTAGGTCATTTGAAAGATATGTTGATTCTCCTATTGGTGGTTGTCTTCTTTCTCTTTAGCGAATTTGGGTCTCCTTCAGGAACAGTTCTTTATTCGCCTTTAAATCATGAATCCTCAGTGGATTGATTGATACATTAGTGAGTTATAAAAGAATCTTCAAGGAAAGTACCAGATAGGGAGAATGATAAGCCATGGAATCAGCCCTTTCCTATTGCTATAAAAATACTCTAATGAGAACTAAAACAAAGCACAGCTACATAACAATATATTTGCTTGGTCAGAAGATCATACCACCTCATAATGAAGGAAACAATTAAGATAGCCAATTTCTGCTATATATTTTAAATTAGAGGCAAACTATCTTTTAACAGTGGATGTCTATAGCTGAATTTTGTACCAAAGACATATTCTAAATGTCATACTTTTGAACTGAGTATTTGTTTATTAACCAACAGGTATGTGATTTGTTTCTTTAAATTCAAACCATTTTGACAGCATTCTAGTTTTAGAATGCCTTCCTTTTTTAAAGGTCAAAACAATATCCAAAACCAGTTAAAAAAACATCGTGGGAGAAGGCAGTGTTCTTGTTATACTGTAATATTGATGGGCTGAATAAGAAAATGTAATAATGTTAAGTTTATAGTTCATAATGTTTTTATTTTATGGTTATGAAACATATTTAATGTATTTACTTTTAGCAACCTTCTCATGCTCTAGGATAAAAATTATGCCCTATGGATATTTCTTTCCATCTGCAATATATGCCATCGCCCATTACAGTGTATGAGGACTTTATTATGTTCAGATAGCATGTTATTCTGATCTATTTTAAAGAGCCCTGGACTGGAAGTCAGGAACCTGAATTTTAACTCCTGCTAATACAATCTCCCTGAACCGTTTCCTCCACAGTAAAACAAAAGGGTTAAAGTAAATGATTTGTGTTTCCTTTAAGCTCTAATATTTTATGGCTCACTTATAGGGTTCTCCTTCTCTTTCAATTGTCAGCCTTGTGATTTTTTTCCAAAATGATGTTCCATAAACCATTTTAAATTTGTTTAATGCTCTGATATAGATGAAGATGTATTTTAGTTTATATACCATTTAAATTTCACAGGTGTGTGATTCATTAGCTTGTGTTTCACAGTACTCTTGGTGGTTAACCTATAGTCAGTACATAAGGTTTCACTTAAATTAACAAATTACTGTCTTTCACTACTCTCAAACTACCGCACAATTGCACCCATCTCACACGCTAGTGGAGTAATGCTTAAAATTTTCCAAGCCAAGCTTCAGGAATACGTGAACTGTGAACTTCCAGATGTTCAAGCTGGTTTTAGAAAAGGCAGAGGAACCAGAGATCAGATTGCCAACATCCGCTGGATCATCAAAAAAGCAAAAGAGTTCCAGAAAAATATCTATTTCTGCTTTATTGACTATGCCAAAGCCTTTGACCATGTGGATCACAATAAACTGTGGAAAATTCTGAAAGAGATGGGAATACCAGACCACCTGACCTGCCTCTTGAGAAACCTGTATGCAGGTCAGGAAGCAACAGTTAAAACTAGACATGGAACAACAGACTGTTCCAAATAGGAAAAGGAGTACGTCAAGGCTGTATACTGTCACCCTGCTTATTTAACTTATATGCAGAGTACATCATGAGAAATGCTGGGCTGGAGGAAGCACAAGCTGGAATCAAGATTGCCAGGAGAAATATCAATAACCTCAGATATGTAGATGACACCACCCTTATGGCAGAAAGTGAAGAGGAACTAAAAAACCTCTTGATGAAAATTAAAGAGGAGATTAAAAATGTTGGCTTAAAACTCAGCATTCAGAAAATGAAGATCATGGCATCTGATCCCATCACTTCATGGCGAATAGATGGGGAAACAATGGAAAGTAAGAGACTTTATTTTTCTGGGCTCCAAAATCACTGCAGATGGTGACTGCAGCCATGAAATTAAAAGATGCTTACTCCTTGGAAGGAAAGTTATGACCAACCTAGACAGCATATTGAAAAGACAGACATTTCTGTCAAGAAAGGTCCGTCTAGTCAAGGCTATGGTTTTTCCAGTGGTCACTGTACGGTTATGAGAGTTGGACTATAAAGAAAACTGAGCGCCGAAGAATTGATGCTTTTGAACTGTGGTATTGGAGAAGGCTCTTGAGAGTCCCTTGGACTGCAAGGAGATCCAACCAGTCCATCCTAAAGGAAATCAGTCTTGAGTGTTCATTGGAAGGACTGATGTTGAAGCTGAAATTCCAATACTTTGACCACCTCATGTGAAGAACTGACTCATTTGAAAAGACCCTGATGCTGGGAAAGATTGAAGGCAGGCGGAGAAGGGGACGACGGAGGGTGAGCTGGTTGGATGGCATCACCGACTCAATGGACATGGGTTTGGGTGGACTCCGGGAGTTGGTGATGGACAGGGAAGCCTGGTGTAGTGCGGTTCATGGTGTCACCAAGTCGGACACAACTGAGCGACTGAATTGAACTGTCTTTCACAACAAACTTAAATTTTTTTCCAGTTTTTTTTGAGAAATAATTGATATACATCTCTGTATCAGCTTAAGGCATAGAACCTGATGATTTGGTTTTTATATGCTGTGAAATAAGTACCACACTAGGTTCAGCTAACATCCGTCTTCTCATATAGACACAATAAAAAGAAAGAAGATAAGAATAAAGGAAAAAAAATTTCCCCTTGTGATGAGAACTCTTAGAATTTACTCTCTTAACTTTTCTAAATACCATATAGCAGTGTTAGTTATAGATGTCATGTTACCCGTGACATTCCTAGCACTTAATTTGTTTTACAACTGGATGTTTGTACCTTCCTCTAATTCCTCTTACCACTGCCCCAACAAACTTTTAAATAGTTCCTCTCTCTTGCAATCAAGTATTTTCTATATATTCTTTCTCTTTTTAGCCATAACATGTATTTTCTAGTAATGAGCTGAGTGAAATGCTGGGTTCTCCTCTACCCTTCCTGTTGGGTGTGGAATTTCTTTAGAAACTCACACTGGTGCTCTAGACATCCCAAAAATACCTGTAAGAGCTTTTAGAAAGTCATACTGTGGAATTCCCAGTTTTGTAGATCAAAAATGTCCAAATACCATCAGCTTCATGTGGTTCAACCTAATAATTTATTAATTATCATAATAATGTCTTTACTATTTTTATAATGCTGTAATGAAAGTCAGTCCTTAAATGAGTTAAAGAAGTAGTGCAAAGAGCACGCAGGGGCTTTAATGAAAGACTGGTCTGGGATCCAATTCTGCTTTTCTGGAGTCAGCAATATGCCTTGGGCAAGTTGCTCAACTTGCTGAGCTTTGTTTTCATGTGTAAAATGGAAATGCTGTTGCCTGCCTCAGGGATTTGCTGAGCACAATCCTTCTGACTCTTAGAATGGTGCCTGATTTTATATTCAAACTCTGTAACAGTCTTGATGTTGTTTCAGATAACCATTCTTATACTCCCTCATTCATAAATATCTAAATGTTTAGCTAGAAGAACGAAGGGCCCAAATAGATTAAATGAGAAACGGTTGCAAGGAGCAGATTCCTGGGAAGAAGCGTCCTATCTTCCAGGGCTGTGTAGATTTTTAATAAGATCTCCAAAGGACATTTTGGGAGAGAATAAGAGAATTGTCTTTCATGTCATCTGAAAATTTATTTCAACTATTTCCCCTTTTATATTTTGGTTTTTGAAAGCAACAGTAACAAACTTCTCATGAAAACTGTTGACTTTTAAATTGTATTTATTTATAACAGATAGATTAAAAATTTTATTTGTAAAATTGTTTGCACCAAAAAAGAGTCATAGATGTTAAAGTTTCACAACAAGTATTCCATATGTTTTAATACCCACTAGTAAATTAGTTTAATGTTTTATGTAGCCTAAAATAACTCCCGTGAGACTGTGTCTCTTTCCTAGACCAGAAGGGACAAATCTTTAACTCTCCTCCATTTCTCAGAATGATCCTGTGGTTGTTGATGGATTCTCCTGTAACTCTGTGCTGATGACTCATGAATTCAGATTTTTACCATCTGATTATTTATCTGAGATACAGAGTTAATATTTTTCCTACCTTCTGTCTGTATTCTCCAGAATCTTCTTTGAATACCTTTACTTTGCACATCTAAATTTATCTCAGCCTCTTCCCCATTCCAAACTTGCTCCTCTGTTTGAATTGTTTGTCTGGAATAAAGCCTTGTCTTCCGTTCCATCCCTCAGGGCAGAGACTAAGCATCATCCTTAGTCTTCTGTTTCGCCTCTTCCCTCACCCAGGTCCTGCTGAGTCACCAAGACTTGTAGAGTTTCTAACTCTCTGGAATGGTGAAAATGAGCTTAGGGTCACATCACCCCAAATAATTTTTTATTGTCTTGTAGATTTAGGTCATGCTTCCCTACCTCCTGGTGTCCTCTTACCTAAACTATAGACTTGATATTATTAGACTTTCTTTTCAAGGCCCTTCCATCCCCATAATCTTTCTAGCTGGAAAAACAGCTCTGTTAAAGCTTGTGTCTAGGACAGCTTCAGGTGTTCAGTGTGGTTAGTGTGCTGTGGTGAAGACGGGGAGAAAAGGCACAGTGCGAGCACTGATAGGGACTCTAACAAACAAGCGATGTGTTATCCTAGGTGGAAAGAGTGTGTTATTATTTTTTTTTTTTACTTTGAAATAAAAATTTATCTGATCAGAGAGTTTCAAAAGTTGATATATAAATTTACTACACCCTAACTCAAGAGGATTACACACTGCTGACTTCAGCACCAGAATGTATTTCCTTTTTTGCAGGCATTATTCTCATTTGTCTTTTGAATTAATTCCAATGGACAGGGGCCAGTTTTAACTCTGTGGCCCATGACACTGGCATTGTTCACAGTAATGTTCACAAGAGAGCAAATCAGCAACCATTTTTTCCCCCTTAAAGGATTCAGATGACTGGCTCCCATGAGGAAGGTGGTGGTCTATTGGTGAGCTGTGATTGGTGTCAGTTAGATCTTTTGAGTTCAGGTTACAGTCACATACAACTAATAGCTCTGTGCCTAAGGAAAGTTGCCCTCTGGGCTCTGCTTTGCTCCTAGTACCTCACCTGTCAAGTATTCTGTAGTTTGGACACAATATATATGTAATACAGTACCTAGGGCTTCCCTCCTAGCACAGTCGGTAAAGAATCTGCCTGCAGTGCAGGAGACATGTGTTCAATTCCTGGGTCGGGAAGATCCCCTGGAGAAGGAAATGGCAACCCACTCCAGTATTCTTGCCTGGAGAATCCCACGGACAGAGGAACCTGGTGGGCTACAGTCCATGGGTAGCAAAAGTTGGACACAACTGAGTGACTTTCACTACAGTACCTAGGATAAATTCTCAGGAGTGGTCAGTGGAGGCTGGGGGTATTCATAGATTAAAAGATTGACTATCTGGTGGCCAGTCTGGTAGCCTGACCTTGTTTTAGTAGGATTTCTATTCCAGTCCCAGACCTGTGAGATCTCAGGGGTCAAAGAAGTCTTGTGTCATCATCTTGTCCAACTTCAGCTTCTTCCCTAAATTGAGCAGGAATAACCACATTTTGCTGTTGAGTCATTAAATTGTGTGTGATTCTGTGACCCCATGGACTATAGCATGCAAGGCTTCCCTGTCCTTCACCATCTCCCAGAGTTTGCTTAAACTCATGTCCATCGAGTTGGTCATGCCATCCAACCATCTCATCCTCTATTATCCCCTTCTCCTCTTACCTTCAATCTTTCCTAGCATCAGGATCTCTTCCAGTGAGTCAACTCTTTGCATCAGGTGACCAAAGTATTGGAGCTTCAGCTTCAGCATCATTCCCTCCAAAGAAATCCCAGGGCTGATTTCCTTCAGAATGGACTGGTTGGATCTCCTTGCAGTCCAAGGGACTCTCAAGAGTCTTCTCCAACACCACAGTTCAAAAGCATCAATTCTTCGGCGCTCAGCCTTCTTCACAGTCCAACTCTCACATCCATACATGACCACTTGAAAAACCATAGCCTTGACTAGACAGACCTTTGTTTGCAAAGTAATGTCTCTGCTTTTGAATATGCTATCTAGGTTGGTCATAACTTTTCTTCCAAGGAGTAAGGTCTTTTAATTTCATGGCTGCAGTCACCATCTGCAGTGATTTTGGAGCCCCCCAAAATGAAGTCTGCCACTGTTTCCACTGTTTCCCCATCTATTTCCCATGAAGTGATGGAGTTAAAAAAATGTAATTAATACAGAATCTAATGAACATCATAGCTTGGCCTATTCTACCTTAATGTTCTCAGAACACTTACATTAGCCTACAGTTGGGAAAAATCTTATAATGCATTACCAACTTAATAATCAAGTATTGAATAGCTCATGTAACTTATTGAATATTGTACTAAAAGTGAAAAATGGAATGGTTGAGTACAGAATGATTGTAATTTTATCAGTTATTTATCCTCTTGACAGTGTGGATGATGAAACTCCTGCTTCCCAGTATAAGAGAGAGTATGATACTATATATTACTAGCCCAGGAAAAGATAAAAATTAAAATTCAAAGTATAGTTTCTACTGAATGAGAATGCTTTTGTACCATTATAAAGTTGAAAAATAGTAGTTGAACCATCATAAGCTGGGGGTAGTCTGTATCAGTTCAGTCACTCAGTCATGTCTGACTCTGCAATCCCAAGGACTACAGCACGCCAGGCTTCCCTGTCTATCACCAACTGCCGGAGCTTGCTCAAACTCATGTCCATTGAGTTGGTGATGCCATCCAACCATCTCATCCTCTGTCATCCCCCAAAATAAAGGGAAATTCCACACTTTAACATGTGCATTTATTTCTCTAATTCAGATTCAGTTCAACAATCTGTTGCACCATCAGGTATTAAAATATTGTAAATAGTTGATTTCACTCCCTGGCCCCCCACCCACAGATATTGAATAAGTTGGAGACACAGAGGTTATGCATCCACTCTCAGGGGACAAGATTACCTAGAGAGATTTTCCCAGTACAGGTAGTCCTTTGCCTTGGAAATGGTTGTGTGATTTAGCAGTGAGGGGTAATATTCTTTACACTGTCAGATGTGGTGCAGGCTGGAGCCTCTCAGCTTGAGTTGTGTCCATCAGTGAGCTACGACATGTCTGGGTATGTCCACTGAATGTCTGCCCTGTGTTGGTGATGAGTGGGTGGTCTGTTCCCTTCAAGGGACAGAGTGTATTGGCACCAGGGACAGAAGAGATTTCTGAAGAGAACTCATTCCAAGGGAAGTGAAGTCAGCCATGATAAACTCTAATTTCCAAAAGATGAAGTGATTCTGAGCTCAGCTGGAAGTGAGACACAAGTTATCCTCTCTTGGTCATTCCCTGAACTCATGCTGAGACCTGTGAAACTTAGGGAGAGACAAGTGTACTGTGCATAAGAGCTATTCAGTTAAAGAATCTGTACCCAATTTGAGCACAAGACCACTGCTTTAGCAGCCTTGAAAATGAAAGTGTTCATAGCTCAGTCATGTCTGACTCTCTCTGACCCCATGGACTGTAGCCTGCCAGGCTTTTCTATTCATGGGGTTTCCCAGGCAAGCATACTGGAGTGGGTTGCCATTTCTTTCTCCAGGGCATCTTCCCAACCCAGGGATCAAACCCAGTTTTCTGGCATTACAAGCAGATTCTTCACCATCTGAGCCACCGGGGAAGCTTATTATTACAAGCTTTAGACTGTGTATTAAATAGGAGAGAGAAAAGTATGTTCCCTTCTCTGTACAGGTGCTGTAACCAGAGGTTTTCAAATTCTTTTGATTGACAGTCTTATCTGTTTAAAAAAAATGTATACGCCCTCACTTGTATTAATATATATTTTATAAAATGCACACAAAAGTAAAAATAAAAAAGAATGAAACAAAAATTAAGCAGAAATGAATATTTCTCTACATTACCAAAGATTTGTCTTACATGTCACATGAGGTGAGCCCCAGCCTACAGACCCCTGCCCAGAGAGCATCAGTGAGAGGGGCCTGCTGGTGCCTGGAAATAACAGCTCTTCCTGGTGAAGGTGCCCATGCTGTAATGAGTGTGCATACACATTTAGCGTTGAAACATCATGAAATTCTACCCTGGGCCCTCTTTTCAGGGAACTAGACTCTGGTGAGCCTGGTAAAAGAAGAAACTGGTAAATGCAAGACATTGCCAGTGGTGTGACTACGTTTGTATCCCTTAGGATTGAGTTGCACAAATAAAAAACAGCTCGGAGATAGTTCGTACTGGAGTTTAGAGTTTACAGTAGCTTTTTACAACAACAGAGTTATCCTCAAAAACTCTGTAGGATATAAAGGATGGAAATTGAGAATTTCCTTAACCCAGTTTGAGAATCACACCTAATTATCAAGTTATTTTTGGAAATCGTAGTAGCTACCTGAGAAGTTTGAATTGATAATAATTAACTACTCTTCCACAGCCTTGTTAACAAGTTGTAATGAACAAAAGCCTTGAAACAGAATTTACCACACATACAGGTACTTATTAGACAAACATTCATTAGCAAAGTAGGCACAAGATATTTCATATAGTCTGCTTGATAGGTTTAGTGATGTTCCAGCTCTGTTTCTTCTTAGGTGCTCCACTGTACAGTATTAAGTAAAAGCTTTATTCCAGGTAGAATTCTATACCCTTTAGTAAGCATCACACAATCAAGTTCTTCTACACCAGTGGTTGAAGACAAGGACACACAGATAACATCACTAAGGGGCACATTTGCGGATCCTTATTCTTTCCTCCTAAAAGTGTTTCTACAGTATTTTAACTGGCTCACATGTCTTGAATACATTTAATCTTTCCAGGGGAAATTTGTTTCTAGTTTTTGTCTTTCTAAATGACAAAGCAATGATTATTTATGGAGGTAGGAGAGAGGTTACCTCCTTTTTGATATAATGCTTCTTGGCACATTAACCCTCCCCCCTTTCTGGACCATACTTATCAGATATAACTTTTGCTGACTATATCTATAATGAAGCTTAAATTAATTATCATATATATCCACATATTATACTGAAATACTTTAAATTACAGATTTTGTAACATTAGGTTACCATTTTACATTGAAACTTATAGTCTGTCATTTGCTCAGAGTCTCTTTGCTCATGAGGGTAATTCAGAAACTGAACCCAGGTATAAATAATTCTCTATCCGCACTTTCTTTGTAATACCAGTACACTTGACTGCATGCACTTCTAGTGCTGGCCGCCTGGGATTGAAACCATCTGCCACTTGGCCACTTTTCAGTCAAGTCTAAAGTTTAGTTAATAGTGATAGGCCAATGTTAAAGATGGTTAGGTCCATTAACCTGGAAAGTTAGGTCCATGAAACAAGGTAAATTGGAAGTGATCAAAAAGGAGATGGAAAGAGTGAACATTGACAACTTAGGAATCAGTGAACTAAAATGGACAGGAATGGGCGAATTTAACTCAGATGACCATTATATTTACTACTGTGGGCAAGAATCCCTTAGATGAAATGGAGTAGCTCTCATAATCAACAAAAGAGTCTGAAATGCAGTACTTGGATGCAATCTCAAAAACAACAGAATAATCTCTGTTCATTTCCAAGGCAAACTATTCAAGATCACAGTAATCCAAGTCTGTACCCTGACTAGTAATGCTGAAGAAGCTGAAGTTAAACGGTTCTATGAAGACCTATAAGACCTTCTAGAACTAACACCCCAAAAGTTGTCCTTTTCACTCTGGGGGACTGGAATGCAAAAGTAGGGAGTCAGGAGATACCTGGAGTAACAGGCAAATTTTGGCCTTGCAGTACAAAGTGAAGCAGGTCAAAGGCTAACAGAGTTTTGCCAAGAGGAGACACTAGTCATAGCAAACACCCTCTTCCAACAACACAAGAGAAGACATGGACATCATCAGATGGTCAATATCAAAATCAGATTGATTATATCCTTTGCAGTCAAAGATGGAGAAACTCTATACAGTCAGCAAACACAAGACCAGGAGCTGACTGTGGCTCAGATCGTGAACTCCTTATTGCTACATACATCTATCATAGTCACTGTGGGTTGTATTTAACATGTTTGATACATTATTTTTCAAATTTATTTATTTTTGGCTGTGCTGGCTCTCTTTTGGTGTGTGGAGCTTTTATCTAGTTGTGGTGGACAGGCTTCTCACTGCAGAGCATGGGTTCTGGGGCATTCTGGCTTCAGTAGTTTCTGCACAGGGGCTCCATAGTTGTCGCTCCTAGGCTCTAGAGCACAGACTCAATAGTTGTGATGTACAGGCTTAGTTGCTCTGCAGCATGTGGGATCCTCCTGGATCAGGGATGCAACCCACATCTCCTTCACTGGCAGACAGATTCTTTACTACTGAGCCACCAGGGCAGCCCTTGATATGTTACTGAACAGAGTCTTTAAATGCAAGCACAGGGTCCAGGGACCGCCCAGGTCTCCATGAGGCGCAGACCACCCGCAAGGAGCCTTGTGCTCAGTCAGCATCCCATTCTGCAGGCGAGAGATAGGAGGAGTCTAGAGGAAGTTCTTCTTGAATCATCTCTAAAAATAGTCACTATCATGTGGGGCAGGATATTAATGGTCTGGGAATCAGGAAATTCAGAGGCAGAGTTTAAAAAATTGGCAAAAATGGAATCCCACAGCCTAGAAGGGGTCCTCAAGTCTCAAGGGGTCCTCAAGATGTCAAGTTCTTTCATTAGAGCCATTGCCTTTATTGGCCTAGATCCCCACTGAACTTCAGTGAACATTCAGAAGAAAATTGCTCTTTTATTGTCTTTTTAGAAAACTCTAACCCAACATATGTAATAAAGAGCATACTTTTTTTTTTTTTTTTTGGCTGCACTAGGTCTTGGCTGCGGTACATAGAGTCTTTGTTGATGCATGGAGGATCTTTAGTTGAGGCATGTGGGCTCTAGTTACCTGACCAGGGATCAAACCCTGGGCCCCCAGTTTGGCAGCATGGAGTCTTAGCCACTGAACCACCAGGGAAGGGCTAAAAGCACACATCAAGAGTATGGCCGAATGACTTATTACCTAGAAGGTAGATGGACAGATAGACAGATGATAGATAGATCCTGCTCCCCAGGTTAGCACCATCCAGATCACCACTGACTATCTCTATCACTTCAGAAGTCTCTCTCTGCTCCCTCCCAGGTCAAATCCTTCTATCCAAGGTAACCTCCATTCAGATTTCCATCATACATTAGTTTTGCCGGTTCCTGAATTTCTTATAAATGGAATCCTGCAGGATGTACACCTTGGGGATGTCTTCCTCAACATGACGTCTATGAGATTTGTCTCTCTGCCTGAGATGATTATAGACCTTTCGGGTGTTCAGAGTCAGGTTTGCATGTAGCCCCACACACGTATTATCTCCTGTCCCACAGTCCCTTCCAAGACCATGCAAAAATCTCTCACCTTCCTCCTCCCTGTATAAATGGACAAACAAAAGTACATTTTTTTACAAGGTAAATGTAATTTTTTTCCTAAGTACAAAAATTACACATGCTCATTTTACAAAGAAAGAAATTCTAGCCTTGAGACTCTTGCATGGCTTACCCAAACACAGCCAATAAATCGGCTGGCCAGTGGCCTTTGACCTGTGTAGCCTGGCTCTGAAAAAACAACTGGATCAGTCACATTCTGCATCTCAGGAATGTGACCTCTCAAACTCAGAGGGAAGTTGCATTTGCCAGTGATGCTGGTCCCACCTGGACTGTGAGTGGTACCACTTGGACCCTCCTCCAGGACCAAGGGGCCTATTTCCCCAGGTGCCACGCTTCTTGGTCCCAACTCAGGACAGCTCTCAGAGGCCAGCCCAGGAGAATAAAATCTGTCACTGCTTCCACTTTTTCCCCTTCTATTTGCCATGAAGTGATAAGACCGGAGGCCATAATCTTAGTTTTTTGAATATTGAGTTTCAAGACAGCTTTTTCACTCTCCTCTTTCACCTTCATCAAGAGGCCCCATGCCCAAGATTCTCTAAACATTCCCACCTCTTCACCTTTGCTTCTACCCACTCTACCTGCTAAGGTCCAACTCTTTTACCAGTTCTTCTCCAAACCCTTCTAAGAATCCCCAGGTCACTGTCACAGTATTTTCTTTGTATAATGATGATAACATTTGCCATTAGCTGCCTTGTGCTAAGGCTTAACTAGGTGAACTACCTATAAAAATGCCTCTTTGGTTTTTAAAAAAAAAAAGTGAGTGGCATGTCCTCAAGGCTTGGCAACTTGTAAAATGCCTCTCATTCCTCCAACCTGGAGAAACTTATCTTTCCTATAGATGAGTCGGTAGAGGGGAGAGTTAATTGATTGGCTTAGATTTGGGGAAAATGCAGAGAAGTGATTTGTGTCACCTGGCTGTCCTGGGATGAGCAGCCTAAATGGAGACCCCACACAGTGCCGTCTCAGGAAAGCCCTTCAACACCCCCCCACTTTCGCAAGGTGGAGGAAGGGATAGTGGAGATGGTCCCTCTGCACAACACTAGGGGCCATTCACAGGGCAGTTTCCCCTTTCCCACCTCCACCCCCCGGAGAGAGGCGGGAGACAAGGACTCCCAGACAATGTCCCCATTGACACTGTGGCCAAGTCAGCGCTGGGTGCCATGGAAACCTCTCTTGGGAGCAGAGAGGGAAAGCAATAACCCAGGCCTCCCACACTGAGCCCATTGTCCCCTGAGCCGACCTCCCTCCGTGGGCCCTCATCACTGCTCCCCCAGCCAGGCCTCGGCTCCAGGCTCCGCACCCAACCTGAGACACCCACCTTCCCCCTGCTGCCCACCCCAGGGAGCCACCACCCGTCCTGCTCTCCCGACACACACCCCACGAAACCCAAGGCAGCCCAGGAGTGAGGCCAGGGAGCTCGTTTCCCCGCCACCCTGAGCCCTGAGAGTGGAGGAGACGCCAGGTAGGGAGGCCCGGGAGGCTGGTAGTCATGGCACGACCGGCTCTGTCCTCTGGTTGGGGCAGTTTTATGCCCAGAGTGTGCCAACTCTGTGTCCCGTTGGCCTAGAGGAGGAAAGCCAACTCCAGAACTGGCCTTGGGGCACTAGAATAAACCCATCTGGGCCACCCAGGCCCGGGCTCAGCTGAGGCCCAGCCCATAATCTTCTCAGCTGGGTCTTGAAAACTGCTCCCTGGTTGTTGCTCCTCCCATCACCTCCCTCCCAGGGCTCCTGGAGCCTAGGCCTAGCTGCATGAATCTAAAAAGAGGCCTGAGGGGTTCCCCTGGTGGCTCAGTGGTAAAGAATCCACCTGCCAATCCACAAGTGTCCATGGAGACATTGTGTGGGAGTCCTTGTCTCCACCTCTCTCTGTGGGTTCTATCCCTGATCCTAGAAGATCCCACACGCGGTGGACTGCCGCCCCTTAGCCGGAGTGCCACCACTGCTGAGCCTGCGGTCTAGAGCCAGGGAGCTGCAACTACTGAGCTCACGGGCCACGACTGCTGAAGCCTTAGAGCCCGTGCTCCACAACAAGAGGAGACATTGCAATGAGAAGCCCGGGTACTGCAACTAGAGACTGCCCCGCTCACCACAATTAGAGAAAAGTCCATGCAGCAGTCAAAAAACAAATTTTTAAACAATAATTAAAAAATAAAAAGAGGCCTGAGAAGGGCTTCCCTGGTGTCTCCGTGGTAAAGAATTCCCAGGCAATGCAGGAGCTGCAGGAGACGGAGGTTCAATCCCTGGGTCAGAAAGATCCCCTGGAGGAGGGCATGGCAGCCCACTCCGGTATTCTTGCCTGGAGAATCCCAGGGACAGAGAAGCCTGGCGGGCTACAGTCCATGGGGTCGCAAGAGTTGGACACGACTGAGTGATTAAACCGTGAACAACCACTAGATGACAGAACTGGTGACCACAGCACCCCTTCTCACCAGCTGTCACGCGAGTGACATAATGATATCACCAACAAGGGCACCGCCTTCAGGCAAAACCCTTGAAGCCCTCAGGCAGGGGGTGGGGTGAGGTGTCAAGATGGGCAACAGGGGAGCCTGGTTCAGATGGGTGCGGGGGATGGGAGAGCTTCCATCCCAGCTGGATGACCTGGGAGAAGTTAGGTAACCTCCGTGAGCCTCAGCTTTACCACCTGTAAAAAAGAGCAGTAAGAACTTTTGACAAAGGACTTCCCTGGTGGTCCAGTGGCTAAGACTCTGAGCTCCCAAAGCAGGGGGCCTGGGTTCCATCCCTGGTCAGGAAACGAGATCACACATGCCGCCACTAAGACCTGACGCGGCCAAACGAACAAATAAACATTAAAAAAATGAAAACCAAAACTTGTGGCACACCTTACTAGAATGTAGTAAGGACTTGACAGGACAGTAGAGAGTGCACGCTAAGTCGCCTCAGTCACATCTGTCTCTTTGTGACCCAATGGACTATAGCCCGCGAGGCTTCTCTGTCCCTGGGATTCTCCAGGCAAAGATACTGGAGTGGGTCGCCATGCCCTCCTCCAGGGGATATTCCCAACCCAGGGACTGAACCTGCATCTCTTGGGTCTCCTGCCTTGGCAGTGGGGTTCTTTACCACTAGAGCCACCTGGGAAGCCCAACAGTGCCCAGAGAGCACACTGGAGGAATGGACCAGATGCTACTATTATCCATTTGACAACCTCTAACCCCCACAACTCTGGGCACTGCGTTGGGTGCTTGGGGCTAAAAGAGCCACAGGGAGCAAGGGACAGCCATCAAGTGATCCCCCAGAGAGGCCCAACCCTCCTCCCCCGCCCCGAGGCAGGAGTCCCTGAGGGAGAACAAGGCAGCAAATGATGGGGTGGCAGGGAGCATGTGGTCCCCGGCAAGAGACCCCCCCCCCCAACATTCTCACTGGGGTTTTACATGGGGTGGCTTGTTAGTTCCTGGAATGTCTAAGAAAAACAAACTGGTTATTCTGAGTGAAATTGCAGCCTGGCTAAGGCGGGTGGGTCTGCTTTAAACTAAACACAGCGTTGCTGAGATTCTTTTCATTTCGTGGCCACTGCTGATCAGCAGAGACGTTACCTCACCTCACCTTCCTGCTCTGAGATGGGGAGGCTGACAGGAGTGGTTCTGGGGCTGGGACGAGCTGGAGGAGGCTGAGAGGCCCTTCCCCTCCGGGGTCCTGGGAGCCAGAGGTGGGAAGCCCACCCTCCTCCAAAAACTCAGTCTACCTCTAGGGCTGGAAGTTCTAAAATGTGGGAGCACAGAGATGATCTTAAGTGCATTCAACTTCGTCCTTGGTATTTAGCTGAGGAATTACGGCATTTGCAAATACACTGCTTTCCCGGGAGTATTTGAAAAAAAAACTTGGTGGCAGTTTTACAAGTCCAAGGTTGGTCCCTTTCAAACATTTAGGCACTGGGTGGCCGGGCCTCCTGACTCCTCCCAGGACTCCAGCTGCTTTAGCTGGCAAGCTGATGGAGAGGCCAGCATCCCCATGGGGTGCCTTGGTCAAGGGTGGAGTTACCTTCTGGTTTTGGAAAGTGCTTTTGACCAGGCTTGCCAGCTCGTGGAGTCCTAGAAAATTCCAGAGTGTTGGAGTCAGGCAGACCTGAGTGTGTGAGTACCAGACCCCTAGGTAAAGATCGCCTAATGTTAGACCTAGAATGTGTGCATGCTCAGTCACTTAGTCTTTGCAACCCCATGGACTGTAGCCCACCGGGCTCCTCTGTCAATGGGATTTCCCAGGAAAGAACACTAGAGTGGGTTGCCATTTCCTTCTCCAGGGGATCTTCCTGACCCGAGTTGAACCAGAGTCTTCTGCGTCTCCTTCACTGGCAGGCGGATTCTTTACCACTCCACCACTGAGAAACCCTAAACCTTGAATAGACTCATCTTTAAAATGGCGATAAGAGCAGAATTCCCTGGGGGTCCAGTGGTTAGGACTCCATGTTTTTCAGTGCCAAGGGCCCCAGTTCAGTCTCTGATTGGGGAAAAAATAAAAATAATACAATAAAATGTGGGGACTTCCCTGGTGGCCCAGTGGTTAAGACTGTGTTGCCAATGCAGGGGGCCCAGGTTCAACCTCTGGTTAGGGAACTAGATGCTACATGAGCAACTAAGAGATCACGAGGTGCAACCAAAGATCCTGCGTGTCACAACTAAGACCTGGCACAGCCAAATAAATCATAAATAAATGTTAAAAAGTAATAAAACAATATGGGAACAAGGGAACATACCTCTCAGAGTCGTTACATGGATTAAATGCAAATGTGTGCTTAATGTTATTTTGTTTCAAATTAAATGTATCTCTAGTGTTTTGGTTGTAAGAAATAGAAACTTCCTCAAGCTGCTGTATGTAAAAGGGAAACTTTTTCTATGAATTCAGGGACTTTCATGAAAACAGGCCCCCAGTCCCTCTCAGAGAGCTGAAACTAGGACCTGAAAATGGATTTGCTTTGTTCCTCATCCTGCCTGGTCTCCACATGCGCTTGGGTGGCCGCTTCTTGCGGTCTCAGAGCATCTCCTCTCCCTGCAGACCACCTTTCAAAGAGAAAGACCTGTTTACTCACCAGCCTTGGCTTGACATCATTTCCTCGTGCTAGGTCCATAGTCAGTGCTCAGTAAAGAATAGCCGGTTTCTACTGTGTTTCTTTGATTTGTATGTCAATAGTAATGCACTTGGAGAAGGAAATGGCACTCCACTCCAGTACTCTTGCCTGGAGAATCCCAGGGATGGGGGAGCCTGGTGGGCTTCCATTTATGGGGTCGCACAGAGTCGGACACGATTGAAGCGACTTAGCAGCAGCAGTAATGCACTATGCTCTGGGGTAACTAAGCCCCTTGGCCACAGCTACTGAGTCAACACCATAGAGCTTTCGAGCCATGATTGCTGGCCCTGTGTGCCTAGGGCCTGTGCTCCCGGAGAAGAGAAACCACTGCAATAAGCAGCCTGTGCATAGCAACAAAGAGTAGCCCCCCACTCGCGGCAACTAGAGAAAGTCCACGCACAGCAATGAAGACCCAACACAGCCAAAAATAAAAACAAATAAATAAAAAATTTAAAAAACAAACAGACGAACACAAATAGTAGTGTGCTGAATATTCCCTTCATCTCTCCAAATCCATTCTCTCTTCTCCACTGTGCTCTGTCCTCAGGAGCTGACTGCGTCAGTTGTCACTGGATCTCCCTCCCCTTCTGGGCTCTGGCTGACTTCAGCCCACAGCAGACACCAGCAGGAAATAGGAGGAGAGTTGGAAAGCACCAGCAGAGTGTTGACTATTCTAACGCCCTTGCCAGTGGAGGATGGCTTGGCAGCTGTACACCTGGTTCCTACGGGAAGGCCCCAGCCGCTTTCCAGCAACCCCATCCTTCAGCGACAGGCCTCTCTGGGTTCCTTTAACTGCCTCCTCTCCTGGTCCCTTCAAGCCGACAGTGCTGACGGGGCTGCCCGTTTCTACCCTGGAGATGCTGCATCATCTTTTTTGTTTTCCTTTCACCCGGCTCATGTATCTAAAATTGTGTTTACTATGTTCTCTCCAGTAACACAGCTGTAACTTTGTTGCCATCTCTCTCTTGCTGGGACTCAGATGACACCATGACTTAAGGAGGGGAGTTGTCTCCCTGCTCCACCTCCCACTCTGGCTCTGGCAGGAAGTGGATAAAGAACTAGAAGGTCTTAGAGATAAACATTATACACAAGGTATCCAAAATGAAGATCGCCAGGATTCTTTTGGCAGGGAAAAATAATACATGTGCTGGGGTGGGGAGTGGGGAGGGTACTTCTTTTGGAAGAAACTCTCCATTTTCCTGGGAGAATATGACCCACATAGTTCAGTCCATTTCAGTTGCTCAGTTGTGCCCAACTCTTTGCAATCCCATGGACTATAGCACGTCAGGCTTCCCTGTCCATCACCAACTCCCGGAATTTACTCAAATGCATGTTCATTGAGTCAGTGATGCCATCCAATCATCTTATCCTCTGTCGTCCCCTTCTCTTCTTGCCTTCAATCTCTCCCAGCATCAGGGTCTTTTCCAGTGAGTCAGCTCTTCCCATCAGGTGGCCAAAGCATTGAAGTTTCAGTTTTAGTATCAGTCCTTCCAATGAAGGTATCCAAAATGAAGATCGCCAGGATTCTTTTGGCAGGGAAAAATAATACATGTGCTGGGGTGGGGAGTGGGGAGGGTACTTCTTTTGGAAGAAACTCTCCATTTTCCTGGGAGAATATGACCCACATAGTTCAGTCCATTTCAGTTGCTCAGTTGTGCCCAACTCTTTGCAATCCCATGGACTATAGCACGTCAGGCTTCCCTGTCCATCACCAACTCCCGGAATTTACTCAAATGCATGTTCATTGAGTCAGTGATGCCATCCAATCATCTTATCCTCTGTCGTCCCCTTCTCTTCTTGCCTTCAATCTCTCCCAGCATCAGGGTCTTTTCCAGTGAGTCAGCTCTTCCCATCAGGTGGCCAAAGCATTGAAGTTTCAGTTTTAGTATCAGTCCTTCCAATGAGTAGTCAGGACTGATTTCCTGATAGGTTGGATCTCCTTGCAGTCCAAGGGACTCTCAAGAGACTTCTCCAACACTACACTTCAAAAGCATCAATTCTTTGGCACTCAGCTTTCTTTATAGTTCAACTCTCACATCCATACATGACACAGGAAAAACCATAGCTTTGATTAGAGGGACCTTTGTTGGCAAAGTAATGTCGCTGCTTTTTAATATGCTGTCTAGTTTGGTCATAACTTTTCTTCCAAAGAGTAAGCATCTTTTAATATCATCGCTGTAGTCACCATCTGCAGTGATTTTGGAGCTCAAGAAAATAAAGTCTGTCACTATTTCAACTGTTTCCCCATCTATTTGCCATGAAGTGATGGGACCAGATGCCACAATCTTAGTTTTCTGAATGCTGAGTTTTAAGCCAACTTTTTAATTTTCCTCTCTCACTTTCATCAAGAGGCTTTTTAGTTCTTTCACTTTCTGCCATAAGGGTGGTGTCATCTGCATATCTGAAGTAATTGATATTTCTCCCGGCAATCTTGATTCCAGCTTGTGCTTTATCCAGCCCAGTGTTTCTCATGATGTACTCTGTATATAAGTTACATAAGTAGAGTGACAATATACAGCCTTGACGTACTCCTTTTCCTATTTGGAACCAGTCTGTTGCTCCATGTCCACTTTTAACTGTTGCTTCCTGACCTGTGTACAGGTTTCTCAAGAGGCAGATCAGGTGGTCTGGTATTCCCATCTCTTTAAGAACTTTCCACAGTTTGTTGTGATCCACATAGTCAAAGGCTTCAGCGTACTCAATAAAGCAGAAGTAGATGTTTTTCTGGAATTCTCTTGCTTTTTCCATGATCTAATTGATCTCTGGTTCCTCTGCCTTTTCTAAATCCAGCTTGAACATCTACAAGTTCACGGTTCACACATTGTTGAAGCCTGGCTTGGAGAATTTTGAGCATTACTTTACTAGCATGTGAGATAAATGCAATTGTGCGGTAGTTTGAGCATTCTTTGCAATTGTCTTTCTTTGGGATTGGAATGAAAACTGACCTTTTCCAGTCCTGTGGCTACTGCTGAGTTTTCCAAATTTGCTGGCGTATTGAGTGCAGCACTTTTACAGCATCATCTTTTAGAATTTGAAAAGCTCAACTGATTCCATCACCTCCACTAGCTTTCTTGTAGTGATGCTTCCTAAGGCCCACTTGACTTCACATTCCAGGATGTCTGTGAGAGACTCATTTCCTAGGCAGGTTGATAAGAAGTCTAGGGGTCCCCAAGGAGAGAGGGGTCTGAAATTCTCAGGGAGGAAGAAAGGACAAACTTTTTTCTTCTCTACGTTCCTTAGGATTATACAACAACAATGTATTCTGCCGGAGGACAGTCTCTGGATTAAACCTGGTTAATTCTGTTATCTTAAAATGTAAATTATGGGAGTAGGTCTGGTGAGGTCTTCACAACCTCCAGACATTCTTTGGATTTACTGGAGAGTATATAACTCCATTGCTAACACTACCAAGTGGGTACTCTTTCTGCCCCCTTCTGATGCCTATGTCAGAAGTTTCTCTATCTCCTTTATACTTTAATAAAACTTTATTACACAAAAGCTCTGAGCGATCAAGCCTCGTCTGGGGCCCCGGATTGAATTCTTCTCCTCCGGAGGCCAAGAATCCCGGTGTCGTGATTCAACAACAACCTTTCATCTGGCTCTAGGTGAGTGATCATACCATCGTGATTATCTGGGTTGTGAAAATCATTTTTGTATAGTTTTTCTGTATATTCTTGCCACCTCTTCTTAATATCTTCTGTTTCCTGTTAGGTCCATACCATTTCTGTCCTTTATTGTGCCCACCTTTGCATGAAATGTTCCCTTGTTATCTCTAATTTTCTTGAAGAGATCTCTAGTCTTTCCCATTCCAAACAGTTGGAAATATGCATATGCTACCAGTTAGGGCTCTCTTTCTTTGAACAGAGCTACCTAAAAGCAAGCAGTCATATAGGTTGTGAACAGAGGGTTTGGTTTTTTTTAAGGTGTATTTATTTCGTTTTGGCTGTGTTGGATCTCCGTTCACGCAGCTGGGCCTTCTTTAGCTGTGGTGAGCAGGGGCTACTCTTGGTTGTGATGCGTGGGCTTCTCACTGCAGTGGCTTCTCTTGTTGCAGAGCACGGGCTCTAGGGCACACAGGCTTCAGCAGCTGTGGACGTGGCCTAGTGTTTCAGTTCCTGTTCTAGAGCACTGGCTCAGTAATTGTGCCTCGTGGGCTTAGTGGCTCTGAGGCATGTGGGAGCTTCCCGGAGCAGGGATCAAACCCCTTTCTCTGTCTTTCCCTTTCCTTTTCCAGTTTGGCCCCCACACATCTCACTTTGGGCTCTGACCATGACCATAGCCTAGGATACACCTCTCTGTCTCCAGTCTCTCTTGTCCAGCCTGTTCCACAGCTCACTGTCAGATTAGTCTTGGCTTCACTCAGACTTATAGATGTCAAGTCCCACATCAGAGGCATCCCATGGCTTCCTGGTGAAGTATCTGAAAGCTTTAGCCAACCTTCAAGGCCTCTGCAGTTTGTCTCCAGCTCAACATTTTGGCCAATCCCCCCTCCACCACCACATCCAGGAACTTCCTGCTCCAGACCAATCAGATTCTATGCTGACCTGCCAGTCCTCAGTCTTCACCTCCTCCATCTTTTCCTCAATATGTAGTCCAAATCCCACCTCTCCAGCAGGACTTCCCTGCTGGTGCAGTGGATAAGCCTCCTCCTGCCAATGTAGGGGACATGGATTTGATCCCTGATCTGGGAAGATCCCACATGCCACAGGGCAGCTAAGCCCTCATGCCACAACTACTGAGCCTGCGCTCTAGAGCCTGTGTTTTGCGGCAAGAGATGCTCTCGCAATGACAGGCTTAGGTACTGAAAGGAGGAGTGGTCCCCACTTGCTGCAACTAGAGAAAGCCCTCACACAGCAAGAAGACCCAGCGCAACCACATACAAAAAGAAGAAAACACCAGAGATTAAAAAACAAAAACCAAACAGACAAATCCCACCCCAGGTAAGCGTCCCTGCCCCCTCAGCCAGAGGTGGTGCCTCTCAGTAAACTCCTACGATCCGGAAAGGACTGTGCAGAGTCCAGGAGGGAAAGCTGAGGGAAGGATAACTGAGTTCCCATCAATGAAAGAGCTCTGTGCTTGCCCACTTGAATAGCTCTCGTGGTCACTTAGGGGAACTGGGTGTGCCTCCCTGTGCAGAAGTTCAGCAAACGCCATCCCAGGGAAGCCAAGGGGTTGACCCTTGGTACTGTCTCCTCTTCACTCCATTCTCTGGTTTCACTCTCTGCTTCCATCATGTGGTGGTGCCAGTGACCTCTCTCCCTCTGGCTCTCCCATCTGAGTCAAAGCTCAAAGGTTAAGTCAGCATCTCGTAGATTCCTGGAGACTGGGCTGATCTCCATTCACTGGAAATCTTGAGCAAGTACCAGGAAGAGCTTCCTCTAAGAGGTGCACTCACGGCATGATCTGGTTATCCTCAGATGGGGAGTCCCAACCGGGCCCATGGAAGGTCAGGACACCTCCTGCCTTCTTCCACCCATATAGAAAGGCCAAGTCTTCTCCTACCCTTGAAGTTAAGCCTCAGTTGGCTTCAACCATCTTTGGTTACTCACACACACAGAGCCTTGAGTATTCATAACACTTTTGATCATCCATCCCAGACTTTGTAATTGCCTTGACTATAAACAAATGCCTTTACAACACTGTTACAATGAATATCATGCAATTACTTTTTTGGCAATGGATTATGCATGTGTTAAGAAACCATAGATTCATAAGTTCCTTTTTATCCCTGAGAGAATGCCAGAACAATTAGCTACACATTAGACGGTCATCACTTACAATACAAATTGGAAACAAAAGGAACTTGAATATTGCCACTACTCATCTATTAGAATGGCCAATACACTAAACAAAACAAGACTAAATGTTGACGAGGATGTGGGGTAGCCGAAGCGTTCATTCGTTGCTGGCGGGAATGCAGAGTGCACCATGCTTTAGAAGACGATTTGACAGTTTCTGGATCTCTGTTACAGGGAATTGCTCCATGTGGTGCTATACTTTCAGTGGATCCACGAGAGGAGGGAAATTCAGGAGCCTCCTAGGTCCCCAGCCTGGTGACTTTTGAGCATTCTTTGGCATTGCCTTTCTTTGGAATTGGAATGAAAACTGACCTTTTCCAGTCCTGTGGCCACTGCTGAGTTTTCCAGATTTGCTGGCATATTGAGTGCAGCACTTTCACAGCATCATCTTTCAGGATTTGAAATAGCTCAACTGGAATTCCATCACCTCCACTAGCTTTGTTCGTAGTGATGCTTTCTAAGGCCCACTTGACTTCACATTCCAAGATGTCTGGCTCTAGATTAGTCATCACATCATCATGATTATCTGGGTTGTGAAGATCTTTTTTGTACAGTTCTTCTGTGTATTCTTGCCACCTCTTAATATCTTCTGCTTCTGTTAGGTCCAGACCATTTCTGTCGTTTATTGAGCCCATCTTTGCATGAAATGTTCCCTTGGTATCTCTAATTTTCTTGAAGAGATCTCTAGTCTTTCCCCTTCTGTTGTTTTCCTCTATTTCTTTGCATTGATCGCTGAAGAAGGCTTTCTTATCTCTTCTTGCTATTCTTTGGAACTCTGCATTCAGATGCTTATATCCTTCCTTTTCTCCTTTGCTTTTTGCCTCTCCTCTTTTCACAGCAATTACCCTTGCTTTACCCTTGCTAATTTATTAAAAATAAATACATTTAAAATAAGAACAGGTTGGGAGACAAGAGAGAGGCTACAAGAGGCAAGAATGGTGTGAAAGCCAAGGTGCAAGACAATTTTCAAGAGTCAAGTCAACACAGTCAAATGCAACATGATCATAGAACATGATAATGGTGGTTTGTTTTAGCCACTGGACTTGACTGGAAGGAAGTTAGTGGTAATCTCCAAGAAAAAATTTTTAGTAACATAGGTATGACAGGGATCCTATCACAAAGGGGAACAAGAGACTGAGAACCAAGGCTATGGATTTTAGACAACTTTAACATGTTTGATAATAAAAAGAAAAAAAATAATGAAAAATAGGTAAAAATGGTAGAGGGGTTTTGATATGGAAAAGATTTAAAGAATCCTGAAAGGATGTATAAACAAAAAAATAGTAAGAAGTGCTTTGTGGAGATTGATAATATCAAGGTATTTATGAACAAACTAAAACTTTTAAAATAATTTTTGTGTTGTGCAAATTTTTAAAATAGTAAGTATATATATATTTTGTCTGTTTAATCAGAAAAAAAAAAGTCATTTCTACTTTGGAAAAATGTCAAATATGAACTGAAATTTTTAAAAGGCCTCTGCTGTGGCTGCTGTTTAGTTGCTAAGTCGTGTCCAACTCTTTCGGACCCCATGGACTGTAGCCCGCCAGGCTCCTTTTTTCCATGAAATTTCCCAGGCAAGAATACTGGAGTGGGTTTCCATTTCCGTCTCCGGGGGATCGTCCCAACCCATGGACCAAACCCATTAAAAATGCCTTGATATCCTTTAAATCCCAGAGGGAGATGTTCAGAGCACACTCCAATAAGTATTTCAAAAGTGACTATTTTCCTTCACTGAGTCACAAATACTCAAATGTTCTCTTCTCACCTGGATGAGTGTCTGGTGGGCTGACTCTTCCCATCATCCACTGTTCCTCCTGCTCCAACTGAGTGATCACCTCTGGCTTATACAGTTGATGCCCTGTTTAAAAGGAAAATGTATATCTTAGAATTTTACACAGGGAACAAAAATCTCAGAACTCATTTCCAAACTTTTTATCTTTAGGGTATTTGGATTTGGAAAGGGGAGGCCTCTGAGGCAGCCAAATAAAGCCACCGATCTCAAAGTCAACACATTTCACCAGAGGAGAAAGCAGGAAACAGAGGTCTCTTGTCTCTAACTGATTGGCTTTCTTCCATCCTGGCCTCATGCTTTCTAACTGTGGTGCTGAAGAAGACTCTTGAGAATCTCTTGGACTGCAAGGAGATCAAACCAGTCAATCCTAAAGGAAATCAACCCAGAATATTCACTGGAAGGACTGCTACTGCTGCAGCTGAAGCTCCAATACTATAGGCACTTGATGAGAAGAGCTGATTCACTGGAAGAGACCCTGATGTTGGGAAAGACTGAAAAGAAAAGGAGAAGGGGGCAACGAGGATGAGATGGTTAGACAGCATCAACGACTCAATGGACATGAGTTTGAGAAAACTCTGGGAGATAGTAAAGGACAAAGGAGCCCGGTGTGCCAAAGTCCATGGGGTCCCAAAGAATCAGACACGACTTACAGAGATGCCCTCCTTACCCAGTGCAACCAGATTCCTATAGTTTTCCAGCATCACATCTCGGTAGAGGTTCTTCTGAGCAGGGTACAGCTGGTCCCACTCTTCTCTGGTGAAGTCCACAGCCACGTCCTGGAATGTCAGTGATTCCTGAAACATCAAGTATATCCCTGCTCAGTCAGAAACCTTTTTGTTTTTCCTTTACAGGGGCCCTTAAGGGAAGAGTCAAAGGTGGTGCAGTAGACAAAGGATCCCTGATTTCTTCTAGTGGTAAAATATTGAGCTGCTCTGCTTCCCCAGTTGATACAAGGAGGCAGTCTGTCATGTTCTGCTCTGTTGGTCAAATCCTTAAGTGCTATGCCTGGTTCCCTTTAGTGAAAAATGGCACTTAGACCCCAAGATCTGGGCACTAGCTGCATCCAGTGCTACTGGAGTACCATTTCTTCTAGGCCCTCTCAGGGGTCATATCTAGGAAAGAGAGGGATATATACAGTGATGTACATATACACACACAACTCCATATCCAATCCTATATTTACTGATATTTATTAAAACCCATAGGTCAAGAGAGTGACTGGTTAAAAAAAAACAAAACACCATGGGTCCATACTGATATCTCTAAATCTAATTCAACATAGCAGGGTTCATTCTATCCTCTCTTCTCATATCTATAATTCCCTTCTCTGACCCATATCTCTCTGATCTTATAATTCCCTTCAAGAGAATTCCAGAAAAACATCTACTTTTGCTTCACTGACTATGTGAAAGCCTTTGACTCTGTGGATCACAATAAACTGGAAAATTCTTCAAGAGATGGGAATACCAGACTATCTTACTTGCCTCCTGAGAAATCTGTATGCAGGTCAAGAAGCAACAGTGAGAACTGGACATGGAACATGGACTGGTTCCAAATTGGGAAAGGAGTACGTCAAGGCTCTATATGGTCACCCTGTTTATTTAACTTATAAATAAACAGAGCAGAGCAGATCATATGAAATGCCAGGCTGGATGAAGCACAAGCTGGAATCAAGACTGCTGGGAAAAATATCAATAATCTCAGATATGCAGATGACACCACCCTAATGGCAGAAAGCAAACAGGAACTAAAGAGCCTCTTGATGAAAGTGTAAGAGGAGAGTGAAACAGCTGGCTTATAACTTAACATTTAAAAAACTAAGATCATGGCATCCAGTCCCATCACTTCATGGCAAATAGATGGGGAAATAATGGAGACAGTGAGAGACTTTATTTTCTTGGGCTCCAAAATCACTGCAGATGGTGACTGCAGGCATAAAATTAGAAGATGCTTGCTCCTTGGAAGAAAAGCTATGAAAAGACACAGTAGTTTGCTGACAAAGGCTCATCTAGTCAAAGTGAAACGTGAAAGTCACTCAGTCATGTCCGACTCTTTGCAACCCCATGAACTATACAGTCCATGGAATTCTCCAGACAAGAATACTGGAGTGAGTGGCCATTCCCTTCAGCGGATCTTCTCAAAGCAGGAGTTGAACTGGAGTTTCCTGCATTGCAGACAGATTCTTTACCAACTGAGTGATCAGGGAAGCCCCCATCTAGTCAAAGCTATGTTTTTTCCAGTAGTCATGTATGGATGTAAGAGTTGGACCATAAAGAAAGCTGAGCGCTGAAGAAGTGATGCTTTTGAACTATGGTGTTGGAGAAGACTCTTGAGAGTCCCTTGGACTGCAAGGAGATCCAACCAGTCAATCCTAAAGGAAATCAGTCCTGAATATTCATTGGAAGGACTGATGCTGAAGCTGAAACTCCAATACTTTGGCCAGCTGATGAGAAGAACTGACTCACTGGAAAAGACCCTGATGCTGGGAAAGACTGAAGGCAGGAGGAGAAAGGGACAACAGAGGATGAGATGGTTGGATGGCATCACCGATTCGATGGACATAATTTGAGCAAGCTCTGGAAGTTGGTGATGGACAGGGAAGTCTGGTGTGCTGCAGTCCATAGGGTGGCAAAGAGTCAGATACAACTGAACTGAACTGAGTGACTAAACAATAACAACAAAATTATGGACAATGTGTTTACTTATTTGCTCAATCCTAGACTGTAAAGAAAGTGGTTTTGGTATTGCTAACACATGTGCTGTGCTTAGTTGCTCAGTTGTGTCCGACTCTTTGCAACCCCAAGGACTATAGCCCACCAGGCTGCTCTGTTCACGGGGATTCTCCAGGCAAGAATACTGGAGTGGGTTGCCTTGCCCTCCTCCAGGGGGTCTTCCCAACCCAGAGATTGAACCCAGGTCTCCAGCATTGCAGGCAGATTTTCCACAGTCTGAGCCACCAGGAAAGCCCAAGAATACTGGAGTTGGTAGCCTATCCCTTCTCCAGGGGATCTTCCCGACCCAAGAATTGAACTGGCGTCTCCTGCATTGCTGGCGGAATCTTCACCAGCTGAGCTACCAGGGAACATGCCTCTGCACAGAACAAGCCTACAAATGAGAGTTCAGTACTGAGAACTGTTTTGCTTTTAGCCTGAGGACACAGAGTACAAGTAATGATTTAGTTTCAAAAGTTAAAGCCTTTTCAGTGTGGTTATATCAGTAATTTGAAATACAGTTGGGCTCACTTATTTCTTCTGTTTATTTTCAATTTTAAGCCCTCCTTGCATACTGCCCACCTCCATCCCCTCTTTTTCACCCCTTTTCCATCTAAGTCTTACAAGTAACCAACCTCATTAGATGCAAGTTTATCCTTTCAATGTCTCTTTTCCCTCAAACAAGCATTTGATACATTTATATATTTTTGTTTCCCCTTCTTTCTTGTACAAAGTAGCATATTATAGGTAATCTTTTGCTTCTGATTTTTTTCACTGAACACTTTATACTAGAAATCCCTCCACATCAGTTCATAGATTTCTTCCTCCTCCTTTTTTTTTCAAATAGCTGTGTGGTATTGTGTGACTGTCCCAAATTTATGTAACCAGTCTACTAACAGACATTTTAGCTATTTTCTACTCTCTTGTTACTATAAATCATGCTGTAATGAAATATCTTGAAAGTATATTATTTTGCTATTGTATATAAGTCTATCTCTAGAATCCATTCCCCACGAGATGTCTGGCAAAAGAGTATATGAATCTGCAATTTTGACACATATTGTCAAGCTGACTTCTGTAGGGGTGGTATCAATTGTGTTATTATCTATTGCTGTATAACAAACCACCTCCAAATTTAGTGGCTCAAAACAATAACAATCATTTATTTTATTCACAGAATCTGTAACATGGGCAGGAATCAGCAGGAGTAGCTCATCTTTTTTCCATTTTGTTTTAGCTGGGAGGCTCAACTTTGGGCTGTAAGATTCACTTTTTAAGAGGCTCATTCATGTGGCTTGCAAGTCGGTGCTGGCTGAAAGTTGGGAGCTCAGCCAGGTGCCTTCAGTCCTCTCCATACAAGCCTGTCTGCAGGCTGCCTGGGCTTCCTCATGGCATGGTAGCTGGATGCCAAATGCAAAATTCCCAAGAGAACCACCTTTCTTCATCCAGCCTCAAGAGTCACATGGTTTCAGTTCCACCACAGTCACAAGCCAGATCCAAGGGAAAGGAACACAATCACACCTCTCCTGATAGAGTAGTTAAATCAGTATAAGAGTCGTCTATGGAATGGGAGAAATTGTGCCATTTTCAGAAAATACAACCTGCTACTCTTTATCCTCTGAAGGTAAATATTCACATCCCTTCCTCATGCAAATTTCATTCATCTTCCTCAAGACCCCTATGTTTGATGCTGTTATGGCATCAATTTGAAGTCTGGGGTCTTATCATCTACACCAGGTCCACAGGCAGATGAGGCTCTTGGAGCATAGTTCCTCAGGTATGGTTCCTTGAAAGCTTTCTCTCTATTTTTCTTTCTGTGAGCTGAAGAAATAGGTATTTGGCCCCACCCTTTATCCTTCACAAACTCAAAGTGGTGGTAAACTCATAGAAATAACGCGACACACACTCCCATTCAAGTAAACAGCAATTCACAGCAATTCTATAACGTAGCTGAGCTGGGCACATGTTGAGAGGTGTGAATGAGAAAGTTTTATTTTCAAACTCAGTAATTTCTGGCTCCTTTATATATATATTTTTGATGTTTTAAAAAATTGAAATACTGTTGATGTACAATATTATTTAAGTTACAGGTGTTCAATATAGTGATTCACAAATTTTAAAGGTTATACTCCATTTATAGTTATTATAAAACATTGGCTATATTCCCTGTGTTGTAGAATCTTGTAGCTTATTTTATACATAATAGTTTGTACCTCTTAATCCCCTACTTCTTGTATTGCCCCTTTCCTATTCTCTCTCCCCATTGGTTCTCACTAGTTTGTTCTCTATATCTGCAAGTCAGCTTCTTTTCTGTTTTATTCACTAGTTACTTGTATTTTTCAGATTTCACAAAAAAGTGATATCATACAGTATTTGTCTTTCTTTGACTTATGTCACTTAGCATAATGCCCTCCAAGTCCATCCATGTCGCTGCAAATAGCAAAATTTCATTCATTTTTATGACTGAGGAGTAATTTCATTGTATACATACATAATATCCTTATCCATTCATCTCTTCATGGACACTGAGGTTGCTTCCATGTCTTGGCAATTGTAAATAATACCTCTTTGAACACTGGGGTTCATGTATCTTTCTGAATTTGTGTTTTAGTTTTTTTGGGGGGTATACACCCAGGAGTAGAATTGCTGGGTCATGTGATAGTTCTTAGTTTTTTGAGAAACCTCCATACTGTTTACCATAGTGGCTGCACCAATTTACATTGCCACCAACAGTGTATGAGGGTTCTCTTTCCTCTACATCCTCACTAAAATTTGTTATTTCTGTTCTTTTTGATGGCAGCCATTCTGACAGGTGTGAGGAGACAACGCACTGTGGTTTTGATTTGCATTTCCCTGATGCTTAGCGAGGTTGAGCATATTTTCATGTCTGTTTCCTTTATATGTAACGGTTCTTTATTAGTTTATCTTTTCCTCTCACATTTTACTTTAACCAGCCAGAAGCTGACAGCTGGCACTTTTAATCTTCTACCTGAAAATCTCCTTAAATATATCATTGAGTCCATTAAGTATAGTTCCTATTTTTCTTGTTACTGAAGGTGACAATGTTGACCAAAATTCCTTCTTCAAGTGTCCCCTTTCTTCGGCTCACAACAAGATTTTCCTTATTATCCTTTCCATCCTGTGAAAGCTCCTTTAGGGCCCCACTAACTCTCCTGGAGGCCCTTTATGATTCCGAAAATAATCTTTTCCTTTCTGTTTTCTGCTCTTTGCTCAGCTGGCTCTCTCTCTCTCCTGTCCCTCTCTCTTTCTCATCAATCTTTTCTTTTATAGCTTCTAGATTCTCAGTTGTAAGTTATAAAGGAATTCCAAAATTATTTTCTTGTGTAACTTTTATGGCTTAGTTTTTCATATTAGAATATTTGATCAATTTGAAGACTGTTCTGACGTAAAGTATGAGGTATGGATTCAACTTTACCTTTTTCCACATGGCTCCACCGAAATATCATTGATTATTGAATAAACCATCTTTTCACCACTGGTTTGAGATGTGACCTTTATCATATGCAAAATTCCTATTTGTTCAACAAATATTTATTCAGTGCTTCCTATGTGTCACCTATAGGGCTTGAGATATACTAGTGAACAAGAGAGACTAAAATTCTCTTCCTTTATGAAACTTTAGCAGGGGTAAGTAAACAATAAAGATGATGACTGGGCAAATTATAGAGTATGCTATTAAACAACGCTTATTCTTTGGAAGAAAAGCTATGACAAACCTAGACACCGTACTAAAAAGCAAAGACATCACTTCAGTGACTAAGGTCCACAGAGTCAAAGCTATGGTTATTCCAACAGTCATGTACGGATGTGAGAGTTGGACCATAAAGAATGTTAAGTGCTGAGGAATTGATGCCTTCTAACTGTGGTGCTTGAGAAGACTTTCCTGAGTCCCTCGGACAGCAAGGAGATCAAATCAGTAATCCTAAAAGAAATCAGTCCTGAAAATTCACTGGAAGGATGGATGCTGAGGCAGGCTTCATTTGTGGCATTAATTTGCCACATTAAATTGTGGCAGCAGAGGTCCTCAGGTATATTAATAATTCCATTATCTCCAAGTGGTCAGTGACATGAGCATCATTCATTGTTTGAAGACTAAATGGCAAATGTTTAAATTCTAGTGAGCTGTTTAAGGGAAGAGTGATTTAAAGAATCCACCTGCCAATACCAGAAAATGCAGGAGATGTGAGTTTGCTCTCTGGGTTGGGAAGATCCCCTGGAGGAGGAAATGGCAACCCACTCCAGTATTCTTGCCTGGAAAATTCCAGGGACAGAGGAGACTGGTGGGCTACAGTCCATGGGGTCACAAAGAATCAGACACGACTGAGCATGCATACATGCACTATTAAAAGATTGTCTACGGCTTCTTGTGTTGCCTTTACAACATCCAGGACAGACATGAATCTACAAGCTGATAAAAATGCTGAAGGAGAGAAGAGCTAGAAAGCGGTATGGAAGGTGAGTGGGAAACACCACATACAGATATGTCACATCTGTCACAAGAATCTCAAGGGCTCTGGACATGGGGAGCTTAGTTCTGAGAATTGAAAAATACAAGTACCTACATTCTGCAAATCACCATGGCATTTCAGAGGAGAGGAAAACAACTTACCTGGGGCTTCCCTGGTGGCTCCATGGTAAAGAACCTGCCTGCCAATGCTGGAGACATGGTTTTGATTCCTGATCTGGGAAGATCCCACATGCCTCGGAGCAACTAAGTCCGTGCACCGCAACTATTGAGCCTGTGCTCTAGAGCCTAGGAGTTGCAATTATGGAGCTCATGTTCCCCAGAGCCCATGCTCTGCGACAAGAGAAGCCATCATGAGCAGCCTGCACACCGCAACTAGAGAGTAGCGCCCACTTGCCACAACTGGAGAAGAGCCCCCACAGCAACAAAGACCTAACACAGCTCCCCCCCAAAAAGTTATTAAAAAAAACAAACAAACTGAACTTACCTGAGACATTACTGTCTGTGATCCAACATTCATTTCCTTCTCTGTGTTTCCTTCTTGGGAAAGTACGGCATCCTGAGAGGGCATTCCTGAGAAGAGAAGAATCTTGTCAAGGAATGATATTAAAGCTTCACCTAAATCTTGCACCCTTTGTCTTGTATCAGGATGACAGATGGTTTAGAGAGAGCCCTCTAAGACATAAGCCTAAAGGCTGGGGGACGTAACTCTGACACTCTTGTTCCTGTATTACACTGAGGAATTTAAAGTATGGCTGTCTCTCTTCTGTGGTACAATTCCACTTGTTGCGACATATGGGAAGCTCAGGGGTGCTCACTGGTTTTTAGCACTAGCTACTCACTTGGGGGGGATTTTAAAAAGATGCCAGTGCTCAGCCCCTCTTCCCTGAGATTTGGATTTAACAATCTCAGGTGAACCTGGGCAACAGCATTTTAAATTCTGAAGTCTCCAAATGATTCCAAGTGGCAGATGAGAACCACTGAGATGATGTGATCCAGAGAACTTATGTTGAGGAGTTATTCTTACTCTTTAAGGGCATAAACTCATCCCTAAACTCAAAGTCCAGGCATCTCCTCTACTCTCTTTAAGATGATCCTTCTATTCCACTCCTAGGCACATACCATGAGGAAACAAATATTGAAAAAGACAGGTACATGTACAGTGAACATGTACCCCAATGTTCACTGCAGCACTGTTTACAATAGCTAGAACATGGAAGCAACCTAGATGTCCATTGACAGATGAATGGATAAAGAAGTATATGTGGTGTATATACAAATGGAATATTACTCAGCCATAAAAAGAAATTCATTTGAGTCAGTTCTAATGAGGTGGATGAACCTAGAGCCTATTATACAGAGTGAAGTAAGTCAGAAACAGAAAGATAAATATCATATACTAACACATATATATGGAATCTAGAAAGATGGTACTGATGAATTTGTTTGCAAGGCAGCAGTGGAGAAACAGACATAGAGAATAGACTTATGGATATGGGAGAGGGGAGGAGAGGGAGAGATGTATGGAGAGAGTACCATGGAAACTTATATTACCATATGTAAAATAGACAAGCAACAGGAATTTGCTCTAAGTCTCAGGGATCTCAAACATTGGCTCTGTATCAGCCTAGAGGGGTGGGATGGGGAGGGAGATGGGAGGGAGGTCCAAGAGGGGAGGGACATATGTACATCTATGGCTGATTTATGTTGATGTCTGAGAGAAAACAACAAAATTCTGTAAAGCAATTATCCTTCAATTAAAAAATAAATTTAAAAAAAGATTAAAAAAAGATGATCCTTCTACGGCTTTCCTGCTGGCTCACTGGTAAAGAATAACCCTGTTTATGCAAGAGACACAGGTTCAATCCCTGATCCAGGAAGATCCCACATGCCGTGGGGCAGCTAAGCCCGTGCACCACAATTACTGAGCCTGTGCTCTAGAGCCCATGAGCTGCAACTACTGAGCCCACATGCCGCAACTACTGAAGCCTGTGCGCTGTAGAGCCTCTGCTCTACAACAACAGAAGCCACCGCAATAAGCCCACGCACCGCACATAGAGTAGCCCCTGCTCGTTGCAATTAGAGAAAGCCTGCACACAGCAAAGGAAGACCCAGCACAGCCAAAAATAAATAAATAAATAAAAATAAACATTAAAAATTATTAAAAAGATGACCCTTCCAATACAAAAAGGAGATTTCACTCGTTTCATTTTTCAGAATGTTCACCTTCCTTTTTGAGTACCTGGATTCAGTCCTCCACGAGGATGACTGCACCTCTTTGCAGTCCTTCAGTTGTAATGTCACCAAAGCCTTATTCTCTTCAGGCAGGACAGTCAGGAGACATACCAGTTCTAACAGCTTCAGGAGCCCTGCCAGTCCCTGGAGGCTGATTTTCCAGTGCCTTAAAGGCAACAGCCAGTCGCCGGTATTAAAGGTGCCTGATCTCATGAGAGGGTCAGGAGACAGTGGATATCCATGAGAGTGATTTCTGCTTCCCAGGGCAGCCACTCCCAGGATCTGCCTTGTTCATGTAGAGTTGAGATGCAGAGGTTCCTGAAGTTGGGTATTACACTGTTGCTGTTGTTGTTTTCCACTAAAGGCATCAATCCTACATGTACAGACGTCACTATGATATTCGAATCTGCCTCCCGGCAGAGATCTTGAGAGATACACTTTCAGGCTGAGCACCTGTAATGAGATGCATCAGAGTCAGCAGGAGAACTCCAGCAGTGTTGGTCTCCTAGAGACCTATGGGGTCTAAAAAGAGACATACACACTGTTCATTGATAAAGACAGAGCACTGCAGGAGGTGGAATTCATTAAAACAATCAAAAAAGCAGTTTTAGAATTTCTCAAAGAGCAGAGAGATACAGAAGCAGCAACTACAAATTTAGCCTTAGTCCTCTCCCACCCTTTTCTTGGAACAGAAAACATGTGGTCCTTTTCCACAGACTTTCAAATAGAGTGGCTTTCTCCTTAGAAAGAAGAAAAAAACAGGCATTTCACCAGTACCAATAACAGAATGAAATGTATTGATCTGTTAAAAATCATGAGAATACATTTGTTCTCTGTTCACAAAAGTTGACCTGAAAAACTCCTCTCAAAAACTACTGATAGAAACAAAGAATAAGGAAACTATGGTTCCAATGGAATGGCCCTGTTAAAGAAGCCACTCAAGCCAAGACGTGCCAGGAATCTAATATTTTACAACCAGTTTTCACTAATAGGAAGATCTTTCAAGAAGCACTTTAAGGATCAGGTCCTTATTTTATCAAGCAAAAACTGTAAAAAGGTCCCATGGTCTGAAGAGCTAGGTTGAATTTACAAGAATGTCTTCGGGTTTCAAACCCGATCACCTGAAAACCATATATTCACAACAACAAAAACTGCATTAACCATGTTAGGAAGACAGATTTCTCCTATGAACCCAAGGGAATGAGGAATATTTCAAGTATATTATACATTGTATACAAATACAGCTAGTTTGAGAATACTTTTTATGGCATCTGATGGGAATAGGGTTCCATAAAACATACCTTTGAAACGCTGATCTTAGAGATCTTTCGTTAACTTCATAACAAACTACCTTATTCTACTTTTATAACAGCACAATATTACACTGCACAGATCTACCACAATACGTTTAACCACACTCATAGTTAACATTTAAGTGGTATCCCTTTATCAAATTACAAACAATATTGTAACGAACATCTTTGTACACACATTCCTGTGCACCTGTGCAAGTATTTCAGCAGGACAGATCTTAGAATAGAATTTCTGAGCCACAGAGTGAACTCACTTAACATTTTACTAAGTGTAGTCATACTACCACTCAAAATACTTCCTCAATTGTACAACCAGGGCCCTGCCCCTCTGCATTTGCCTCAACACTTTGTTAGCACCAATATTGATATACTTGCCCAGTCAGTCTAAAAGGGGAAAAGTATCTTTGTCTTCATTTACATTCTATAATTACTTATGAGGTTAAGCACTTTTTTGTTTATTAGTTTCCTGTAATTCGTCTGTAAATTGCCTGTGCATATCCTTTGTCCACTTTTTTTTTTAAAGTTAGGATTTTCACCTTTATTATTTATTTGGCTGTGCTGGGCCTTAGTTGCGGCATGTGGGGTCTTTAGCTGTGGCATGTGGGATCTAATTCCCTGATCAGGGGTTGAACTAGGGCCCCCTGCATTGGGAGAACAGACTCAGCCACTGGAATACCAGAGAAGTCCTACCCTTTTCTTTTTTCAACAAGTCTCTTTACATATTAAGGATACTTTCTCTAACACATGTTGCAAGTATTTTATGTCTCTAATTTTAAGCCCTTTGCTCTTTTCAAATACAGCAAATATTTTTCAAAATATTTGGCACATGGACTTTTCTGATACAATTCTGATATAATTTAATTAATGCATTTTCCCCAGAGGGTTTTGGGTCCTGTCCTAGCAGTTTGGTATGCCTAACATAAAGTACAAGGACGGAAGGCAAAGCAGTATACAATATTAAGGTCATAAAGGGCTTTGTTGTTGTTCAGTTGCTCAGTCATGGTCAACTCTGCAACCCATGGACTGTAGCATGCCAGGTTTCCCTGTCCTTCACCAACTTCCGGAGTTTGCTCAAACTCAAGTCCATCAAATTGGGGACGTCATCTAACCATTCTGTCCTCTATAGTCTCCTTCTCCTCCTGCCTTCAATCTTTCCCAGCATCAAGGTATTTTCCAATGAGTTGGCTCTTTGTATCAGGTGGCCAAAATATTGGAGTTTCAGCTTCAGCATCAGTCCTTCCAGTGAATATTCAGGGTTGAATTCCTTTAGGATTGACTGGTTTGATCTCCTTGTAGTCCAAGGGACTCTCAAGAGTCTTCTCCAACATCACAGTTCAAAAGCATCAATTCTTCAGCACTTAGCTTTCTTTATAGTCCACCTCTTAGATCCATACATGACTACTGGAAAACCACAGCTTTGACTACACTGACCTTTGTTGGTAAAGTAATGTCTCTGCTTTTTAACATGCTGTATAGGTTTGTCATAGTTTTTCTTCTAAATAGCAAGCAAAATCACTGCAGATGGTGACTGCAGCCATGAATTTAAAATATGCCTTCCCCTTGGAAGAAAAGGGCTTTGAGGTCACTGCTAAGAAACTAAAACATTATCCTGATGGCATCAGGGAAGTATACAACAGTTTTCAGAAACAGAGTGACTTTCAATATTCTCCATTTAATAAGAGCACCTACTAAGTGCTATGATCAATTCTGTCTCTTGGAAAATGGTAATTTTTGTACCTTTAATATTTCCCACAATTCAAAGTAAGTAAAAGAAACAGAAAGTTCATTAAATCAAAAGACACAATTCCGGGGATCTGCTCTGCCACATATTAAAACTTATTTTATATTAAAACAAAATGGTATCAGTGCAGAAAGTGTGAGAGCAGTGTAACAGGCTAGAAAGAGATGTGAGTGTACAAATGTCTGTAGAATAGATAAGTGTCATTTCAATTCAGTGGGAAAGAGATGACGGCAAGATTACCGGGGAGAAAGGCATTTTTCTATCTTGCAGGTTATCACAGAATTAATATCCAATAGTTAAAATGTAAAAAAATAATGTTTTTTAATCTTTTAAAAGTATTAGACGAAAATAAAGGTGATTCTTTTAATACTCTTGAGATGGGAAAAACTTTCCAAAAATGATACCCGCCCACGCCTCAACAAAAATAAATTGCAGAAAATATTAGAGGAAAATAGGTTTGTAATCTTGGGAATGGGGAGGCCTTCCCATGAAAGGGGAACAGGGGGTCCGAGAAGCCGGAGGGCGCCGCCTGGGGGGCTCGGAGTCAGGGCTCCCCGCCCCGTGACCCCCGCCCGCCCGGCACCCTCGCCCGCCACCCGCCCGCGGGCGCCGCACTCACCCGCCTGCACAGACAAAGGGCGCCGCGGGCGGCCCCGCCCCCTGACGCCGCAGCCGCCGCCGTCCCGACCGGGGCGGGAGAAGGTGATGAGGGCCCTGATGCCTGAGCCAATGACGCCCAGTGACGGGGCCCCTGGGGCCGGACCAGCCGCCGGGGCCAGCCAGGCTCTGACGACAGCCTCCCAGCAATGGCGGCCGCGCCGCGCTGGCTCCGGCCCGGCGCTACGCATGCGCCGGCGCGGCCGGGCCGACCTCTGCCCACAGGCCGGGCTGGGAACTCCCACCCGCTTCCCCTGGTCGGCTTCTCGCCAGAGCCGCGCTCACCACCCGCTCCCGGCCTCGCAGAACTGCGCCTTCAGAGAGGACCCGGGCCCCCGCGAGCCCCTGACCATCAGAAGCTCCAGCGGGGGCGCCGCGCGGTCCCCTAGGTGACCACACAAGTCGTCGCTCTCCTCAGTCCTGAAATACCGCCCCTTCCCCAATTTTATACTGACGAAACTAAAGATGTAGTAATAACGATTGAATATAGAATACAAGTATACTGATGAGAAGAATGGAATTCTTTTAACGGAGATAAAATTGGAATTCGCCAAAAGCGATTGCAAATGCTTGTCTGTTAATGCAGGCATTCAATGGGGAAGCGAGAGACTTCAACAGTGCTGGGAAAACTGGATGTGTACATGCCAAAGAATAAAATTGGCCTTAGACTTAACAGCACATACATAAATTAATTCAGAACGGATCAAAAAACCTAAATGTGAGAGGTAAAATTATAAAACTCTTCGAAGAAAACATAGGAGTGAAGCTTCATGATGTTCTTTCGTCAGTTATTAATATTTCTTTTAGATGGCATCGAAAGCACAGGCAACAAAAGAGAAGAAAAAGGATAAATTGGACTTCAGTATTTAACACTTCCTTCCATCAAAAGAACAGTAATAATAGAGTGAAAAGACAATCCACAAAATATTTGCAAATCATTTATCTGATAAGGGAATAAGGTCCAGAAAGAACAAAAAATTCCTGTAAGTCAACAACAAACAGGCATCCAGATTTTGAAATGAGCAAATACTTCCCTGGTAGTGGAGTGGTTAGGATTCCATGCTCCCATTGCAGGGAGCCTGGGTTCTACCTGTGGTCTGGGGAACTAGATCACACATGCTACAGCTAAAGATTCACCATGCCCCAGATGAGATCTGACACAGCCAAATAAATAAATAAAAACGAATATTTTTTAAAAATAGGCAAAGGAATTCAACTGGCATTTCTTCAAGCGAGATATACAAATGACCAATACGCATACGAAAAGATGTTCAGTATCACTCATCATTAAGGAAATGCAAGTTAAACTGCAATGAGGTACCAAGTCACAGACACTAGGATAACTACTATTCAAAAAACAGAGTATAAGTGTTGGCAATGATGTGGAGTAATCGGAACTCCTATGTGTTACTGATGGGAATGTAAAATGATACAGTTGCTGTGGAAAATAGTTTGGTGATTTTTCAAAACATCCAAAATCACTGCAGATGATGATTATAGCCGTGAAATTAAAAGACGCTTGCTCCTTGGAAGGAAAGTTATGACCAACCTAGACAGCAGATGACACCACTCTTATGGCAGAAAGTCTCCACTTCCCTGGTGGCTCAGACAGTAAAGCATCTGTCTACAATGTGGGAGACCTGGGTTTGATCCCCGGGTTGGGAAGATCCCCTGGAGAAGGGATGGCAATCCACTCCAGTACTCTTGCCTGGAGAATCCCATGGACAGAGGAGCCTGGTAGGCTACAGTCCATGGGGTCCCAAAGAGTGGGACATGACTGAGCGACTTCACTCTCACTTTCACTTTATGGCAGAAAGTGAAGAGGAGCTAAAAAGCCTCTTGATGAAAGTGAAAGAGGAGAGTGAAAAAGTTGGCTTAAAGCTCAACATTCAGAAAACGAAGATCATGGCATCTGGGTCCCATCACTTCACAGGAAATAGATGGGAAAACAGTGTCAGACTTTATTTTTGGGGGCTCCAGAATCACTGCAGATGGTGACTGCAGCCATGAAATTAAAAGATGCTTACTCTTTGGAAGAAAAGTTATGACCAACCTAGATAGCATATTCAAAAGCAGAGACATTACTTTGCCGACTAAGGTCCGTCTAGTCAAGGCTATGGTTCTTCCAGTGGCCATGTATGGATGTGAGAGTTGGAGTGTGAAGAAAGCTGAGTGCCAAAGAATTGATGCTTTTGAACTGTGGTGTTGGAGAAGACTTTTGAGAGTCCCTTAGACTGCAAGGAGATCCAACCAGTCCATTCTGGAGGAGATCAGCCCTGGGATTTCTCTGGAGGGAATGATGCTGAAGCTGAAACTCCAGTACTTTGGCCACCTCATGTGAAGAGTTTACTCATTGGAAAAGACTCTGATGCTGGGAGGGATTAGGGCAGGAGAAGAATGGGCTGACATAGGATGAGATGGCTGGATGGCATCACTGACTCGATGGATGTGAGTCTGAGTGAACTCCGGGAGTTGGTGATGGACAGGGAGGCCTGGCATGCTGCGATTCATGGGGTCGCAAAAAGTCAGACACGACTGAGCGACTGAACTGAACTGAGACAGCATATTAAAAAGCAGAGACATTACTTTGTCAACAAAGGTCTGTCTAGTCAAGGCTATGGTTTTTCCAGTAATCATGTATGGATGTGAGAGTTGAACTATAAAGAAAGCTGAGTGCTGAAGAATTGATGTTTTTGAATTGTGGTTTGGAAAAGACTCTTGAGAGTCCCTTGGACTGCAAGGAGATCCAACCAGTCCATCCTAAAGTAGAACAGTCCTGAATATTCTTTGGAAGGACTGATGCTGAAGCTGAAACTCCAATACTTTGGCCACCTCATTCGAAGAGCTGACTCATTGGAAAAGACCTTGATGCTGGGAAAGAGTGAGGGCAGGAGGAGAAAGGGACGACAGAGGATGAGATGGTTGGATGGCATCACCAACTCAATGGACATGGGTTTGGGTGAACTCCGGGAGCTGGTGATGGACAAGAAGGCCTGGCATGCTGTGGTTCATGGGGTCGCACACATGGAGTCGGACACAACTGAGCGACTGAACCGAACTGAAAAGTAGCCTTAAAATCAGTTCGGTTCAGTCGCTCAGTCATGTCCGACTCTTTGCGACCCCAGGAATTGCAGCACGCTAGGCCTCCTTGTCCATCACCGACTCCCGGAATTCACTCAGACTCACATCCATCAAGTCAGTGATGCCATCCAGCCATCTCTTCCTCTGTCGGCCCCTTCTCCTGCCCCCAATCCCTCCCAGCATCAGAGTCTTTTCCAATGAGTAAACTCTTCACATGAGGTGGCCAAAGTATTGGAGTTTCAGCTTCAGCATCAGTCCTTCCAAAGAACACCCAGGACTGTTCTCCTTTAGGATGGACTGGTTGGATCTCCTTGCAGTCCAAGGGACTCTCAAGAGTCCTCCAACACCACAGTTCAAAAGCATCAATTCTTCAACTCTCAGCTTTCTTCACAGTCCAACTCTCACATCCATACATGGCCACTGGAAAAACCATAGCCTTAAAATATGATCCAGCAACTCCATTTTGGAGTAAATAACCAAAAGAATTGAAAGTAGGATCTCAAAAGAGATATTTACATCTCCATGTTTGTATTTTCACAATAGCCAAGAAGTGAAAGAAATCCAGTATTCATCCACAGATGAATGAATAAGCAAAACGTGGTATTTATATGTGTACTATGGAATATCATTCAACCTTAAAAAGGGAGAAATTCTGAAACATACTACAACATGGATTAACCTTGAAGACATTATTCAAAGTGAGATAATTCAGTCACAAAAGGACAAATACTGTTTGATTCCACTTATAAGCTATACCTAGAGTAGTTAAACACAGACACTGACAGAAATTGCAATTGTTGCCAGGGGCAGGAAGTGGGATGAAGATGTCTGGTTACTGTTTAATGAGTACAAACTATCAATTTGAGAATATGAAAAGAGTTCTGGAGATGGAGGAAGCTGATGGTTGCACAGAAATGTGAATTACTGAATGCCATTGAACTTAAAATGGTCAATTTTATATTATGTATTTTTAATACCATAAGATGAGAAAAAAGCTGGATCCTTATGTCTGTTTCTACATTGAATCTTCTGAAATATGTTGTTTTGGTTGATGTTTCTGAAGAAAATCTGGCTTCATATAGATACTTAGTTGGAAGAAAAGAATCCTTTAATAAGTCTTCTCACATAATTGTGACTATTTTTCTTTGATTCTCTACCAAAGGCCATTCCTCTCTCCAGGGGATCATTTCAACTCAGGGATCAAACCCAGGTCTAATGCATTGCAGGCAGATTCTTTATGGTCTGAGCCACCAAAATCTATTTGTCTGTCTCATTCCCCCAATGGATCTTGAACTCATGTATGACTTTGTAATGTCACACATTGGCCATTTGGAAAATAACTATTTACTGAGTTACCTAACTCAGTAGATCCTACCTTGGTATGATTTTATCCTCCAGGAAATATTTGGTAATGTTTAGAGATTTGGTTGTCAAACTCTGGGGCTACTACTGACATCTACTGGATAGAAGCTAGAGATACCGTGAAACATTTTAACAGTGGACAACAAAGGATTATAGAGCTCCAAACGTCTACAGTGCTGAGATTGGAAAACCTTAGTTTATTTAGGGCTGACATACTTCACTATAAAATATAAAAATGTGTATTTGTTGATGTCATCACTAATCTTTTTGAGAAAATTTGTTAAGTATTTAGAAGCTGTCAAGATGTAGCTACAAGTTCTCCAAAAACTTAAAGCTCAAATTTTATCATTTACAACATATATTTTCAGTTCATTTCCTTCGTGTTACAAAGCACACTTCATTTATTTTCAAGAACCTGTCTTAGAAATAACCAAGCCTAAACAACTAGTATCTGTCAGTTGTTTTTACCGTTGAAATTGACATTCCATAAAATAAGGAGTTAGTATTTCTCGTGGCCACATAGCTTGTTTTACTCAAGAGTGCCATCACACATCGTATAAATATTTAATGGATACTCACTACCTTGATTGAGCTTCCCTGGTGTCTCAGTCATTAAAGAATCTCCCTGCAATGCATGAGACCAGAGTTCGATCCCTGGGTCAGGAAGATCCCCTGGAGCAGGAAATGGCAACCCACTCCAGTATTCTTGCCTGGAAAATCCCACGGACAAAGGAGAAAGGTGGATTACAGTCCATGGTATAGCAAGAGTTGGACATAACTGAGTGACTAAACCACCACCACTGCTACCTTGATTAAAGTAGCAGCAGATTTATCTACCATTGCTTTAGAACCATCAATGCAAATGCTAACCCAGTGGAAAAAACAAATTAACCTTAGTATTATTAGAAAAAAGTTGACCTTATGGACTCCCTGAAAAAGAGTCAGGGATCCTCAGGGGCCCAGGGACTATACCTTGTACACTTCTGCTCTAGATTATGTGAGAGAAGTAAACTCGTGCTTGTTTAGTGAAAGTGAAAGTGAAGTCGCTCAGTCGTGTCCGACTCTTTGCGACCCATGGACTGTAGCTCACCAAGCTCCTCCATCCATGGGATTCTCCAGGCAAGACTACTGGAGTGGGTTGCCATTTCCTTCTCCAGGGGATCTTCCCGACCCAGGCCATTAATTAGGTTTTAAAAAACAAGTTAACTCGTACTTTTAGTTTTCAAATTTTCTTCTGCAGACTTGCCAAACAGTCGGCAGTAACACAGAGATACTCTTATTTTTTAAAAATCCTCTCTTTTTTCCAGGGTTATTGAGATATAATGGAAATTATAAAATTTTAAATAGAGATAAAATTGAAAATATAGGTGGAAATTGTATATATTTAAGGTGTATAATGTGGTGTTTTGATATATACACACACACATACATTGTGAAATGATAACCACAATGAAGCTAAAATACCCATCACCTCACGTAGTTACCGTTTTTGTGTGTGTGTTTGTGTGTGTGTGTGTGTGTGTGTCTTGGGGGGAAAAGAACACTTAAGATCTATTCTTTGAGCAAATTTCAAGTATACAATACGGTATTATTAATTACATTCACCATGCTGTACCTTAGATCTCTAGAATTTTTTCCTTTCCTTCCTTTGTAGCCATTTCCTTCTCCGGGGGATCTTCCTGACCCAGGGATTGAACCCCGATCTCATGCATTGCAGATGGTATCCCACACTGCAGGGGGATTCTTTACTGACTGAAACATGAGAATTTTAAATTTATACTGCTGCTGCTGCTAAGTCGCTTCAGTTGTGTCCGACTCTGTGCAACTCCATAGACGGCAGCCCACTAGGCTCCCCCGTCCCTGGGATTCTCCAGGCAAGAACACTGGAGAGGGTTGCCATTTCCTTCTCCAATGCAGGAAAGTGAAAAGTGAAAGTGAAAGTGAAGTTGTGTCCGACTCCTAGCGACCCCATGGACTGCAGCCTACCAGGCTCCTCCGTCCATGGGATTTTCCAGGCAAGAGTACTGGAGTGGGGTGCCATAAATTTATACTAGTTGACTTCAAATTCTGAGATAGGATAAGTATAAGAAATTAGGAAACAAGCAGTTTTCAGTGGCTTAAGTGTTTGCTGTTAATCAAGACCCAGAAATCACTGCTCTACCCACCACTGCTGCTCTGTTAAATAATATAGAACCTTTATATATACTAGACTAGAGTAAACCATGGGCTTCCCCAGTGGCTCAGTGGTAAAGAATCAGCCTGCAGTGCAGGAGACACAGGAGATGCAGGTTTGATCCCTGGGTCAGGAAGGTCCCCTGGAGGAGGGCATGGCAACCCATGCCAGTATTCTTGCCTGAAGAATCCCATGGACAGAGGAGCCTGGCGGGCTACAGTCCACAGGTTTGCAGAATTTTACATGACTGAGAATACATGCACAGAGTGAACCATATCACAGAACACAATGCCATCTGTAATAGAAGCCACTATTTACCATTAGGAGGAAAAAATGAGGTAAATTAATGTATTAAAGTGGAATAATCCTCAGGATACACCAAGTGAAAAGACCATGGTACAGAGCCACTCTTTAATTCTGTTTGCTTTTCTCTTTGCTATACCCATATATAATATTTCCTTTTAAAACATGCCTTAGTCTCAGTATCTTCGTGTTGTGCTCAAAAATAGGGGAGCATGTCCTTCTCAGACAATGTTGCTTAGAAATCAGCACAGTGTGCTCTCCTGTACCTCTCCTCCCTCATTCCAAATTGTTGCAAAGACGGAGAATATTAAGTCCACAAGTGGGGACAGTGGAAAGAACACCAGCTTCGGAGTCAGTTCAGACCTGTGTCTGCAGCAGAGCTGAAATCTTGAGCAAGTAAGTCCCTTAACGTTTCTGATTCTGAATTTTCTCTTTTGGCATATGGCGATGAAAATATGTATATCTCATATTTATGCTGGGGATTAAACTAAAAGCATATAAGCACAATGCTAGGTGTGTAATAAATGCTTCATAAATGAGAGCTATCATTAATTTAGTTCCATGTCTATGGGAGTCATTTAGATTTTTAGAGATCTGCTTTCCCAATTTTCCTTCAATAAGTACACTCTTAACACCTCAGCCTCTGTTGATAAGATGCTATGGAAAATTAAGTAATTATGAGTGTCTTTCTGGTTCTTTTAGCACTTTTTAAGAGGAATGGGAGGGTGGATGAGATAGGGATATAGGCTTAAGAGACACACTATAGTATGTATAACTTGCTCAGTTGTGTCAGAGTCTTTGAGACCCCATGAACTATACAGTCCATGGAATTCTCTAGGCCAGAATATTGGTAGCCTTTCCCTTCTCCAGGGAATCTTCCAAACACAGTATGTATAAAATAAATAAGTGACAAGGATATATTGTATAGCACAGGGAAATCTAGCCATTATTTTGCAGTAAGTTTAAATGGAGTAGAGTCTATAAAAATATTGAATCACTATTGTATACTTGAAAATATATAATACTGTAAATTAACTATGGGCTTCCCTGATAGTTCAGATGGTAAAGAATCTGCCTGCAATGTAGGAGACTCTGAGTTGGGAAGATCCTCTGGAGAAGAGAATGGCTACCCACTCCTGTATTCTTGCCTGGAGAATCCCATGGACAGAGGAGGCTGGCGGGTTACAGTCCATGGTGACTACACTAAAAAAAAAAATGGAGAAAGAAAAGTAAAATTCCCTATTTCCATTTTTCATGACTAGAGAGTCATTTAAAGAAGAATGAACTGTGTCCTTTTGATTTCAAAATGGAATTTACCTTTCTTTAGATGCTTTTTGTGTGTTTAGGATTAAATGTATTACTGTATAAGTTGAATGTTATATATAATATTCTTTATTATATAGAAGCCTAACTAGAAAAATAACCATAATTTAAAACAGTTTAACAGTATGGACTGAAAGCCAAAATCTGGGATAATGTCTATATTGGATTCTCTTCAGTTAAGTTCAGTTCAGTTGCTCAGTCGTGTCCGACTCTTTGCGACCTCATGAATTGCAGCACTCCAGGTCTCTATGTCCATCACCAACTCCCAGAGTTCACTCACACTCACGTCTTCGAGTCAGTGATGCCATCCAGCCATCTTATCCTCTGTCGTCCCGGTCTCCTCCTGCCCCCAATCCCTTCCAGCATCAGTCTTTTCCAATGAGTCAACTCTTCCCATGAGGTGGCCAAAGTACCAGAGATTCTCTTATTGATGTAAATTATATTGTAGGAATGTAACCATTTCATCTTTTTAAGATTTTTGTTTCTTTGTTTTCAGCTCCTTCACTCTGACATGGCAGAAAAACCAATATGTCCCTCCACAGAAATACCTAATGATGAAGATACAGTTGAGTATATCTTTCAAAGAGAACTGTTCATTGTGTACTTCAACAAGATTGTGTATTTTCAAAATATTGATTCAGTAAACTGATATAGACCTAGGTGATAAAGGCTTGTCTTTATTATTTTGGGGCATGAATTAACTTTCATGCTGATTGGACTTAATCATTTCTCTGTCAATGGACATTTAGGTTGCTTCCATGTCCTGGCTATTGTAAATAGTGCAATGAACATTGGGGTGCATATATCCTTTCAGATCATGTTTTTCTCTGGATATAGGCCCAGGAGTGGGATTGCCGGGTCATATGGTGTTCTATTTCTAGTTTTTTAAGGAGCCTGCATGCTGTTCTCCATAGTAGCTGTACTGATATACATTCCCACCAGCAGTATTGGAGGGTTCCCTTCTCTCCACACCTTCTCCAGCATTTATCGTCTGTGGATTTTTTGATGATAGTCATTCTGGCTGGCATGAGGTGATATCTCATTATAGTTTTGATTTGCATTTCTCTAATAATTAGCACGGCTGAACATCTTTTCGTGTGCCTCTTGGCCATCTGTATGTCTTCCTTGGAGAAATGTCTGTTTAGATCTGCCTGTTTTTGGATTGGGTTGTTTGTTTTGATTCTGTTAAACATCACAAGCTGTTTGTAAATTTTGGAGACTAATCCATTCTAAGTCACATCATTTGCAAATATTTTCTTCCAATCTGCGAGTTGTCTTTTTGTTTTGTTTATTGTTTCCTTTGCTGTGCAAAGTCTTTGAGTTTAGGTAGGTCCCATTTTTTTTTGCTTTTATTTCCATTATTCTGGGAGAGCAATCAAAAAAGATATTGCTGTGATTTATGTAAGAGAATGTTCTGCCTATGTTTTCCTCTAGGAGTTTTACAGTGTCCAGTCTCACATTTAAAGTCTTTAACCCCTTTTGAGCTTACTTTACTGTATGGTGTTAAAGAATGATAAAAATTCATTTTTTTACATGTGGCTGTCCAGTTTTCCCAGCACCATTTATTGAAGAGACTGTCTTTCCTACATTGTGTAGTATTGCCTCTTTCGTCATAGATTGTGAAGCTGTGAAAATCACTGAACTGTGTCCAACTGTTTGTGACCCAGGAATTCTCCAGGCCAGAATACTGAAGTGGGTGGCCTTTCCCTTCTCTAGGGGATCTTCCCAACCCAGGGACTTAATCCAGGTCTCCTGCATTGCAGGAGGATTCTTTATCAGCTGAGCCACAAGGAAAGCCCAAGAATATTGGAGTGGATAGCCTATCCCTTCTCCAGAGGATCTTCCCAATCCAGGAATCAAACCAGGGTCTCCTGCATTGCAGGCGAATTCTTAACCAACTGAGCTCTCAGGGAAGACTTGTCACAGATTAATTGACCATTAATCTATGACCAGGTGCATCAGTTTATTTCTGGGTTCTGATTGGAGTTAAATATCAATAATGGTTTAAATAATTGTTGTATATCTCTTGCATCTGCAGACATTTTAATGTATTTATTTTATTTATTTATTTGGCTGTACTGAGTCTTAGCTGCAGCACTTGGGATCTTTAGTTGCAGCATGTGGGATCTAGTTCCCCAACCAGGGATTAAACCCAGGCCCCCTGCATTGGGAGCATGTAGTCTTAGCCACTGGACCCCCAGGGAAGTCTTGCAGACAGTTTTAGTAGTGCAAAAGACTATTCCAGTTTTTTTTGGGGGGAGGGCTCTTTTTTATAATTTATTTTTCAGTTCAGTTCAGTTCAGTTCAGTCACTCAGTCATGTCTGACTCTTTGCAACCCCATGAATCACAGCACGCCAGGCCTCCCTGTCCATCACCAACTCCCGGAGTTCACTCAGACTCACGCCCATCAAGTCAGTGATGCCATCCAGTCCTCTCATCCTATCTCGTCCCCTTCTCCTCCTGCCCCCAATCCCTCTGAGCATCACAGTCTTTTCCAGTGAGTCAACTCTTCACATGAGGTGGCCAAAGTACTGGAGTTTTAGCTTCAGCATCATTCCTTCCAAAGAAATCCCAGGGCTGATCTCCTTCAGAATGGATTGGTTGGATCTCCTTGCAGCTCAAGGGACTCTCAAGAGTTTTCTCCAACACCACAGTTCAAAAGCATCAATTCATCAGCTCTCAGCTTTCTTCACAGTCCAACTCTCACATCCATACATGACCACAGGAAAAACCATAGCCTTGACTAGATGGACGTTTGTTGGCAGAGTAATATCTCTGCTTTTGAATATGCTATCTAGGTTGGTCATAACTTTCCTTCCAAGGAGTAAGTGTCTTTTAATTTCATGGCTGCAATCACCATCTGCAGTGATTCTGGAGCCCAAAAAAATAAAGTCTGACACTGTTTCCACTGTTTCTCCATCTATTTCCCATGAAGTGATGGGATCAGATGCCATGATCTTCATTTTCTGAATGTTGAACTTTAAGCCAATTTTTTCACTCTCTTCTTTCACTTTCATCAAGAGGCTTTTTAGTTCCTCTTCACTTTCTGCCATAAGAGTGGTGTCATCTGTGTATCTGAGGTTATTGATATTTCTCCCAGAAATCTTGATTCCTGCTTGTGCTTCTTCCAGCCCAGCTTTTCTTATGATGTACTCTGCATATAAGTTAAATGAGGAAGGTGACAATATACAGCCTTGACGTACTCCTTTTCCTATTTGGAACCAGTTAGGTACTGATGATAAATAATTTTTAAATGACCTTCTTTTAGAAAATGGCACGATGGCTGCTTTTTAATTCCTTTACTTTAAGATGAGCCTCTCTACTAGGGAAAACAGTACCTCACATAAAATTTTGCACTAAAAGAGAGTAGCATGTCTGAATGAGTGAAAACTGGGTTTTAGAACTGTCTTTGGCAGGAGGAGAAGGGGACAACAGAGGATGAGATGTTTGGATGGCATCACTGACTCAATGGACATGGTTTTGGGTGGATTCCAGGAGTTGGTGATGGACAGGGAGGCCTGGCATGCTACGGTTCATGGGGTTGCAAAGAGTCGGACGCGACTGAGTGACTGAACTGAACTTGGTCAAAACATCTAATAGATCCATAAGTACTGAGCTACGTTAAGTAGTGGTTGCTTATGTCTGAATAATGGTTCTCTTGATGTTTTCCTCCGAACATGCCTGTTTTTCCTAGATCTTAGTTTAAATCAAACTATCATATTTTTTACACTGTCATCATCTTGGACTGAGGTATGGTGCACAGAGCTTCTCCATATGGTGTACCAGATTGGGTGTTGGATGCAGTGGTCTGAGCCAGGAACTCTAATCCTCTGCATTTGGCCCCCTTAGGCAAGCAAAACTAGACTAAGCACAAAAGAAGAGGTTACATCTTATTGATTACCTAGATTCCATCTTACTTTTCCTGGGGACCCTAGTGGGCTTTGCTCGTGTCAAAACTGGCTATTGTCAGAGTCCTATCTCAGTGACTAAACCACTGGCCTATGCCCATTCTATTTTATCTTTGGCCTCTCTGATGTGTTAAATCACAATGAGTGCTCCTTTGTTAACATGTCATTAAAAGAATAACATTTTAGAATAGGCGGATCCCCAAGGTCAATTAGTCAAACTTTAATCTGATATATAAATGTTTGCTACAAACACTTTAACAAGTGACCTTTCAACCTTTTTTTGAACCCTTTACAATGGGCAACTTAGTTTATTCCCCCTTTTGAAATTAAAACTACCATTCTCACATTATTAAAAGAAAAATTCAAACAGTAGGAAAGAGAAAGTTCTCTTCTCAGTCTAGTTTTTTATAGGCAATAACTAGTCTAATCTTTGGACAACTTTTATGTCAGCGCGTACAGGTCAATCTTATTCTTTTTAGCAGCTCTATTCTTCTACTGTTGTAAATACTTTTCTTCAATAACCAGTCCCCTATTGGTAGCTATTAGGTAATTTCTGGTTTTGTTTTTGTTTTCTGTTATTCTATACAATACTGCTTTGAATATGCTTCTACATACCTTTTTTATGTACATGATGAAATATTTTCCTAGAAATAAAATTGTTGCATCAGATAGTATATGCCATTTAAATTGATAGTAATTATCAAAACGCTCTATAAAGTTATGTTTACACTCCAGCCACCAACATATGAAGATGCTTGGTATTTCTCTCTTAAATTGGAATCCAAGGCTTAAGTAGATCCATTTAATTTTTGTATAAATTTAATTATGAGAAAATCTTTCTCATATATTGTATGAAATTAGTCCTTTGGAATTTGTCCCCTTTTGCCATTCCTTTGAATGCCACAAAATAATGTAATCCTTTTTCCATAGGACAGTCTTCATGTGTTTTCAGATCTGTCCCTCTAGAATGCTTCTTTTGCTCACCTTCAAATATTCAGTTTATTACAAGTTTTTTAGAAATTGAGGTATCATTGACATATACATTGGATTAGTTTTGAGTGTGCAACATAATGATTTGATGTTGTATATGTTACATACGTTAGTCACTCAGTCGTGTCTGACTCTTTGCGACCCCATGGACTCTAGTCCACTAGGCTCCGGGATTCTCCAGGCAAGAATACTGGAGTGGATTGCCGTTCCCTTCTCTAGAGGATCTTCCCGACCCAGGGATTGAACCCTGATCTTCATTGCAGGCAGATTCTTAACCCTTTGAGCTACAGGGAAGTCCTTATTGCAGGACAACTACCATACTAGGTTAGTTAGCATCCATTACCACATGCTGTTCCATCTATTCTCTTCTCACATAAGGTTTTAAATTCTGCTATTCGCCTAGACAGTCTTCTTTGGATTCCTATCTTCATTTCCCTCTCTCTCCTCTCTTTTCCCTTTTCTTCCTTTCATCCTCCCTTCCTCTTTTCCTTCTTTCTTCTCGCCCCTTTCCTTCCAGGCTATTTACAATGAGCACCAACAACGCACCAGAAACTATGCAAAGTGTGAGATGATGTATGGTGTTCTAGTGTCCTTCTTAGATAGAAGATGAATTTCCAAGGAAAGTTCCAACAGAGATAAGTTCACTGCCCATCCTTTATCTGGATACACTGACCACCCTAGGGTTTTTTTCTCTACAGTTATATTACAATGTTAAATTTTTACCATTATAATCATCTGAGTTTCTTGCTTCTTCTTCCTCTTTATGCTTTTATCAAACTTCACTTGCCATTAAGCCATGGATTGTAAATGCAACATGATGTGTTTAATTCTTATGGATTTTCCCATAGTTTTCTCATCTGTCACAATATTTTTATACTTGACACTACATTGATTCTTTTTTCTGTCTTCCTGTCTGGTCATTCTTCATCTTCTTTTTAGGCTTCTCTTTTCACCTTCTGAGAGTGGGCATTTTCCCATGTCTCATTCTTGTTCTTTTTTATCTTTCTTCAAGCCTCCACTGTGCTCAAATATATACAGTACCTTCAGGGTGTTTCTATACTTTCTTTAGAATTAAAATTTCAAAATTCAAACTTATCTTGTTCTCACATAAAAATGTACTAACTTCGTTTTCTGATTTTCCTATTACTGGTCATGGTATCTAGATTTGATTAGTGGTCAAGTTCTTTTGATTTTTTTTTTTTCCCCAGAAAGCGTCTTCATTTTCTATATTTTTCATTTACACTAGTAATTTTATTACCATTCATTTATTTATTTCTGGCTGCATTGCTGTCTTCATTACTATATGTGGGCTTTCTCTAGCTGCAGGGAGCTGGGGCCACTCTCTAGCTGTGGTGCATGAGCTTCTCATTGTGGTGGTTTCTTTTGTTGTGGAGCACGGGCTCTAGGCACAAAGCCTTCGGTAGTTACAGCCCACAGCCTCAGTAGTCTAAAAGCATAAAGAGGAAGAAGCAGGTGGCATATGGGCTTAGTTGCCCTGAGGCATGTGGGATATTCCTTGACCAGGGATCGATCCTGTGTCCCCTGCATTGGTGGGTGGATTCTTTTTTTTTTAAATTAATTTTTATTTTTTAGTTTGTTTTGCTTTACAATACTGTATTCGTTTTGCTATACATTGACATGAATCAGCCACAAGTGTACATGAACTCCCAATCCTGACCCCCACTTCCCCCTTCCCGCCCCACACCTTCTCTCTGGATTATCCCCATGCATCAGTCCCAAGCATCCTGCATCCTGCATCGAACCTAGACTGGCGATTCGTTTCACTTATGATATCATACATGTTACACTGCCACTCTCCCAAATCATCCCACCCTCTCCCTCTCCCACAGAGTCCAAAAGGCTGTTCTATACATCTGTGTCTCTTTTGCTGTCTTGTGTACAGGTTTATCATTACCATCTTTCTAAATTCCATATATGTGTGTAAGTATACTGTATTGGTGTTTTTCTATCTGAGTTACTTCACTCTGTATAACCGGCTCCAGCGTCATCCACCTCATTAGAACTGATTCAAATGTATTCTTTTTAATGGCTGAGTAATACCCATTGTGTATATGTACCACAGCTTTCTTATCCATTCATCTGCTGATGGACATCTAGGTTGCTTCCATGTCCTGGCTATTATAAACAGTGCTGCGATGAACATCGGGGTACATGTGTCTCTTTCAATTCTGGTTTCCTTGGTGTGTATGTCCAGCAGTGGGATCGCTGGATCATAAGGCATTTCTATTTGCAATTTTTTAAGGAATCTCCACACTGTTCTCCATAGTGGCTGTACTAATTTGCATTCTGGTGGGTGGATTCTTAATCACCAGACCACAAAGGAAGCCTTACCACTCACTTTTATAAGAGAAGGTCTTCCCAACTCATGGCTCTAGTTTCCTCTCCAGTCCACTTTGCATGCTAGTGCTTCACTCATCTTTTTGAAATGTTTCTTCTTTCTATTATTCTCTGACTCAAATCTCCAGCCACTGCCCATTACTAATTCGATAAAATCCATATTCCTTAGCCTCATATCCAAAAACTCCCTATTGTTAGGGCCCTTTTTATTTTTTAAGTCTTCCAATTTAAGTCTTTTTCTTCAGTTTTCTCAATTTAAGTCTTTTCCTTTAGGTAGGTGAGTTCTTTGCAACACAAGGGCAAATAGTACATTGTTCTTTGCAACACAAGGGCAAATAGTACATTGTTCATATGCCATATTTCCCTCTTGCTCATAATATCTATTTCCTCCTTACAAATCTTATCCTATTTTCAAGAGCCAATCTGTCAACTTTTAAAATTATTTTTAACTACTCCATGTTAACAGTCATCTATCTTTCTTCCAATTCCTATATTTTTAAATTGACTTTTCTAAAATTTTGGTACTTAGTGTGATATTAATAAATATTTTAATTTTTTCTGCATGGCTTTTATTCTATAAATAATTTTATAAATAAAACTCTCTGACTTATAGAACATTAGAGTGTGAAGGAATTTTAAGCTCACCTGGTCAAATGTCCTCATTGTATAGAAGAGAAAACAGGCATCAGTGACTGTCCCAAAGGCTCACAATGACTAATGACTTTCTTATTCAGCTACCTTGCCCCATACGACTGGGGGAAAAGCTCATTGATTACAGGGTAAACATCAGGGCTTCTCAGAGCTTGTAGAGTCCTTTGTAATTTACAGACTTTGCACACAGTATCCCATTTTCTAGATGTAGTCTGTATGTCCTTGCCATCATGAGAGGTTAAAATAATGTATGGTTAGCATTTCAGTTTCACTTGAATGCATATGAAATAATCCTTTTCATGGTAGGTTAAACCTTATATTTTCACATACTTCCCTTATGTGTACCTTACATACTTTCTTAATTTGCTTTACTGTGGATGATGCAAAGGTGAAATCAGGAAAGAGATTTACATGATCATAAATGCCAAATTAGTAGAACCTGAAATATTGAAGTTTTCTATATAAATTATATGAGAATTTTATAAAAATATATATTATAAAAAAGAACTTTCAGCCTAACAGAAGACATTTTGTTAAGTAATTATGATGATTCAGAACTTTGCTTGTTCTATTTGTTCTGTGAGTAAAACCTCAGTGCTAATAAGGCCAAGGTTTCTGGTCTTTTCCTGATAAGAAAATGGGCTATATTTTGTTCTATGGACATTTTGATCTGGTACCTCCCTGAGTTGCAGTTTTTAAAATGAGTGAAGCCTATCACAAGGGAGTCTAGGACAGAGAGGACAATAGAGCATCCAAATCTGTTATTGTTTCATATCACCTTCAGATTTTATGGGTCAGCATGTTCTCTTTGAATAGAGAACTCAGAATTTGCCACATATATTAAACTCCACTAAGCATAAAAGTAACAAATTAAAATTTTTTCTTATTTGATTGTATTTTCAGTTTAGTATTGCTCAATATGCTCTCTTTAAATATAAAAATCCCTATGGAATTTTCATTAATTAATCTTTGGTTGCAGAGAAGGCGATGGCACCCCACTCCAGTACTCTTGCCTGGAAAATCCCGTGGACGGAGGAGCCTGGTAGGCTGCAGTCCACGGGGTCACGAAGAGTTGGACATAACTGAGCGACTTCACTCACTTTTCACTTTCATCCGTTGGAGAGGGAAATGGCAGCCCACTCCAGTGATCTTGCCTGGAGAATCCCAGGGACAGGGGAGCCTGGTGGGCTGCTGTCTATGGAGTCGCACAGAGTTGGACACGACTGAAGTGACTTAGCAGCAATAGCAATCCATGGTTGATGCCTCGATTCCTGATTGGGACCAAATAGGACCCTGATAGGGTCCTATCCATACCCTTCATTGTTCATTTAGCATCCCATGGACGAAGGAGCCTGATAGGCTGCAGTCCATGGGGTTGCTAAGAGTCGGACACGACTGAGCGACTTCACTTTCACTTTTCACTTTTATGCATTGGAGAAGGAAATGGCAACCCACTCCAGTGTTCTTGCCTGGAGAATCCCAGGGACGGGGGAGCCTGGTGGGCTGCCATCTATGGGGTCTCACAGAGTCAGACGCGACTGAAGCCACTTACCAGCAGCAATTCAACTAAAGCTGAGTGCCAAAGTATTGTTGCTTTTGAACTGTGGTGTTGGAGAAGACTCTTGAGAGTCCCTTAGACTGCAAGGAGATCCAACCAGTCCATTCTAAAGGAAATCAGTCCTAAATATTCATTGAAAAGACTGATGCTGAAGCTGAAACTCCAATATTTTGGGTACCTGATGTGAAGAATCAACTCATTGGAAAAGACCCTGGTGCTGGGAAAGATTGAAAGCAGGAGGAAAAAAGGACACCAGAGGATGAGATGGTTGGATGGCATCACTGATGCGATGAACATGAGTTTGAGTAGGCTCAGGGAGTTGGTTTTGGACAGGGAAAGTCTGGTATGCTGCAGTCCATGGGGTCACAAAGATTTGGACATGACTGAATGACTGAACTGAACTGAATTGAATTCAGCTAACAACTTTTGCGTATCATCATCTTTTGTGTATCTAAAATTACCTATTGGGAATTCCCTGGTGGTCCAGTAGTTAAGACTCCACACTTCCAAATCAAGGGGAATAGGTCCAATCCCTGGTCAGGAAACGGGATCCCACATGCAAGTGATGTGGCCAAAAATAAAATAAAATAGCCTATCACTTAATCCATTATACCCCTCTTTTTCTGTAGATTCTTAAACATGTTCATCATATAGTATTTACCTGCCAATTCCTCATTGTGTGGGTGTTTCTATTGATTGTGTTTGCCCTTGGCTGTGAGAGAGATTCTTTTCTGCTTCTTCATATCTAGTAATTTTGATTATACATTGTAGAAAGTCTAAATTCTATTATTATATTTCTCTAAAGACTAGTGAATTTGTTTTAGCAGTTAGATTACTGGCAAGTCATTTGGACCCTGTTGAGTCACAATATTCTTTGTAAAGGTGGATTTACATTCGTTGTGCCCTTTGACTTGGGAGTAACTCTTTAACTTAGAACATAATCCTTGATCCTATAGCAAGTCCTTTTACAAATTTAAATTAAAAGTTCGAAGTGTTTTATCTAAAGTGTTGATCAAACTTGTCTAACTGGGAAGAAGCTTAAACTCCAAACTCTGTCCCCTTGGGTCTTCCCAGTACCACTGCTAAGATACCAACTCAGCGATTTTAGAATGCCAATTCCTCTCTCAGTTTCCACTGGGCTCTTTACAGTGACGCCTGCATGTACGGAGTGAGACTCAGCCAAGTGTTCTAAAGTCTGCAAATTTGGGTCTTCCCATGCTGTGGCTTGCTCTTCCAAGATTTCTTTCTCTGTATCCTGGTGTTTTGGCAGCCCCAAATTCTAACCTTAGATTTCCCAGCTCAAGATTGTCACTCTCTGCTTGAGCTCTACATTTTAAGTTTCTCATTTACTGGGGAGTTGCTTCATGGGAGTATGTAGATAAATCTAGTTTCCCCTATTATGCTAACTTGTTTCCACAATTTGATTTATTCTTGTTTCTGCCTCCTTTTCTTTCTGTTCCAATGCCTTCAAACAGTTGTTCTCATTGTTAATGCAAGGAAAGCTAAAATGCTGTTAAGTTACTCTGCTATCACCAAAAGTTAGGCATGTACACACAATTTTATATCTTACTCTTTAAAGAATTCATGTATTTTTCAATTTATTAAAGCATTTTTATAAATATCTGTAATGACTGAAGAATGCCCCAGTGTGTATGTGAATAAATATATTATCATTTACTTGGATATTCTATTACAAGGAGTCATATATTTGGATATTAGAGAGCTACAGCAAACACTTTTCTGTATAAAGCATTTGTGAAAATTTCTAGTTGTTTGGGAGAGATTTCCAGGGCTGAGACTAGTATAGATTAATAAGCCTTCTTTGAATTATTTTCCACTTTTAAAAATAATAAATTGGTAAATTTATGTATAATAAATTATAATAAATACATTATTAATGGATTTCTGGGTTTCTAGGTTTGTGTTACTAGCAGTGAATTCCTTTAACAACTTGATACAGCACAAGTTCTCAGAGGCATAGCACAAATATGACGTCAAAGTTTTTAGTTACTTTTTTAAAAATTCAAATAAAGTTTGATTTCCTTGCATGTATTAACATATAGTGGATCTCCTGAATATATTACCAAACTGAAATAGAGTGAAACAATGTTGTTTTCTTTTTTCCCCCAAAATAATTTATTATTGTCGAGTAACATACTGGGCTTTCTTGTGGTATGTCTTTAATTTCCTACTTTTACACTTAGAAACATAGTCTATTTGTGTGTGAACAGAGATAGTGTCATTATATATAAAAATGATGACAAAAATCTATATTTCTGGTTGTGATCTCTCTTCTTATAAATTTACTTCATTTGCATCTTGTCTGAAGTATGACAATCAAAAGATACTTAACCATTTGAATGATCATATGAAATGATATCATTTCTCAAATAATCATTTCCATTTCTTTGACATATAGTCATTGTCAAGTGATATCTTCTATCTAATCAAAATATTGTTTTTTTCTTTAAGCAAAAAGAAGATAATATACGTTGCTTAAATATGCTTGGCCATTTTGGTTTCGATTGTTTGGCTCATCAGCTGGTGGACAAATCTGTTCAACAAGGGTTCTTTTTTAATATTCTTTGTGTGGGTAAGTGCCAACCCCTCCCATGAATTATTTCTTAATTGTTCATTTCAACTTATTTTAAGCAGCATAACACTGGTGCTGTTTCTTTATGACTATGTCTTTGTGTTTGTATTGGTTTGCATCTTCTTAGCCATGTTAATTCAACATTTTTCTCTAAGTGTTTCAGTGCTCTTCAAAATCTGATACACCTTTGTGTATGTTATCTTTCCAAATTATGTTAATGATGGATGGAGTCAGAAGTATCATATATATTTCAAGGATATTCTAGTCTTTGAAGTGTTTGGAACCATTCTAGGCAGGGGACAGGGTGTCACTTCGTAGATATCTTATGCCCCTATGATGTATCTGCTTCCGTACAGGGGAAACTGGAATTGGAAAATCAACCTTGATTGACACACTGTTCAATACTAATTTGAAAGACAAAAAATCTTCACATTTTTTACCAAGTGTTGGACTTAAAATTCAGACATATGAACTCCAGGAAAACAATGTTCACTTGAAATTAACTGTTGTGAAAACAGTGGGCTATGGTGATCAAATAAACAAGGAAGCCAGGTGGGTGTTTTCTTATTTTAATTTTAAAAGTTATTGTTATTTCAAGGAATTTGCTTTTTTTCTCCATATATTAAAAAGTAATGTTCTTCTAGAATATATCTAAAATTGAATCACTTTGCTGTATAGCAGAAATTAGAACAACACTATAAATTAACTATACTTCAATTAAAAAATAATAAAGTGGGTTTATTGTAGATGGGATGTAGTTGGATTTTTTTTTTAATCCATTCAGCCACTCTTTGTCTTTTCTTTTTTTTTCTGAAAATACTAGGTTTTATTCACCTCCCTAAGATAACCAATAACCATAATATTAGTTAATAAGCTTTTCTTACAGTAAATAATGTCACCTGACATACAAAAACCTGTTAATCTAAATTGTCAGGTGTAGTCTTACTGGAAATTCTTAACCATATACTTGTCTTGACAAGTTTTGCTTTTCAAACGATGAATTGTCTTAATGCAAGTCATTGTATTTCTGTAACAAAGTAATGAAAGGCACAGCTCTTGCAAGCAAACTTGAACCCATTCCACCAGCTGAAAAAATACTTTGGTTCTTCAGGAAAAAACTTAGCAAGACAAAAAAATCTGGTTCATTTCACAGTTCTGTTCATTTTCATAGCTTTAATCTAACAGTTACATGATAAAAATATTCCAAGAAGAACCAAACTATATAGCAATGGACGAACATGCGTGAGAGATTCTGTGCACTCGATGCAGCTGGCAGAAAAACTAGTTAAAATGCTAAGTAGAACAAATTTGGTCTTTAAAATATCAGTTCCTTTCTTTAAAAAAAACTTCTGAGTCTACCAAGAAATACAAAAACATAAGGCTGTAAGTAAATAATAGCTGTGTTTAGGCTATTACAGTGCAGGTTATCCTCGGGCCTCATACATCCTGCTTCACTGCTGCTTGCACTCTGCTGGGTTTTGATCCTTCTTTGGGTCATAGTCTGGATCATTTTCCTCATCTCCTTCTTCTTCCCCTTCCTCATCCGCTTCTTCACCTTCTTCATCATAATCATCGTCATCATCTTCAATAGCTTCTCCAGTAAAGTATAACACTGATCTTGGGATTATACGCTCACGTAAAAAGTGACCAATTTCAAAGTCTGCAGCGAGGATAGCTTCAGAATCATCATCCAGATCTCCACTCTCAGGAACTTCAGGAGGGGCAAAAAAATTAAAGAAAGAGTCATTAGAAACTGTTTTGGTCACAGTACGAACTGTCCCACGTCCCTTGTGTTTCTGCTTCTTCTTAATCGTTTTCAAAGTGACATTCTTCCCTTTTTTCCAATCTATCTGGCACCCTGTACATCCCATAATTTCTGGTCCATCAAAAGAAAAGGGATCAGAATCATCTGGTTCTGACCTCATCCTGTATGTCTTTGTCAACACTTCATTTGTGAAATATTCATTGGGTTCAAAGTGAAATTCTAAGACAAAACTCATAGGTTGACCAGCATCTGAGAACTTCACTTTAATATCTTTCAAGTGCTTCAGAATAGGCTCATCATGTTCCTGAACCATATCACTGAGCAAGTCAACATTCTTAAAAACGGTCAACCAAAACTCAGGAATTCCCTTGGGATCTTCTTTTTCTTCATCCTTTTTCTCATCTTCAATCTTAGCCTTTTCTTTTAGCTCCTCCGAAATTTCATCTTCCTCATCTGGTTTCCATTCACATTCTTCTTCTGTAGGTTCATAAATGACATTAATGATCTCAAATCGCTTATCAAACAGAGGCTGATAAAGAACAGCATACTTTCTTTCAAGATCATGAACTTCCTCATAGAATTTGGCTTCTATCTGTGCACATTTAACTTGAAGGTTTTTGAGAGCATTCACTCGTCTTTTAACTACCCTAGGCAAGCTTTCAATGTATCCTGTTGGTGTTTCTACCAGACCATCAAGTCTTTCTTGAAGGGCTGCAAGAATCTGAGGATTTTCCATCATCTGAACAGTCAGCTGACGCGCTTTGATTTTTGTTTCTTCACCAGTTTCTTCTTCTTCTACTTCTTCAACATCATCCAAATCTTGATCAAGTTCAGACTGTTCTTTGTTGTCGACGTCTGCCATGTTGTACAAATGCCAAATATCGGTGGCGAGCGCGGGGAGCCGAGCGGCCCGAGCTGCGCAGGCAGTGACTCAGGGCGGCGGCGGGAGGAGCAGGAGGCGGCGCCGCGAGCAGATGGCGCTAAAAAAGCCACTCTTTGTCTTTTGATTGGGGAGTTTACTCCTTTCAAATGGGCTTCCCTGGTAGCTCAGCTGTTAAAAAATCTGCCTACAATACAGGAGACCTCGGTTTGACTCCTGGGTTGGGAAGATCCCCTGAAGAAGAGAAAGGCAACTCACAGCAGTATTCTGGTCTGGAAAATTCAGGGTCTCAAAGAGTCAGATGCGACTTTAACTTTTCATTCTCTTCAAATACTTATATACAGTATATACTCTATAGTATATAGTAATACATATGAGTAATTATTCACAAGGAATGACTTACTATTATTATTTTGCTATATGTTTTCTGTCTATCTTTTAGTTCCCTTGTTCCTCATTTCCTCTAGTTTCTTTGTATTTTGTTGATTTTTGTAGTGGTGTGTTTTCTTTCTTTCTCTTTTTATTTTATGTATCGTTTATAGGTATTTTCTTTGTGGTTATCATGAGGCTTATATAAAGCATTTTATAACAGTTTATTTTAAACTTGTAACAACTTCAATCACTTGCACAATTTTACAGTTTTACCTGTTTTTCACTTTTGATATCAACTTCATATTTTTATGTTGTTCATCCATTCAAAGATTTTTGTATTTATAGTTATTTATTTTTTTTTCTTTTTACTCCTATGTTACAGGTAAAAGTGATTAACATACCTTTTCATTATAGTGTTACAATATTCTCTGTCTATATTTACCTTTATTGATCTTTACCATTGAGTTTTATACTCCTGTGTGCTTTTGTGTTACTAAATGAGTCCACTTGTTTCAACTTGAATAACTCCCTTTAGCGTTTCTTTTCAGGTAGATCTAGTGGCATTTCTTTTAAGGCAAATTTAGTGGTGATGAACTTCCTCAGTATTTATTTGTCTGGGAAGTATTTTTTTTTTCTTTCATTTCTAAAAGGCAGTTGGTAGGTTTTTTTCTTTTTATCACTTGACTATATTATCCTGTTCTTTTCTAGCCTGCAAACTTTATGCTGAGAAATTGGCTCATGGTCTTATGGGGGCTCCCTTACATGTGATGAGTTGCTTTTCTGTTGCTGCTTGCAAAATTTACTTTTTGTCCTTGACTTTTTAAAAAGAAATTTTATTGGAGTATAGTTGTTTTACAATGATGCATTCTGTCTATTGTGCAGCAAAGTGAATCAGCCATATACATACATGTGCTGTGTGCTCATTTGCTCAGTCATGTCTGACTCTTTCTGACCCATAGACTGCAGCCCACCAGGTTCCTCTGTTCATGGAATTTTCCAGGCAGGAATACTGGAGTGGGTTGCCATTTCTTACTCCAACACATACATGCAACCCCTCTTTTTTGGATTTCCTCTTTATTTAGGTCACCACAGAGCACTGAGTAGGGTTCCCTGTGCTAGAAAGTAGATTCTCATTAGTTATTCATTTTAAGGAGCTCAGCCCTGGGATTTCTTTGGAAGGAATGATGCTAAAGCCAAAACTCCAATACTTTGGCCACCTCATGCGAAGAGTCGACTCATTGGAAAAGACCCTGATGCTGGGAGGGATTGGGGGCAGGAAGAGAAGGGGACAACCGAGGATGAGATGGCTGGAAGGCATCACTGATTCGATAGACGTGAGTCTGAGTGAACTCCGGGAGTTGGTGATGGACAGGGAGGCCTGGCGTGCTTCGATTCATGGGGTTGCAAAGAGTCGGACACGACTGAGCAACTGAACTGACTGACTGACTAAGTGTATATATGTCCATCTCAATCTCCCAGTTCATCCCACCCCTCCATTTCCCCCCTTGGTGTCCATATATTTGCTCTCTACATCTGTGTCTCTATTTCTGTTTTGCAAATAAATTCATCTATACCATTTTTCTAGATTTCACATATATGTGTTAATATACAATATTTGTTTTTCTCTTTCTGACTTACTTCACTGTATGACAGTCTCTAGGTCCATCCACACCTCTGCAAATGGCACAGTTTGTTTCTTTTTCGGCTGAGTAATGTTCCATTATATATATACGCCACATCTTTACCCATTCCTCTGTTGATGAACATTTAGGTTGCTTCCATGTCTTGGCTATTGTATATAGTGCTGCAGTGAACACACGGGTGCATGTATCTTTTGGAATTATGGTTTTCTATGGGTATATGCCCAGAAGTGGGATTACTGGGTCATATGGTAGTTCTATTTTTAGATTTTTAAAGCAACCTCCATACTATTCTCCATACTGGCTGTATCAATTTACATTCCCTCCAACGGTATAAGAGGATTCCCTTTCCTCCACACCCTATCCAGAATTCATTGCTTGTAGATTTTCTAATGATGGCCATCTGACCGATGTAAGGTGATACCTCACTGATTTGCATTTCTCTAATAATTAGTGATGCTGAGCATCTTTTCATGTGTTTTTGGTCATCTGTATGTATGCTTTGGAGAAATGTTTACTTAGTTCTTCTACTCATTTTTTGATTGGGTTGTTTGTTGTTTTGATATTGAGCTACATGAGCTGTTTGCATATTTTGGAGATTGACCCCTTGTCAGATGTTTCATTTGCAAATATTTTTTCCCATTCTGAGAGTTGTCTTTTTTTTTTGTCTTGTTTATGGCTTCCTTGGCTGTGCAAAAGTTTTTAAGTTTAATTAGGTCCTCTTTGTTTATTTTTGTGTTTATTTTCATTACTTTAGTTGGTGGGTCTAAAAAGATCTTGCTGCAGTTTCTGTCAAAGAGTGTTCTGCCTATGTTTTCCTCTGAGAGTTTTATAGTGTCTGACTTACATTTAAGAATGCATTGAGCTGTATACCCACCACCTCAGCTGGGACCTAGAACAGTTGTATCACATCCAAAAATTATCTTGTGCTTTAGTCAATTTATCCTTGTGCTGATACCATGCTGTATTAATTATTTTAGCTTCACAGTAAGTCTTAATATAGGAAGAATATCTTCTTCATTTTTTTTTCCCAGTATGTCTTGAGCATTCTTGGTTCTTTGCACTTATATATATGTATACATACAAAAACTTGGATTCTAATTGGGACTGCATTGAACTGAGAGAGCGTTTTGCCTTTTCTGTTAAAATTATTCATTTTCGACTGTGCAGTGTCTTCCTTGCTGCTCATGGGCTTTCACTAGTGGCAAGTGGGGGTTACTCTTCCTTGTGGTTCACAGGCTTCTTGTGTGGTGGCTTCTCTTGCTGTGGAGCATGGGCTCTAGGCATGTGGGCTCAGTAGCCACAGCACTCAGACTCAATAGTTGCAGAACCCTAGAGTGTGGGCTCAGCAGTTACACTGCGCAAGGTTAGCTGACCCTCAGCGTGTGGAATCTTCCTTGACCAGGGATCGAACCCGTGTCTCTTGCATTGATAAGCAGATTCTTCACTACTGTACCACCAATCAAGTCCAATAATGGGCCTTCTTATTGGTTTATAATCGTTATCTTTGTAAGGACATGATATGAACATTTTAATTGCTGGGGCAAGGTAGTGAGTGCACATATTCACTATATAGTAAATGATAAAATCACAGACATCAGATGATATTAATCTGTTATGTTAAATATTTGAATAATCTTTTTTTTTCCCCAGCTACCAGCCAATTGTTGACTACCTAGATGCTCAGTTTGAATCCTATCTTCAAGAAGAATTGAAAATTAAACGTTCCTTAGGTGACTACCATGATTCCCGCGTCCATGCGTGCCTTTACTTCATTTCACCTACAGGACATTCTCTGAAGTCTCTTGATATATTAACCATGAAGAACATTGACAGCAAGGTGAGTTTGGTAAATCCATCAGCCTATCAAGATTTGATACTTATTTTTGAAACAATACAAATCTTGTACTTCCCTAGTGGTCTAGTAGTTAAGAATCCATCTGTGGGTGCAGAGGACACGGGTTCGATTTCTAGTCCGGGAAGATCCCATATGCCACGGGGCAACTAAGCTCGTGTGCCACAGCTACTGAACCTAAGAAACAGTGCAAATCTTGAAAGAATTTGCACACAAGAACTTGACTTCCCCAGTGGCTCAGATGGTAAAGAGCTGCCTTCTGTGCGGAAGACCGGGTTCGATTCCTGGGTTGGGAAGATCCCCTGGAGAAGGAAATGACAACCCACTCCAGTATCCTTGCCTGGAAAAATTCCATGGATGGAGGAGCCTAGCAGGCTACAGTCCATGGGGTCACAAAGAGTGAGACACAACTGAGTGACTTCACATATATATAATTTTTTCTGTTAATCTTTAAAGCATTTGTGTTAGTTTTCTAGAGATACCATTACAAAATGTCACTTAGTGATTTAACAATAGAAAGTGATTTAAACAATAGACATTTATTTTCTTACAGTTCCAGAAAGTGTCACCAAGTTTTGTTTTTTCTGAAACCTCTCAGTTCAGGAAGTAGATGGCCACCTTCTCACTGTCACCTCACAGGATCTTTTGTTTGTACACACATGTGATGTCTCTGTGTGTCCAAGTTTCCCATTTTTATGAAGACACTGGCGGAACTGGGTGAATGCTATTTTAATGGCCTTAGATGATGCAAATGAATGATAAGTAGAAGGAAAAAGTTGATCTGTTCTACAATGTTGATGAAACGTCTCTTCTGACATTTTAATACTCAATTGAATAAGAAATCAAATTGATCATACTTCATTTTGCTACTTACATTTTACCAAACCCAGATGCACTGGAAGTGTAAGAAAATTTGAGAAGAGAAAAAACTGAGCCTTCTAAACCTGATTTCTGATTAAAGTTTAATCTTCAAAAATACTGATGATTTTGGAAAGCAATTTTATGAAGAAGTCATGAAGCTAGGGATTATTTGGTTACAAAAATGTATTGTCAGATATTGTGAGGTTTTCATTGTAAAAATAACATTTAATAATTAATTCTCAATGATGAGTTTTTCTTTGCTTCTTTCTTAATAGGTGAACATTATACCAGTGATTGCCAAAGCAGATGCAATTTCTAAAAGTGATTTACAGACATTTAAGTGTAAGATAATGAATGAATTGATTAGTAATGGCATCCAGATATATCAGTTCCAAACAGATGATGAAACTAGCCTGACATGAATTCCTCGATGAATGTAAGCTTCTAACTATTGAATCTCAATTCTATTTGACGGGGGGAATGAAAATATAATTTATAAGTAACCTTATTAGCAATACAGAAAAAATTGGAAAACACCCTGGTGATGGGAAAGATTGAGGGCAAGAGGAGAAGGGGACGACAGAGGATGAGATGATTGGATGGCATCACTGACTCAATGGACATGAGTTTGTACAAACTCCAGGAGATAGTGAAGGGAAAGAGTTGGACATGACTTAGCAGCTGAACAACAATGTTACTGATATAATGTCACTTTTATCTGACAAAGAGACTATAAATAAGGTATTTTCCCCCAAAATCCAGTGTGGGAAAATGTTTCTTTTTCTTGATTTTGAAAAATATTTGCTGAGAATCAGTTATTTTAAGAAGCATTTTATTCTTTTAAAAATCCTTTTAGAAAGATATAGTTCACATACCATATGACTCACCCATGAAACTATACAATTTAATGATTTTTAGTCTGTTCACAATGTGTGCAACCACCTCCACAACCAAACTGAGAACATTTTTATTATAAAATAGAAATAGAAATATCATCTCAAAAAGAAACCCCATACTCTTTAGCTTTTCTCCCCTATCTCCTGTCAGCCTTCCTCTCCACCAGCCCTAGGAAACCACTAATCAACATCTTTCTCTTCAGATTCCTCTGTTCTGGATATCATATGAATGGAAATAGTATTTGGTCTTTTGATGCTTTAATTGGCTATTAGTATGCCTTCCCAAGGGAAAAATTTACTCAGATCCTTTGTGCATTTTTAAATGAGCTCTCTCTTTTTCTTTTTTTTTTTTTTATTGAGTTGTTAGAGCTCTTTATGTGTTCTAGATACCAGTTGCTTATGAGATATATGATTTGCAATTATTTTCCCCTAATCTATTAGTCATTTTTTCCTTTTAGTTCTGGTGTCCTTTGAAACATGAGCTTTTAGAAAATATTGATGAAGTCCAATTTATTTATTTTAGTTGTTACTTGTGCTTTGATGTCATATCTAAGACTGTTTTGTCAAATCCAAGGTAATAAAGATTTTCTTATGTTTCCTTCTAAGAGGTTTTTAAATTGTGGTAAAATATACATCGAATGAAGTTTACCATCTTAAACTTTTAATTTTTTTTAATTAAAAAAAATTTTTAATGTTTTTGATGTGGACCATTTAAAAAGTCTTTACTGAATTTGTTATGGTTTTATGAAGTCATTACTGAATTTGTTACAGTTCTATGTTTTGTTTTTTTTTGGCTGCAAGGCATGTGGGATCTTAGCTCCCTGACCTGGGGTCAAACTTGCAACCCCTGCTTTCGAAGGCAAAGTCTTAGCCACTGGAATGCCAGGGAAGTCCCCAACTTAAATCTTTCAACGTTCACAGCTGAGTGGCATTATCTTTTCATAGTGTAGCTGCTATCATCACCACCAACTATATCCACAGAAATTTTTTCATCTTGAAAAACTGAGGCTTTGCAATAAATAATAATTCCCTGTCATTCCTTCCATCAACTTTATGAATTTGGTGACTCAAAGTATTTCTAGTAGATAGAATTATATAATATTTGCCCTTTCCTACCTGTACAAATATTTCTTTGAGTCTCTGCTTTCAATTCCCTTGGGCCAATTCTTGTCTGTGCCAAGACGTGGAGTTGCTGGCTTGTATGATAATTGTAGGTTTAATTTCTTGAGGAACCACCATACTTTTTTCCATAGTAGCTTTTCTTATTTTTGCATTCCCACAAAAAGTGCACAAGGTTTCCAGTTTATCCACATTCATACCAACCCTTGTTATTTTCTATTCTTTTTTAAACGATAGCTTATCTTAATGGATATGAGCTGCTATTGCACTGTGGTTTTTGTGTGTGCGTGTATAGTCTTTATTATAGTTCATGAGTACTGACATGGATTTCTTTATTAAGACATGTAGATTGTTATGGGCAGCTGCTTTCCACTTTTACTTGAGAATGGTAAATAAGCCAATATTAGTGTCATTACATCAAGTTTTCACCTGATAGGAAGCCGAACAGGTCTCTTGGGTCTTCTAGGTCACTGTTATACTGTCCCCAGACCTCCCCGCAGCCAAGTGTCTCTGGAATTCCCTATACATTTCAAAAGGCACTTGGGCAACAGAACACTATTTCTCTGCTCGTTTTTAAGGTGCAATTCCTGGGTTAAATATTGTGCCTATACATCTCATAATTGTCCAGGCTTATCTTCTAAATAATGCATTACTCATTTTACTAATCTCCCTGCCAAACAAAGGATCCCAAAGCATTGTGTTAATCTCAAAGAAGTCAGGTGAGGCTCTTCTCTCCTCAAATCATTTGAAATCCCAAATGAAATGCTAGTGCCAAAGCACAAAACAGTAGCCTTTCCTGAAAAGCTGCATTGTGATTTTTTTTTAATTTATTTATATATTTATCCATTGGCCGTGCTGGATCTTCATGTTGCAGCACATGAGCTCTTGGTGCTCCAGTAGTCGTGGCACAAGGGGCTTTGTTGCTCTGTGGCATGTGGAATCTTTCTTGACCAGGAGTCAACCCTATCCCTTGCATTGGCAGGAAGATTCTTTACCACTGGACCACCAGGGAAGACCTGACCTTTATAAAAAATGGGTTGTTTGCTTTGATATTGTGTTGTATGAGCTGTTCATATATTTTAGGTATTAACTCCTAATTAGATATGTCATTTCCAAATATTTTCTTCCATTCTGTAGGTTGTCTTTTCATTTTTTGAGAATTTCTTTTACTGTGCAAAAGGTTTTGAGTTAAATTAGGTCCCATTTGTTTAGTTTTGCTTTAGTATCCTTTGCCTGAGAAGAAAGATCTAAAAAATATTGTGACCATTTATGATGTCAGTGTTCTGCCTAGAGTTTTCTTTTAGGAGTTTCATGGTTTCTGGTCTTACATTTAGGTCTTTAACTCATTTTGTATTTATCTTTGTATATCTTATGAGAAGAATTCAGATTTCACTCCTTTACATATTAACTGTATAGTTATCATGTAGTTATCCCAGCACCACTTATCGAAGAGACTGTCTTTTCCATTGCATATTTCCCCCTCTTTTGTTGTAGATTAACTGGCCATATGTGTGTAATTTTATTTCTGGGTTCTCTGTTCTGTTCCACTGATCTGTGTGTCTCTTTGTGCTAGTACCATACTATTTTGATACTGTAGTTTTATAGTATAGTCTGAAGTTAAAGAGTGTGATACAGTTTCATTCTTCTTTCCTCAAGATTGCTTTGGCTATCTGAGCTCTTTTGCAGTACCATACAATTTTATTATGTATTATGTAACAATTCCATTAGTTTTGTGGAAGATGTCATGTGTATTTTGATAGAGATTACATTAAATCTATAGATTACTCTGAATAGTATGAACATTTTAACATTATTAATTCTTCCAATCCATGAACATGGTATATTTTTCCACTAATTTGTGTCATCTTCATATTCCTTCATCAGTGTCTGATATTTTTCAGAATATTGGTCTTTCATCTCATCTTTTAAGCCAATTTTAGGTATTTTATTCATTTTGATGCAATTTTAAATGGATTGTTTCCTTGATTTCTCTTTTTGATAGCTTGTTATTAGTAAATAGAAAAGCAACATGTAGAAATTTGTGTGTTAACCTTTATTCTTCAACTTTATTGAATTCATTTATTTTTAGTGATTTTTTTGGTAGAGACTTAAAGTTTTCTGTATATAGTATCATATAATCTGCAAATACTGACAGTTTACTTTTTCCCTTCCAACTTGGATACCTTTTATTTATTTTTGTTGTCTGACTGCTGTGGCTAAGACTTCTAATATTATGTTAAATAGACGTGGGATCTCACACAAATGCTTGCAGAAATTAATCTGCACATATTTAATGCTAAGTCATAAAATCTGAGGCAGGATAAATCACTTGTTTGAATAAACTTATTATGTATTCTTGTCTCTGTTATTTCCATAACAGAAATAAGAGTAACAGAGTAAGTCATATTGGTATAAGAAAATATGATGAAATTCATTTTTACTTTCTAGGACCTCTTACCTTTTGCTGTAGTAGGAAGTACGGATGAGTGAAAGTTGGAAAAAGGACAGTCAGAGGACGTCAGTACCCCTGGGGAATTTTACAAGGTAAGCATAACAAACCTCCATGAGAAGGCTTGCTCTGGAGTGATTATGCTTAAATACAGATAATTATAAAATTATGTAAAATATAACTATAAATATATAAAACAAAATATTTTAACTCGAATCAATATTGGTAACTCTCATTAAACAGCAAATTAACAGTTACTGATAAGGAGCACAGATTCTATTTCATTTGAGATAGTGATTATTTTGACTATAATTTATTCTCATGGGGATTTTAAATTCAGAAACTGAGCAGAACCTTCTCATTTACTTCAGTCTGCCATATGCAGATTATCTCTGTGGTGCTAAACCATCATATTCAGAATGCTGAAAAGTTCTTTGAACAAAAGAACTTTGAACAACATGGACGCATAAATATTGGTACTTGAAACATGTTATAAAAGTTAATTGCTACCCAATTTATAAAGCACTTTTAAGTGGTTATTAGTAAAAGGGATGGTAAACTATTTCAAAAATAAAGTAATGTAATTTATTTTTGGATAAATTATACCTAGACATTTATATTAGTTATCTAGTATCATGGTGAATTGGAATATTGTCATAACAGTCATTTATTGTCTGATTCATATACTTGTGATACTAATTATTGAGGACTGGATTATCTCTATCTGTAGAGATAATGTTCCAAATGTTATTTTCAATTAATGTATTATAAATTTTTAAATTTATTAAATGTACTTAAAAACAACATATTTTAATGAATATTATAGTTGGTTACAATATCATACCCAATACCCAAAATATTGTGATCAGTCTTTTGCAAATGACAGGCACAGGAGAGAGCCATGTGAATTTATTGAGTGAGTTTGAAAAGTGACTAATTCATTCTCATACATATGGTATACAAATATGATTTAATAACTACATCATGTACAATTGTTAAGGCCTTTACGTTAGCAGGATTTAATTAAATTACTTAGTTTAGTGAAATTATCTTCTTTAAAGAAAATAATTTATAGTTTATTTATAGACCAGGAAATTTGCTTTAAGTTTGTTAACCAGAGACTAAATAGGTAACAGTGAAATATATGTTACATTATATTAGCATATAGCATCAGTTCATCAGTTTACTGCTCTGTAAAATACCTTGAGAATGTTCATTTGAAAAATACTAAATTATTAAAGAAAACTTATGCTATATAAGTTTCAAAACCACAAAATTAAAAGACTCTTGCTCCTTGGAAGAAAAGCTATGACCAACCTAGACAGCATATTAAAAAGCAGAGATATCACTTTGCCGACAAAAGTCCATATAGTCAAAGCTATGGTTTTTCCATTAGTCATGTATGGATGTAAGAGTTGGGTCATAAAGAAGGCTGAGTGCCAAAGAATTGATGCTTTCAAATTGTGGTGTTGGAGAGGACTTTCAAGAGTTCCTTGGACTACAAGGAGATCAAATCAGTCAATTCTAAAGGAAATCAGTCCTGAATATTCATTGGAAGGACTAATGCTGAAGCTGAAGCTCCAATATTTAGGCTACGTGATGAGAAGAGCCAACTCATTGAGAAGAGTCTTTTCCTCATTGGAAAAAAGACCCTGATGTTGGAAAAGATTGAAAACAGGAGGACAGGGGACAACAGAGGATGAGATGGATGTATGGCATCACCAATTCAATGGACATGAGTTTGAGCAAGTTCAGGGAGACGGTGAAGGACAGAAAGGCCTGGTATGCTGCAATCCATGGGGTCCCAAAGAGTCAGACACGACTGAGTGACTGAACTGAACTGATGCTATATACTAATGTAATGCAACATTATTTCACTGTTTCCTATTTAGTCTCTGGCTAATAAATTTAAAGCAAATTTCCTGGTCTATAAATAAACTATACCTATAATTGGCATGTACCATATAAGCATAGTTACATGGTTAAAAGATTTATAGCTATTATTCAGAATGCTCTAAGCTCATTCAAGAATACTTATTGAGTGATAAGGATTGATAATAAGTTTTGTGGCTTTATTATTTTCTGCCTAGTGGAAAATGAAAACCACTGTGACTTTGTTAAGCTCCGGGATATGCTTCTTTGTACAAATATGGAAGACTTGAAAGAACAGACTCACTCTTGGCACTACGAACGTTACAGGCGCAACAGACTTCACATAATGGGATTTACTGATATGGGTCCAAACAACCAGCCAGTTAGGTGAGTGGAGATTTCTCTTGAACAAGATGATAGGGGACTTGGAAATCCCCTACCACCCTGAGATGTGATTACTTTGGAATGAGACTAGCTCTGCTTCTCATGTTCTGGGCCATCTGAATCTTGTGGTTTTTCACTATCTTCAGACCTCGATGGAGGGTTAGTAGGAGCAACATAATGCAAGGGCTCATTTATATGCCTCCAATATGTACATGTCCCTGGAGGAGGGCATGGCAACCCACTTCATTATTCTTGCCTGGAGAGTCCCATGGACGGAGGAGCCCGGTGGACTACAGTCCATGGGATTGCAAAAGAGTCAGACACGACTGAGCGACTAAGCACACACAATATATACTGGTGCTGAAACCCTCCATGTCAATCCCAAAGAGAGAAGTTTTTATAGGCAAAATTTGGGATGGAGGCCTGTAAGATGTGTTCAGTTCAGTTCAGTCGCTCAGTTGTGTCCAACTCTTTGCAACCCCATGAATTGCAGCACGCTGGGCCTCCCTGTCCATCACCGATTCCCGGAGTTCACTCAGACTCACATCCATCGAGTCAGTGATGCCATCCAGCCATCTCATCCTCTGTCAACCCGTTCTTCTCCTGCCCTAATCCCTCCCAGCATCAAAGTCTTTTCCAATGAGTCAACTCTTCGCATGAGGTGGCCAAAGTACTGGAGTTTCAGCTTTAGCATCATTCCTTCCAAAGAAATCCCAGGGCTGATCTCCTTCAGAATGGACGGGTTGGATCTCCTTGCAGTCCAAGGGACTCTCAAGAGTCTTCTCCAACACCACAGCTCAAAAGCATCAATTCTTCGGCGCTCAGCCTTCTTCACACTCCAACTCTCCATCCATACATGACTACTGGAAAAACTGTAACCTTGACTAGTCGGCAAAGTAATGTCTCTGCTTTTGAATATGCTATCTAGGTTGGTCATATCTTTTCTTCCAAGGAGCAAGCGTCTTTTAATTTCATGGCTGCAATCACCATCTGCAGTGATTTTGGAGCTCCCCAAAATAAAGTCTGACACGGTTTCCACTGTTTCCCCATCTATTTCCCTTGAAGTGATGGGACCGTACCCTCCCCTTATTGGTTGGTGGTGAGGTAACAGGATGGTGTTCTATCATCAGCCTTCTGGTTACAGCCAGTCTGGGGTCCATATGCTTGTGCTCAGCCTGAAGTTATCGTTCTCCACCTGGGTAGGAGCCTTGGTTCCTGTAGAACTCAGAGATCTGTTTCTGTGTCTTGGCTGTTGTGAATAGTGCTGCTATGAGCATAGGGGTCCAGGTATCTTTTTGAATTATAGTTTTGTTCTGGCATATGCCCAAGAGTGGGATTGCTGGGTCATATAGCAACACTATTTTCAGTTTTGGGGGGAATGTCTATACTGCTTTCCATAGTGGCTCTTCCACTTTACATTTCCACCAGCAGTGAAGTTTTTTTTTTTTTTTTTTCTCACACCCTCTCCAGCATTTGTTATTTGTAGATTTTTTCAGAATGGCCTTTCTGACTGGTGTGAGGTGGCACCCCATTATAGTTTTGATCTGTATTTCTCTAATAATTAGGAATGCTGAGCATCTTTTCATGTGCCTAATGGCCATCTGTATATCTTTTTTGGAGAAATGTTTGTTTAGGTCGTCTGCTTGTATTTCATTTGGGTTGTTTGGTATTTTGTTTTCAAGTTATAGGAAACGGTTTACTTTGGGTTGGCCAAAATGTTCATTTGGGTTTTTCCATACAATGTTACATACTATTAATATATGATATATATTTTTATATGTTTATTTATGTTAACATTTTAATATAAGAGCACACACATTTCTTTTTAGTTTTCAAGAGATCTATGAAGCCAAAAGGCAGGAGCTCTTGAGCAATGTCAGAGGGAAGAAGAAGAGTTGAAACAGAAGTTTATGCAGCGAGTAAAGGAGAAAGAAGAAGCATTGAAAGAAGCTGAAAAAGAGGCAAGTCCTGCTAGTTTGATATAATCCATATTCAAGTTTAGGTGTCCTATTAAATTGGGGGTTTTCATCTCAAGAGTTTAGATGATTTTGTTGAAGGATACTTTCTATTCTTCAAAAAGTAGCTATTTACCATGTCAGTTTTGAATGCAGCCTTTAAAAAAATGATTGCCTGTAATCTTATTTTTCCTAGAGCATTTGGACAATCAACTTTTTTGAATTTTTTTAAACCAAAGTATAAATTGACTTACAATATTATATCAGTTTCAGATATACAACATTGAGTCAATATTTTTATATATTAAATACCATCTGTCAATGAGGAGGGCATGGCATCCCACTCAATATTCTTGCCTGGAGAATCCCATGAACAGAGGAGCCTGGCAGGCTACAGTTCAGAGGGTTACACAGAGTCAGACATGACTGAAGCGACTTAGCATGCACGCATGCACCATTTGTCAGCAGAGAAAGTTATTAAAATATTATTCACTATATTCTGTATGCTGTACATTACATCCCCAGGACTTATTATTCTATAACTGGAAGTTTGTATCCTTTAATCTTCATCACCTATTTCATTCATCCCTCTACTCTGGCAACCACCAGTGTGTTCTCTGTATCTTTGAGTGTGTTTCTGTTTCGTTGTTTATTCATTTGAATTGTTTTCTTTAGATTCTCTGTATAAGTGAAATCACATGGTATCTATCTTTCTCTTTCTTATCTGTTATCTACCTCTGACTTATTTTACTTGGCATAATACCCTCCAGGTCCTTTCATGTTGTCTCAAAAGGCAAAGTTTCTCTCTCTTTTCTTTTTTAAACGGCTAATGTTCCATTGTATGTATGTATACATGTATGCGTATAGCACATCTTTAAGTAAACAGTTTTCTCCGTGATTTTGTGTCATTTATAAATACAACAATCTCACATCCCCGCCTTTCCAATCGTTCTTCTTGACCTTGTATGTAGATGCTCATTTGCCCTCAGGTCTGAAAATGTATTTACGAGCGATATGACTCCAGCAGAGATACTTTTTGAGACTACTCTTAAGATCAAGTGCTATTCTAATGATTAGGGTAGGTTTGATAATCAGAAGGAAAGAAACATGTTCCTGGGGATGTGCCCCCATAGGGTGCTTTAAGTCACAACTTTTGGGGTTTGTTTTACAGCTACAGGACAAGTTTGAACACCTTAAGAAGATCCAACAAGAGGAGACCACGAGACTTGAGGAGGAGAGGAGACAATTGGAAGAAGAAATCCTAGCATTTTATAAAATGAAGGCCTCCGCTGGAACCATGCAGGGTCAGGTGTGCACCAGTATAAAGAAGGACAAAGAGCGTAAGAAATAATCCTTTACCACTCTGTGTGGTAGAGTCCTTTCATTCTCTCACTCATCCTCCTGTGAGATTTTCCTCATAGCACTTAATTCTGACTGAAATTATGCTAAGTTTTAAAATTTGTTTACTTGCTGTGTATTTCCTCTCCCTAGAAGGTGAGCTCCTTGAGAGCACATACCTTGATCATCTTGTTAGATGTTCTATTATCAGGGTTTAGAGCAAGAGTAGCCCAGAATTGGTGCTCAATAAATATTTGCTAAAATGAAAGAAGATCAAAGATGTATGTGCTGCTGCTGCTAAGTCACTTCAGTGGTGTCCGACTCTGTGCGATCCCATAGACGGCAGCCCACCAGGCTCTGCTGTCCCTGGGATTCTCCAGGCAAGAACAGTGGAGTGGGTTGCCATTTCCTTCTCCAATGCATGAAAGTGAAAAGTGAAAGTGAAATCACTGAGTCGTGTCCAACTCTCAGCGACCCCATGGACTGCAGCCCACCAGACTCCTCCATCCATGGGATTTTCCAGGCAAGAGTTATGTAGCACAGTGTAAAAGTGTTGATTTGTGGAAATTCTTTTACCATAGCCCTACCTGTGACTCTGGTGACCAAGTATATGTATTATTCATATCTAAATAGAAGTAGGGGATTTGTTGGCATGCAGTATGACAAAAAGCGAATCCTTATGCTCATATTCCTTATAAAATTCTACTGATAATAGTTTCTTGATAGTTTTTATTAAATAAAATGCTGTTTCTGATTATAACTCTTATACTTTATTTTAGACCTTGTAAAACTAATATTGGAATAAAACTTCAGAAATGAAAGAGAGTCAGAGAATAATGGGAAACCATGAGTAGCATTTGGATGATAATATTATGCCTCACATACTAACATTTACTTAAAAATAAAGTTATCAAAGTTTTAGAAAATAAAGTAGATTTTAAAAACTATTTCCAAAGTTTCCTTCTGACTATATATCCTGAATTTTCTGCATTTACAATGTCAGTTCACCTGTTTGCGTGGCTGAACTTTACCATGACTTATTCAGCAAAAGTACTACCCTTGAGGGTCTGTGTATATTTACTCCGAAATTGTTCTCATATTCCTGAAAGAATAAAAAATTTTTCTGTTGTAATTTTTTTTGCTGCTTTCGTTTCAAAGGCAGCATTTTTTCAAGGCATCAGGATATTGTGATTTAGGTTGGAAAAGGAAAACCTGAAATATTGAAAAAGTTGAAGACTTTCAAAATATTGAAAAACAATGAAGAAAGAAATATTAATACATCAAAGCAATGTTTAAAAAAGCAATGTTAGAAAATAAACAAAACATGTGATATCATTGATTTAAGGGACATGGGGTAAAGAAAAAGGGGGGAAAAAAAAGACATCTGAAGACAGCAAAAATATCAGGCTTTTTGGATGCCAATCTTGTTCTTGGCTACTTATGGGAACTTCTCCAGCCCCAAGGTAAACACTCCTGTCACTCATTGAAAGTGAGAGTGCTGACAAGACTTTTCAGAGCCCCCTTTATGTCCTTGTTCCTCAGAGAGTAAATAAATGGATTCAGCATTGGCGTGACCACAGTGTACATCACAGAGGTTATTGCGCTGGTTCTGGAACTTTGGGTAGTGGCAGAACTGAGGTACCCCCAAGACCTGTGCCATAAAACAAGCAAACAACTGAAAGATGAGACCCACAGGTGGCAAATGCCTTGTACTTCCCCCTTGCTGATGTAATCCTCAGTATGGAGGAGGCAATCCGAGAATAAGAAACAACAATGCCAGAGAGGGGGATAATGCCCATGAGCACAGTGGCAAAATACATCTCTATGATACTGAGAAGATTGTCAGAACAGGCAAGTTGGATAACCTGATTGATTTCACAGAAGAAATGGGGGATCTCCAAGTCTGTACAAAAGGACAGCCGCAACACCAGCAAACTGCGTAGCAAAGAGTCCAGGACACTCGATATCCAAGATGCCAGCAACAGCAAGCCACAGAGCTGGGGGTTCATCTTGGTTGTGTAGTGCAGTGGATGGCAGATGGCTACGAACCGGTCATAGGCCATTGCAGAGAGGAGGAAAATGTCCAGTTCTGCAAAAAGGATGAAAAAATACAGCTGAGTGAGGCAGCCTTCATAGGTGATGCCTTTGTTCTGGATGTAGAGGTTCAGCAGCATCTTTGGAATGGTGGTAGAGGTGAAACAGATGTCTGAAAAAGACAAATTGGAGAGGAAGAAGTACATGGGTATGTGGAGGTGGGAGTCATAGATGGTGGTCAGAATGATGAGCAGGTTTCCAGCAATAGTTATCAGGTACATGGAGAGGAAAAGCCCAAAGAGGAGAGGCTGCAACTCTGCCTCATCTGACAGTCCAAGGAGAAGAAATCCTGAAAACTGTGTGTGATTTTCCTGTTCCATATAGCTGCTGTGACTGTCTTGAAAGAGACAATAAAAAAATACAAACAAATAAACATTATCAACCAATTGAACTACTACTGATTATATTTCTCATATCATATAAATACAGTTAATATTACAGTTTACACGTAATATAAATACATCCCTATATTTTGTTGATGGATCAGGGTCAGTATAGCCCAAAAGTTCAGAGGATTAAAAATGTAGCCAATCTCCTTCTGCCACTGTCCCCACTTCAGTATGCAAACTACTATTCATCATATAACAAACGGCTATATTCCTCAAAGTAAGTAAAGTCACTCAGTCATGTCCAACTCTTTGTGACCCCACGGACTGCAGCCCACCAGGCTCCTCAGTCCATGAGATTCTCCAAGCAAGAATACTGGAGTGAGTTGCCATTTCCTTCTCCAGGGGATCTTCCCGACCCAGGGATCGAACCCAGGTCTCCCGCATTGGAGGTAGACGCTTTAACCTCTGAGCCACCAGGGAAGTCCCATATTCCTCAAAGCCAGCGTTATTTCTACCATTTCTCTGAGATAGAATTATGTAGTTCCTTGCTCTTCATTGTCACTCATGGACTCACAGCATTAGCATCATCTGGAAAGCTTGTTAGAAATGCAGAATTATATAAGAAAACTTAGGGATTTCCCTGATGGACCAGTGGCTAAAACTCTGTGCTCCCAGTGCAGGAAGCCCAGGTTTGATCCCTAGTCAAGCAACTAGATTCCACATGCAGCAACTAAGACCTGGCACAGCCAAATTAAAAAAAAATTCTTTTTTTTTAAAAGAAAACTTTTATGAAGCTCATGGCTAATAAGAATGCAGCCATGGTTCTAACCAAATTGTTCATCAATTCATTTGATCCTCATAGTGCTACGAGGTAGGCAAATTGCCACTTACTGGTTGCTTAAAGCAACAGTGGCTCAGCAGTAAAGAATCTGCCTGCAAAGCAATAGACCCGGGTTCAACCCGTGAGTTGAGAAGAGCCCCTGGAGGAGGGCATGGCAACCCACTCCAGTATTCTTGCCTGGAGAATCCCATAGACAGAGGAGCCTGGTGGGCTACAGCCCATGGGGTTGCAAAGAGTCAGACATGACTGAGGTGCCTAACACAAAGCAACACCAGTGTATTTTCTTACAATTCCAGAGTCTATACTTTGGAAATCAGTTTCACTCAGCTGAAGTCAAGGTGTTGGCATGGTTGGCTCCTTCTGGAGGCTCTATAGTGGAGTCTGTCTTTTCCAGATTCTGGAGGCTGTCTGGATTCTTTGGTCTTTTGTTCACATTACTCCAACCTCTTATTTCCATCATCTCGTGGTCTTCTGTCTCTTTGAGCTTCTGCCTCCTTTATAAGGAACGCTATGATTAAAATAAGTCCACCCAGACAAGCCTAACTCTAACCCTGCCTCTCGGACCTCCCTCCCACTCCCCTTGTTCCACCCCTCTAGGTCATCACAGAGAAGCCAGCCGAGCATCCGGTGCTTTATACCAGGTTCCCACTAGCTATCTATTTCACACATGGCAGTGTGTATATGTCAATCCTAATCTTCCAGTTCGTCCCATCCTCCCCTTCTGCCCCTGTGTCTACATGTCTGTTCTCGACATCTGTGTCTCTGTTCCTGCCTTGGGAATAAATTCATCTGTACCGTTTTTCCAGATTCCACATGTATGCGTTGATACACTATGTTTCTCTCTTTCTGACTTAATTCACTCTGTATGAGATTCTAGGTCCATCCATGTCTCTACAGATGATCCTATTTCATTCCTTTCAGGGCCTGAGTAATATTCCATTGTGTATATGTACCACATCTTCTTTATCCATTCATCTGTTGATGGACATTTAGGTTGCTTCCGTGTTCTGACTCTTGTAAATAGTGCTGCAATGAAACAGCCAAGACATGGAAACATCCCTGGTTCTGAATTCTGGTTTCCCTGCCATGAACAAATATTCAGAAAGTACTGGCTTATTCTTACACACTGTGTCTCTCAGATATTTCAATTACTTCCCCACTACTTCTATCCCATCTCTGTGGTCCCTCTCATCTCTTCCTCTGAAATGCCAGGAGACTAGCATGTCTCCAGCACAATTATTGCATTGGCCCCAGAGAGAGCTTTCTACAATGTAAACCTACTTATGTATTATAGTTTCCTTTCTTCAGATACTGGACCTGTTTTGTATTATATTTAGAAATACCTTAATTGTATAACAGGGCACTTACTGATTTTTGTCTTGCCAAGCCAATTTCATCTTTTACTGTTCTTCATCTCCCCCACATTGTTCTCCAAGCATTTAAGTATTTTTCATATCGTAAGTATGCAATGTACTTCTTAAAAATTGTGATAAAACTCATAGAACATAAAATTCACAACTGTGATCATTTGAAAGTATACAATTTCATGGCACTTAGTATAGTCACAGTGTTGTATGACCATCACCAGTATTTAGTTCCAGAAATTTTTTGCTATCCTAAAAGAAAACCTTGTACCCATCAAGCAGTCATTCACCATTTACCTTTCCTCTAATCTCTGGCAACCACTGATCTACCTTCTGTCTCTACATATTTGTCTATTCTGGATATTTCATGTAAATAAAACCACACAATACGCAGCCTTTTGTGTCTGGCTTCTTTTGCTTATTACTCCACATTTTTACACCTCAATTTCTTCTGCCAGGAGAGCTCGTACCTTGAAAATTCCAATTCCTCCATCAAGACTCATTCCAACATTTTTCTCAGGGTGCATACTCTAATTTACCCTAGGTCTTTATTGCCCCCAGCTCCCTGACAGAGCTGAACAGTTTTTATTGCACTCTGTCAACACTGTTTTGCCTACTGTGAGATTTTTTAAAAAATATTTATTTATCTGGCTGTACCGGGTATTAGGGGTGACATGCAGGATCTTTTCTTTTCTTTCTTTTTTTTTTCATTGCAGCATGTGAACTCATAGTGGTGACATGTGGGATCAGTTTCTTGACCAGGGATTGAACCCAGGCCCCCTGCATTAGGAGTGTGGAGTCTTAACCACTGGACCACCAGGGAAGTCCCCATATGCTCCTTTTAAAGGGATGGTAGCTGTCTGGCTCCAGCTACTTTTTGGCCAGTGGGAATATGGTCCTCAAGGTGTCTAATCTTTCAAACTGTCAAGAGAAACCATAATAGAATGTATATGAACCTTACCCCAATTTGGTAGGGAAGTCCTTATCATGGGATATTACTTTTAGTTTTTTGGTCTTAGTCCCCTCTTTGATAGAAGAAGTAACATCTTATGCCTTCCTTTATTCCAGAACACAGTTAAATGTTCAATTTAGAGTAATCCTTCTAATTATTTCCTGAAGGAAAGAGTTTGAATAGAAATTGTTGATAGTGGAAGATAAGAGAAACAGAAACAAAAGGAAAAGCTGAAGTGGATATGGAAGTTAAACAGGAGAAAATGCAGAGGAGGAGGGAAGGGGCAGCTCATGCAACTGAACTGAAAGCCAAAGCAGATAAACCATATTAAGAAACAATAGGCCACAGATGATGCTAAAACTGTTTCCGAGTTCTTAAAACTGGAAAGTCTTGGTTTTGCTGAACTTTTATTTCTTTATTTCTGTTAGGAACCTTGAAAGTTGATACCATTAATAGGGATCCTCCCTTCATAGCTCATTTATCTCATTTTTTTTTCTGCACTTACAAGGATTCTCTGGCTTCCCAAGTTGTTTCCCCTGTGAACAATTGTTAAAAGATGGGAGCTCTGCCCCCAGGAAGGGCAGGGAGACAAAATCACTCATGAGCTCTCTGGAAGATACAGTTGTGCTTCCTCTATTTGATTAAGCCAAATTGTCAAAGATGTACAAAAAAAGAAAACCATTACAGCTTCAGAAGTTTCCAGGATCAAAGTCTCATTGTGCCTCATTAAATAAATTGTTACATTGTTACTCTGTCCTCTGAGGACTAGAATTATCTAGAAGCTAAGGATCTAAATAAAAGTTGATTTTGTTTTGGCAGTCATGTCTTTTGGGAGTAGCTATGGATCTCAATGTATTTCTTCTAATCAAGGTTAGGATTATTCCCTTAGATGTGATCTGTAGGGAGCAGGGTATAAGGATGGTCCCCTTTATATCTCAGTGTAGTTAACTCATTATAGACCTAAAGCAAAGGGTTGGAGAAAGTCTGCTGAGCTCCCTAGGCTTTGACCAAGAAATTTGAAAATGATCAAAAAATGGAAAAATTACAAAGCTTCATTGTTTCTCTGCACAAAACATTATTATTGTTATCTCTAAACATTAATTATCTGGACCTTTGCTGCTCCTTCAACTAAAAGATTTTATAACCACTATTATCAGTTTATACTTCATTTACTTATTATTTTACTTACATAAATTTAATAAAAATGGAATTTCTTATTACAGTCTAAATATAGACTCTCTTCAGTGTCTAATGTACATTTTTCATGTAAATGTCTAATGTATTAATACATTTTCCAACATCAATCATTCTCAGCAAATCAAAATAGTCCACCAAATGGAAATGGGTCTTTAAATACTTGCCCATTTTGGGACATTTGCTTTCTAAGTTTTCTTTATGACAATATTGATTGATTTTATGTATGTCATTTTAGAACTATGTAAATTATATCTGTAGAGCTATATCTTGCTCAGTTTTTAAAGATATTTCCTTGATCATATTATAAATGATCATCTATTCCATGATATTCAGTTCAATTCAGTTCAGTTCAGTCACTCAGTTATGTTCGACTCTTTGCAACCCATGGACTGCAGCATACCAGGCCTCCCTGTCCATCACCAACTCCCAGAGTTTACGCAAACTCATGTCCATTGAGTCAGTGATGCCATCCAACCATCCCATCCTCTGTTGTCCCCTTCTCCTCCCACCTTCAATCTTTCCCAGTATCGGGGTCTTTTCCAATGAGTCAGTTCTTCATATCAGGTGGCCAAAGTATTGGAGTTTCAGCTTCAGCATCAGTCCTTCCAATGAATATTCAGGACTGATTTCCTTTAGGATGGACTGGTTGGATCTCCTTGCAGTCCAAAGGACTCTCAAGAGTTTTCTCCAACACCACAGTTCAAAAGCTCAAAATTTTTATGCTGTCAAATTTTTATTTTCTGTGCCATATTTTTATTTATCTATGTGCATAAAATGCTTAAATAATGAGTAGAAAAATGTTATTTCTGTCTACAACAGTTTTATGTCAGGTGCCAGGTTACTCTTTTGAACAAACTTCAGAATCATCTAGCCTTGTTGTAAGAAAAATACTATGGATTTATCCAATACTCGACTAAACTTCAAATTTAATTTGCAAACAATTGACATATTTATTGTATTCAGAATTCCATTCCAATAACAAGAATTTGCCTTTAGGATTTCAGCCTCTTTTTGGATAAGCTTTCCTATAGTTTGTAGATTATGCTAATTTACTGATAATAGTATTTTAATATATTTTAGGTTTACTTCCATTAAGGTATTTCCCCTATTATCTGATATATTAGGAAAACTTCTGATATTTCTGTATTTTTGAAGTATCATGTTAGTTTTCAGGATTTTTTTTCTTAATTTTAAGATTATTTGCAAAATTCAACTTTATACTAGTAACGTATGTTAGTAGTTCAGTCTTGTCTGCCTCTTTGCAGCCCCATTTGACTGTAGCTTGCCAGGCTCTTCTGCTCATGGAATTCTCCAAGCAAGAATACTGGAGTAGGTTGCCATCTCCTTCTCCAGGGGATCTTCCCAGCCCAGGGATCAAACCTCCCACATTGCATGCAGATTCTTTACCGTCTGAATCACCAGAGTTTTGTAAAACCTATTTCACTTTTAGGTCTTATTGCATTGATTTGACATTTCAGGGCACTATGAAAATTTATGGCAGGAGTTGGGAACTCTTGATGGCAAATTGAAGATGGTGATGTTTAAAGACCCTGACCTCATCTCCTTCCATGGGTATGCCAAAATTGCAACTATTTACAAAGCAACTATCTATGAGAACAATCTCCATGATAACAAGAACAATAATATTCCTTTAGACTAGTAGAAAAGATCTTCTACAGCTAAAGATATAAAGAAGGAACCACAGTGAGTCAAGTAGGCAGAACAGAGATGGAGCCCCACCCACCAGAGGCTGGCTGCTGTAGGACCCTCCTGAGCCCTGGTCATCCCAAGACCTGGCCCCACTCACCAAAAACCCAGGACCAGCCACACCCACCAGCAGGCTGACAGTAGCTCTGGGACCAGAGTGGCCCTACAGCCATCATGTCAAGACTTGGCTTACCCATTAGCAGGCAGGAATGAGCCTACCCTAAGGCATAGCCCCACCAACCAGCGGCTGGCAGCCTTGGCACAAGACAGCCTGACAACCAACTAGACCTACCATGCCCACAATAGACAGCTACCACAACAGGAGGACTCATGCAGCCCACACAGAGGGCATCTCTAAACCATGTAGCTCTAGTGATCTGAAGGGAGTGGACTGCTGGACCCCACAGGATATTTCCTACATAACGCCACTTCTCCAAGATCAGGAAATATAACTAACCTACCAAACACATAGGAATAAAAACAACAAATTATGCAAAATGAGGTAATGGAGACGTATGCTCCAAATGAAGAAACAAGATTAAACCCCAGAAGAACTAAACTAATTGAAGTGGAAACAAGTGATCTACCCAATAAAGAATTTAAGGTAATGATCATAAAGATACTCAAAGAACTTGATGAAAGGATGAATAGAGTGAGAAGTTAGAAGTTTTTAATAGTTAGAAAATATAAAGAAACAAGGAGAAGTGCAGAATACAATAACTGAAATAAAAATACACTAGAAGGAATCAACAGTAGATTAGATGATATGAAGAACAGACACACAAACTGGAAGACAGCATAGTGAAAATCACTATAGCTAAACAGAAAAGAAATTTAATGAGAAGAGTTTAAGAGACTTCTGAAACAACAGTAAGTGTACTAACATGTTCTTATCATAGGGATTCCAGAAGAAGAGGAGAGAAAGGGTAGAGGACATATTTGAAGACATAATAGCAGTAAACTACACTAACCTGGGAAAGGAAACAGATGTCTAGGTCTAGGAAGTACAAAGAGTCCCAGACAGAATCAACACAAAGAGGGCTACACCAGGACATCTTGTAATTGAAATAGCAAAAATTAAATATAAAGACAAAATATTAAAACCAGGAAAGGAAAAGCAACAAGTTGTATACAAGGAAACTCCTATAAGGCTGTCAGCTGACTTTTTGGCAGGAAGTCTGCAAGCCAGAAAAGAGTGATGTGATATATTTAAAGTGGTAAAAAAGAGGAAAACCTACAACTAAGAATACTCTACTCAGTAAAGCTTTCATTCAGATTTGAAAGTGAGATAAAAATTTAACAGACGAGAAAAGCCTAAAAAAGTTCCAGCACTAGAAATCAGCTTTACAAGCAACCCTAAGCAGAAAAGAAAAGTCACAGCTAGACATGGGAAAAGTATGAAAGGAAAAAATCTCATTGGTAAAGGCAAATATACAGTAAAGATAGTAGATCAACCACTTATAAATCAAGTAGGAAGGTTTAAAGGTCAACATAGTAAAATCATTTATATCTACAGTAGGTAGATGTTAAGGGATACGCAAAACAAAAGGATATAAAATTTGGTGTCACAAACAGTAAACATAGGCAGAGGGACTAAAAATGTTCTAAAATGCAGTTGAAGTTAAGCAATTAACAACTTAACATAATGGTTTTTAAGTTGCTTATATATATATGTAGCTTGCTACATATAAACTTTATAATAAACACAAACTATAATAGATGTATTAGATACACACACAAAAAGAGAAAAGAAACCAAACATAGTAACAAAGATAGTTGTCAAATTGCAGGGAAGAGAACAAAAAAACAGAGAGGAATGAGAGAGAACCTCAAAAACAACTCAAAAAAAAGTTTTAAAAATGGCAACAAGTACATACCTATCAATAATTACTCTAAAATTAAATGGACTAATTACATCAATCAAAAGACATACAGTGACCAAATGGATACAGAAACAATACTCAAATACATGCTGTCAACAAAAGACTCATTTCAGATCCAAAGACACACACAGACTGAAACTGGAGTCTGTTTTCCATTCATTTCTATGTCTATCTTCACACCAAACTACAATGTCTTGATTTTTGCACCTTTAGAGTAAGTTTTGAAGTCAAGTACTATGAGCCTTTCTCTTGTTTTCTTTCAAAACTCTTTCAGCTATTATAGGTTCTTTGCATTGTTATATAAATATTGCATAATGGTCAATTTCTATCAAGCAGTCCTAACAAATTTTAATTTGGATTTTACAGCATTCACAGAGCAGTTTAGGCAGACTTGCTCTGTTATCAGGTCATTTCTCATGAGCTCTAAAATATTACTTACTTCTAACATCAATTCATAATGTAGGTGGAATTTCTGAGTTTATCAATAAAGAACCAAAGACCAAAATGTTTTACTTCCTGTCATTAAGGAAATGTTCAACAGGGAGGTATAAACTTGAGTATGCAGACACTGAGCTACCAAGTCCCACATTTGACTACCTAATGTCAGACCTGAGGTGTGGAATGGTCCTTGGTAGAGAGGGTCTCAAAATACCTCCATCTGACTCTAACAATAGACCACAATCTTGATATTCAACGTGGTAAACAGAACAGGACCAGCAGCACCAATATCAACTCAGAACCAGTTCCAAATATAGAATCTCTGGGCTTGCTTAAGCAGAATCTGCATTTGAACAAGATGCCCAAGTGATTCATATACACATTAATGCTAGAGACCTTTTGGTCTAAAATACTATTTCTCGAAATGTTGACTTTTGTGTTGGATAATTCTTATTTTAAATTAGTTAATTGTTTTATGTTTTGGCTGTGCTGGGTCTTTGTTGCCGTGCACCGGCTTATTGAAATAGCTTCTCTTGTGGAGTGCTGGCTCTAGAGTGCAGGCTCGGTAGTTGTAGCGCATGGGCTTAGCTGCTCTGCGGCATGTGGGATCTTAGTTCCCCAGCCACGGACTGAACCCATGTCTCCTACTTTGGCAGGCAGATTCTTAACTGCTGGATCACCAGGGAAGTCCTTGGAAAATTCTTGGTGATGGGAACACCTTGTGCAGTACAGGATGTTGAGCAGCATTCCTTGCCTTAATCCAACAAATGGCAGTATACTTTCCCACTTGTGACAACTAAAATTTCTCCCCAAATTGCCAAATGTGCCTGCAGGCAAAAATACCTGAGTTGAGAACCACTGGCTTTGAGCATGAGAACTAGAAATAACATAATGGGGCTCCAGTCAAACCTCATCCTTTAGTAATTTAAGGCAGATTACTTCACCCATCTAAGCCCAATTTCTGAAAATATAGAATAATATTCAAACAGTATGGACCTCAGAGAGTGGGCTTTAGTAAATATTAAATGAGACAATTTGTATGAGAATCTTTAGTTTCGGTGCATAAAAAGATCCATATATATATATATATATATATATATATATACACATATAATAATTAGTTTATATATATATATAAACTAATGTTTTCTGAATGGGTAAATTTAACTCAGATGACCATTATATCTACTAATGTGGGCAAGAATCCCTTAGAAGAAATGGAGTAGCCATCATAGTCCACAAGAGTCCAAAATGCAGTGCTTGGATGCAATCTCAAAAACAACAGAATGATCTCTGTTTGTTTCCAAGGCAAACCATTCAATATCACAGTAATCCAAGTCTATGCCCTGACAAGCAATGCTGAAGAAGCTGAAGTTGAAAGGTTCTATGAAGACCTACAAGACCTTCTAGAACTAATACTCAAAAAAGATGTTCTTTTCATTACAGGGAACTGGAATGCAAAAGTAGGAATCAAGAAACACCTGGAGTAACAGACAAATTTCGCCTTGGAGTACAAAATAAAGCAGGGCAAAGGCTAATAGAGTTTGCCAAGAGAACGCCCTGATAATAGCAAACATCCTCTTCCAACAACACAAGGGAAGACTCTACACATGGACATCACCAGATGGTCAATACTGAAATCAGATTGATTATATTCTTTGCAGCCAAGATAGAGAAGCTCTATACAGTCAGCAAAAACAAGACTGGGAGCTGATTGTGGCTCAGATCATGAGCTCCTTATTGCCAAATTCAGACTTAAATTGAAGAAAGTAGGGAAAACAACTAGACCATTCAGGTATGACCTAAATCAAATCCCTTATGATTATACAGTGGAAGTGACAATTAGATTCAAGGGATTTGATCTGATAGATAGAGTGCATGAAAAACTATGGACAGAGATTCATGATATTGTATGGAGACAGTGATCAAGACCATCTCAAAGAAAAAGAAATGCAAAAAGGCAAAATGATTGTCTGAGGAGGCCTTACAAATTGCTGAGAAAAGAAGAGAAGCTAAAGGCAAAGGAGAAAAGGAAACATATACCTATTTGAATGCAGAGTTCCAAAGAATAGCAAGAGATAAGAAAGCCTTCCTCAGCAATCAATGCAAAGAAATAGAGGAAAAGAACAAAATGGGAAAGACTAGAGATCTCTTCAAGAAAATTAGAGATACCAAGGGAACATTTCATGCAAAGATGAGCTCGATAAAGGACAGAAATGGTATAGACCTATGAAGAAAGTAGGGAAAACAACTAGACCATTCAGGTATGACCTAAATCAAATCCCTTATGATTATACAGTGGAAGTGACAATTAGATTCAAGGGATTTGATCTGATAGATAGAGTGCATGAAAAACTATGGACAGAGATTCATGATATTGTATGGAGACAGTGATCAAGACCATCTCAAAGAAAAAGAAATGCAAAAAGGCAAAATGATTGTCTGAGGAGGCCTTACAAATTGCTGAGAAAAGAAGAGAAGCTAAAGGCAAAGGAGAAAAGGAAACATATACCTATTTGAATGCAGAGTTCCAAAGAATAGCAAGAGATAAGAAAGCCTTCCTCAGCAATCAATGCAAAGAAATAGAGGAAAAGAACAAAATGGGAAAGACTAGAGATCTCTTCAAGAAAATTAGAGATACCAAGGGAACATTTCATGCAAAGATGAGCTCGATAAAGGACAGAAATGGTATAGACCTAACAGAAGCAGAAGATTTTAGGAAGAGGTGGCAAGAATACACAGAATAATTGTACAAAAAAGATCTTCACGACCCAGATAACCACGATGGTGTGATCACTCACCTAGAGCCAGACATCCTGGAACGTGAAGTCAAGTGGGCCTTAGAAAGCATCACTATAAACAAAGCTAGTGGAGGTGATGGAATTCCAGTTGAGCTATTTCAAATCTTGAAAAATGATGCTGTGAAAGTGTTGCACTCAATATGCCAGCAAATTTGGAAAACTCTGCAGTGGCCACAGGACTGGAAAAGGTCAATTTTCATTCCAATCCCAAAGAAAGGCAATGCCAAAAAATGTTAAAACTACCACACAATTGCACTCATCTCACATGTTAGCAAAGCAATGCTCAAAATTCTTCAAGCTACAATATACATACAAAACAGATCTTCATAACCCAGATAACCATGATTGTGTGATCACTCACCTAGAGCCAGACATCCTGGAATGTGAAGTCAGAGAGCCTTAGAAAGCATCATTATGAACAAAGCTAGTGGAGGTGATGGAATTCCAGTTGAGCTATTTCAAATCTTGAAAAATGATGCTGTGAAAGTGTTGCACTCAATATGCCAGCAAATTTGGAAAACTCTGCAGTGGCCACAGGACTGGAAAAGGTCAATTTTCATTCCAATCCCAAAGAAAGGCAATGCCAAAAAATGTTAAAACTACCACACAATTGCACTCATCTCACATGTTAGCAAAGCAATGCTCAAAATTCTTCAAGCCAGGCTTCAACAGTATGTGAACTTCCAGATGTTCAAGCTGGATTTAGGAAAGGCAGAGGAACCAGAGATCAAATTGCCAGCATCCACTGGATCATAGAAAAAGCAAGAGGATTCCAGAAAAACATCTTCTTCTGCTCTATTGACTATGCCAAAGCCTTTGACTGTGTGGATCATGACAAACTGTGGAAAATTCTTTAAGAAATGGGAGTACCAGACCACCTTACCTGCCTCCTGAGACATCTGTATGCAGGTCAATAAGCAACAGTTAGAACTGGACATGGAACAGCAGACTGGTTCCAAATCGGGAAAGGAATACGTCAGGCTTTATATAGTCACCCTGCTTATTTAACTTATATGCAGAGTACATCATGAGAAACGCTGGGCTGGATGAAGCACAAGCTGGAATCAAGATTGCTGGGAGAAATATCAATAACTTCAGATATGCAGATGACACCAACCTTATGGCAGACAGCGAAGAACTAAAGAACCTCTTGATGAAAGTGAAAGAGGAGAGTGAAAAAGTTGCCTTAAAACTCAACATTCAGAAAACTAAGATCATGGCATCCGGTCCCATCACTTCACGGCAAATAGTTGGGGAAACAATGGAAACAGTGGCAGACTTTATTTTCTTGGGCTCCAAAATCACTGCAGATGGTGACTGCAGCCATGAAATTAAAAGACGCTTGCTCCTTGGAAGGAAAGCTATGACTAACCTAGACAACATATTAAAAAGCAGAGACATTACTTTGCCAACAAAGGTACATCTAGTCAAAGCTATAGTTTTTCCAGTGGTCATGTATGGATGTGAGAGTTGGACTATAAAGAAAGCTGAGTGCTGAAGAATTGATGCTTTTGAACTGTAGTGTTGGAGAAGACTATTGAGAGTCCTTTAGACTGCAATGAGATCCAATCAGTCCATCATAAAGGAAATCAGTCCTGACTATTCATTGGAAGGACTGATGCTGAAGCTGAAACTCCAATACTCTGGCTACCTGATGCGAAGAACTGACTCATTGGAAAAGCCCCCGATACTGGGAAAGATTGAAGGTGGGAGGAGAAGGGGACAACAGAGGATGAGATGTTTGGATGGCATCACTGACTCAATGGACATGAGTTGTGTAAACTCTGGGAGTTGGTGATGGACAGGGAAGCCTAGCGTGCTGCAGTCCATGGGGTTGCAAAGAGTATAACATGACTGAGCGACTGAACTGAACTGAACTGAACTGAGTGTTTTCTAAATGAAGGGGCAAATGCCAGTTCTTAATCTGTGTTAAAAGCATAAAACTCCTAATTGACTTATCAAAGGCATCATGAAGCTAATGGCTAGTACTTATGGTTTTATCTCAAAGGAAAACACCTCTCACCCTTGTGAGAAATTCTTACCTGAGAGAAAAACCAAAGTAGCCCAGAGCCTAGAGATTGTTTGCTAGGTAGACTGATTAATGGATCATTAATTTATTTAGTATGTTAGAAGGAGAAGTATCCTTTGGACTCAGAAATGCAAGAATCATTGCAACATTTAAATAATGGTAATGCAAGTCCTTCCAGAGGAGAATAAAGAAGGGAACAAAGGTGTGAAGTGGTTCCAATAAAATTATATCTGAAGCATTTTGCATTTGAAGAGGAATAGCAAAATAGAGTATTAGGTGTGGAGGCCTGTGCAGTGAACTGAAAACATTTAAAAATATTTACTATGGGGTGTATTTGAGCATGTTCTGTATATATTAGAAATCCAAGGCCATAATATAACTTTGCAACAACAGTTCTTAAGATGAACATTTTACATTGGTAGCACGCTGAATATGCCCGTGAAAAAACATTGTATTTAATATGAAAAAGAGTATGCTAAAGAGCCTTACTTTACAATCATTTTATTGCCTATTTGTGAAAGTGATGAATACATTTGAGAGGTAGAATAAAAAATTTGGCCTCATTTCATCATCTTCATCCACAGGAAGGAATTACCTAAGCTTTTTACATATGTCAACTAAATCAGTTGACCACCTCAGGACATACATACCACTATCCACATCATTTGAGTAAAGATCCCTGTGTTGAGAAGATCCCCTGGAGAAGGGAAAGGCTACCCACTCCACTATTCTTGGGCTTCCCTGATGGCTCAGCTGGTAAAGAATCTGCCTGCAATGTGGGAGACCTGGTTTCAATCCCTGGGTTGGGAAGATCCCCTGGAGAAGGGAAAGGCTACCCACTCCCATATTCTGGCCTGGAGAATTCCATGGACTATATAGTCCATGGGGTCACAAAGAGTCGGACACGACTGAGCGACTTTCACTTCACTTTCACTCACATTTTAAATGACATTTTTGGCTCTCTATAGACCAACAGCTAATACATGGTAGATGTATTAGCTTTTCCTGATCTGAAAGTTTTGCATTTAATACCATTTAGAAAGTCTTTTGCCATTTCATTTTTTACAATCCCCAATATTGTATGTTGTAATTTTCTATTATAAATTGAGGGTTGATTCTCTTTGCTCATTTTTCTCATGGCATGTTCAATTGATAAGATGTCTTAACATTGTGAAGACATTCCTTTCCCTTGAGGATAATATTTTTTCCCCTGCTTTAGTAGTTATTCTGCATGTCAAGAGGCTATAATGGGATTGGAATGCTGCCAGAACCAAAGGAGCTTTCTCCTTGTCACAATCTCTCAGAAATCTCCTGAGCATTTTGGATCTCTTTGTTTTCATTTGTCTTTGTCTTTTCCCTCTCTCTGTTTTTGAAATGCTTCTTTTGTTTCCTTAAATATAAGACACAAACTGGTCATATAAATATGGAACCCCATGGCCATGGTAGCTTTCCAAATGGAATTGGGTTACTGTTTCTATATTCTTCAGGGTAAAAATAATCAGATGTCCACAGCTTCCCTTATATCATTTATTTCCTAATCATTATGACAGTGGTGAGAAGATCCTGGTGATAACATGACCCCAGGAAATCATAACGTGGTAACACGCTCGGTGTGTGATGTGTTGTATGTTGGTGGTGTGTGTGCCCTTGTATTTTGTGGGGCATGAGCAGTTCTCAGGGCAGTGGTACCCAGCCCATAAGCTCCAAAATCTGACCTTTAGTACAGATGCCAAAATGTTAACCAACAGATGGAAATAAGAGCATCATCATTACCCATAGGTGTCGGGAGCCAGCATGAGGAATCCCACCTGTGACAGAGTCATGTGGCAGACTCAGATGGCAGAGCAATTTGAGTCTTCAGATTTCTCCCTAGTTTTTCCTGAGCATGTACCCCCCAAAAATAAGAATTTGTTTTCCCACTATTTTCTGACAGTTTCTCGGAAAGAGTTAATTCAAAGCTTTAGTTTCCTGCATTTGAAAGGAGTGTCTCAGCCCAACCCCTCTTTGACAACACTCTAGCCTGCCTAACAGGTTCCCCTGACTTTTTACAAGCTTGTGAATTGCTTACAACCCCCCAACTGTGAGGGATAAAAGACCTTGAAGTGTTTTAAAGTTACAAACCTTTTCTAAGAGCCAAAACCCTATTAGTGATAGGATTTCCCTGTTGCCTCAACGATTGCTGCCAGACCTCCTTATTTGCACCTGGAAAGTTCAGCTATATAAGCAATACTTGGAAAAAGATATGTAGTAGGTTTTTGATGTTAGTAACACTAGGCTTTTGAGTTAATTGCTTTCTTTTATAAATTATTGTACTCCTCTCACTTGCTGTGTCCTTGCTATGTAAGAATGCAACTTTGTTTAGTGCTTCCCGAGAATGTCACCAGACCTTGGGAAAAATAACACTTATCAGAAAAGAGCTGTAAATTGTCGAATTGGCCTTTTGGCCAGAAGATGATGTAAATTACCTAAGACTTGTGTATACAATTAGGTATGCAGAGAAAATAGCCTGGTCTCGATAAGAGTCAGGGCTGCTGACATTGTCAAAATTTGTGATACCCATTGATCTTCATGTATAAAAAGGCCTTGTGAAAAATAAAGTTTGGACCAGTTTCTCAGACCAGTTTCTCAGATGACTCTCTTCTCGAACTCTTTCTTTGAAAAAAGAAATCTGGCTCCCCCACGTCTCCTTGTCTCTGTCCTCTCGTACTCTAATTCCAGGCTGAATTCCCATCTGGAATGGGGAGGCTCACCACGTCTACTTACTTGCCCTGGCTTTAAGATCTGCGAGAAAAGGAGCCCATGGTGGGGTCCCTTTAGAGGTTCAAGTGGACGCCGGTGGCCCACATAGATGGTGCAAATCTCTTGTCTTGAGATTTTATTGGCTTTCCCCGTAAACCAAGTTATTCAGCCTCCTTTTTTCCACTAATTTTCTACTATACGATCCGATCTTGAGCTATCCTATCCTACCCTGTTCTGTCCTATCCGCCCGCTCTGTCCACACTTTGAATATCCCTGGATCCACCGGGGCTGGACCCTGGCACACAGGATTCCTTGGAAACGAAATTGATGAAGTATGAGGGATGGCATATGAATGAGGACTCCCTGTGTCTTGAAGTTTCACTGCAGCAGAAAAGTCACCTGGTTTCTCCACATCCTCTGACAGTATCTTTCATCACATTCCCTCTTGTTTCCTATCAGCACACTGGCCCTATTTTGAGTTTTGGATGTCTGAAACAAGCCCCCTTTTCAGAGTTTTTGCTAAGTCTCTCTCCCTTGTGAAAGTGTTAGTAGCTCAGTTGTGTCTGACTCTTTAACCCCATGGACTATAGTCGTCTGTCCCTGGATTCTCCAGGCAAGAGTACTGGAGCAAGTTGCCATTTCCTCCTCCAGAGGGAACCCCAGGGACTGAACCCCAGCTCTCCCTCATTGCGGGGAGGGTCTTTAACATCTGAGCCACCAGGGAAGCCCCTCTTGTCCTTCTAGGGCAACTATTTACCCTAGAGAACCTTATGTCTTATATTCAGTCTTCCTTGAGTTCCCTATTTTTATTTGCAGGGCTTTTTGAATTCCTATTAAAAAATAACACCCTTTCCACTATTTTTACATCTACTCTTTTTTTCTTCTTGACAGGTGATATTACCTGTCACCATCTGACATGATAATAATATTTATTTACTTATATTTTTCACCATCATTATATTCTAGGGAATTTTTCTCTCAGTACCTATACCTTTGCCTAGAAGATAGTTGGTACTCAGCATTTATTTCTCAAATTCATGAAAGCATTTCTCATTAAACTTTGCAATATATGACCTCTTTGGGGAAAATCTGAGTACGGGATAGGAATCCCTTGTCAGAGAAGTCATGGGAGATCCCTTGGAGAGCATTCATGCCTGCTTGCTTAGTTGTTCAGTCATGTCCGACTCTTTGCAACCCTGTGGACTGTAGCTCACCTGCTCCTCTGTCCATGGAGATTCTCCAGGTGAGAATACTGGAGTAGGTTGCCATTTCCTCCTCCAGGGAAACTTCTCAACCCAGGGACTGAACCCATGTCTCCTGTCTCCTGTACTGCAGGCAGATTCTTTACCTGCTGAGCCATCCGGGAATCCCTTAAAGAGGATAAGATCCGTATAAATAAATATGTTGATTTCTTGACTGCCTAATATAAATAGTAGCAATTCAAATGTATTAGCAATGTCTATTTGTGCGAAAATTCATCATTATGTTTTGTTTCTTGGTAGTCACCACCACCATATGGTACCAGGCAAGGTTACATAATTTTCAAGATTTCTTCTGGGACTATCAGAAGAACCAGAACTGCAGTCCCTCCTATTTGAGATTTTTTCCTCCATGTACATAATCACTGTGTTGGAAATGTGCTTAACATCTCAGGATCAGTTCAGACTCCCACCTCCACATACCCACATACTTTTGCCTCTCTAATCTGCCCCTTGTAGCCATCTGTTTGTCCACCACCACAATTCCAAAGGTGCTAGTGAATATACAGAGACAGAGAAAAGTTATAACCTATGAAAGTTACATCAGCCAGTTGTATTTTTACATATACTTTGTAGTAGTGGATATCTTTCTTCTGACTATGATGGTCTGTATTGTTAGTCATCTGCCACTCCCTCACTAAGTGATCATCATGTACAAGTCCTCTTGTTTCAAGCAGGATATCATATACCTTTATTATCAATGAAATTGTACGCTGCAGTCTCTTCTGTGTTCTGAGTCTGTAGTCAGTGGTCAGTCTCTACATTGTTTTTAAGGCTCATTCATACTGTGTGTGGCTGAATGCTCTTCCAATTTATTATCAGTTTACTGCTGCTGCTGCTAAGTCACTTCAGTCGTGTCCGACTCTGTGCAACCCCATAGACAGCAGCCCACCAGGCTCCCCCGTCCCTGGGACTCTCCAGGCAAGAACACTGGAGTGGGTTGCCATTTCCTTCTCCAATGCATGAAAGTGAAAAGTGAACGTGAAGTCGCTCAGTCGTGTCAGATCCTCAGCAACCCCATGGACTGCAGCCTACCAGGTTCCTCCTTCTCTACATTGTTTTTAAGGCTCATTCATACTGTGTGTGGCTGAATGCTCTTCCAATTTATTATCAGTTTACTGCTGCTGCTGCTAAGTCACTTCAGTCGTGTCCGACTCTGTGCAACCCCATAGACAGCAGCCCACCAGGCTCCCCCGTCCCTGGGACTCTCCAGGCAAGAACACTGGAGTGGGTTGCCATTTCCTTCTCCAATGCATGAAAGTGAAAAGTGAACGTGAAGTCGCTCAGTCGTGTCAGATCCTCAGCAACCCCATGGACTGCAGCCTACCAGGTTCCTCCGTCCATGGGATTTTCCAGGCAAAAGTACTGGAGTTTACTACATTCCTATATTTAGGTTAATCTTCTATTTACAGTAAAATGAGTTTATTATGTCAATTAATTAAAATCAATTCCATTGTTTCTATATCTACATATAGCACTTGGCTTTCTATCTAGTTAAAAAGAGATATTTTCCATGCTCTAAAGTGAGAATCAGCTACATGTGCTACAGATACTACCCTTAGCTATGCACCATGCATTTTTCATTTTTATCTAAATTATTGGAGTATAATTGCCTAAATAATAATATATTATAAATTTTATATATTAAAAATTACATATAACTGTATAATTGCACAAAATAAACTGCATATTCAAAGTGTGCATTTAATGAATTAAAGGAGCTATACAAAAATCAAGGTACTTATTGCTTGCTTCCATTTGTGTTTAACTTAAGACAGTGCACATGAATTTTAACTACTGTTTTATGTAATTGTCAAAAATTTTTAAACTAATTGTTAAATTAAAAAAATTTAGTCTCTCTGAGCCTCAGTTTCCTTATTTTTGAAGATAATGTGGGATACTAAATATAACTTCATATAGATGCTGTGAGGAATGATGAAATGTGTGCTAATTTATTTTTAGTACAGAGAAAATATTCACAGGCTAAGGTTATATCTGTGCACATGTGTGTATACATTTTTTTCCAAAAATATGCACCCATATACCCACACAGAGATGCATCTTTTAGCCCATCTTGTATGTTACAGGGAAATATGAACATTGAAAATGATAGAAATAAAAAGAATGAACATTTGAATTAATATGAAATAAGAGAAAGATGAAATAAAGATTTAAAGTAAGGTGAGTAATCTTAATTTTGATAATATATTGCTTTTCATGTTTCAGTGCCAAAAAAGCACCACAATGAGAACCACAGTTACATTTATGCAATAAGGAATTTACTGTGCCAGCTGACAGAATGGAATATATCCAAACGATTTAAAAATTTTTTTCTACTTAATGTGAATTTTCAACATAGATTGCCCTTACTCAAGGGAAGCTAAATGAACGACTTGATAGACTTAAACTTATTTCCCTAAAACATTTTTTTATTGAGTCAATGTCTCTATTATATTCCTATTGCTGCTGTCACAAAAGGCCACTTATTGGCTGAAAAGAAACCAATTTATGCTCTTAAAGTTCTGCAGTTCAGAATCCTGAAATGGGTCTCAATGGGCTAAAATCCAGATGTCTTTTCTGGCGCCTCCAGAAAAGAATCCATTTACTTTCTTGTTTAATAAAGATGTATTTGACTGTGCTGGGTCTTGGTTGCTGCACACAGGAGCTTCAATCTTCCCTGTGCCACGTGGGGCCTTTTAGTTGTAGCGTGTAAACCCTGGAGTAGGAAATGGCAACCCACTCCAGTATTCTTGCCTGGAAAACTCCATGGACAGAGGAGCCTGGAGGGCTACACTCCATGAGGTCACAAAAGAGTCAGGCATATTGAACATGCACACATGTGAACTCTGAGATGCGGCGTGTGGTATCTAGTTACCTGCTGCTGCTGCTGCTAACCCGCTTCAGTCGTGTCTGACTCTGTGCTACCCCATAGATGGCAGCCCACCAGGCTTCCCCATCCCTGGGATTCTCCAGGCAAGAACACTGGAGTGGGTTGCCATTTCATTCTCCAGGAGATCTTCCTGACCCAGGGATCTAACCCTGTGTCCCCTGTATTGCAGGGAGACCCTTTACTGTCTGAGCCACCAGGGAAGACCTCTATATATAAAACTATCTTACCTGGTCTCCTTGATAATGTAGACTTAACCTACTAGTTTTTTTTGTCATTGGTTTTTATTCTCTTTATTAAGATACTGTACTCTTTTCCAGGCTCTAGTCCACAGTGCCTACTATTGTCACTGAAATAACTGAATATCAAATACATTTATTCTAATGGCATCTACACTGAAACAGAAAGTTGAGTAATGTGGCCTCAGAGTCAGACATAACATTATGATGAACATATTTTAAATTATACTCTGTATTTCATCTATTAAGTTTCTTTTCAAGCTGTACATCTACTCACTGAACTGTGGAATACCAGTGTCAATGTGTAAGGGGATTTATTCATTGAGATGAAGAATGTTAGCAGATTTTATGTTTTCTCATTCAATTTCCTCACTGTTTCTGCTTGAAAACGTACAGTGATGCTACAAATATGACTTCTTCCATTGTTCTAAATAAAGTATCGCATTAATTTCCAAATTTTGTCATAAACACTAAACAGTGAATGAACCATATCATCCATTATATATTTCTTATATAGAAAGGAATTTCTTCTATTTGTATGATCAAGGCTAACTTGTAAGAGAACATGAATACTGCTTAGTCATATGATTCAGGGTCAGCAGTTTTTCTTCACAAACATGCATATTCTTGCAAACTCTCCTGGGAACCTGGAAAGAAATACCAATGTAGTCATTTTTAATATATTATCTGATAAAAACTTGAATAACAGCGTGATCAGAAATGTTGTCTTCAAATGTCAGAACAAAAGACAAAAATAAGAAGCAATAGGGCTCCCCTGGTGGTCTAGTGGTTAAGAATCCACCTGCCAATGCAGGGGGCAGGGGTTCAGTCCTGGGTGGGGTAGATCCCACATGCCACGGAGCAGCTAAGCCTGTGTGCCACAACTACTGGGCCAGCGCTCTAGAGCCTAGGCTCTGCGACAGGAGAAGCCACTGCAACGAGAAGCTGGCATACCGCAACTAGAGTAGCCACTGCTCTCTGCAACTAGAGGAAGCCCGTGCACAGCAACGAAGACTCAGAGCAGCCAAAATAAATAAATATTTTTTAAAAAGAAGAAGAAACAACAGGTTATTACAATCACCCTTAACTAAGTTCCCTTTGATTGTTGTATCTTTCGCTATTGCTGCATAACTAGCTGTACAAAAATCAAATGGTTTAACACAACGTGTTTAGTATTGAGTGAGATGATGGTGGGGAGGCGTTTTGAGCTCTAAGACGCTTCATGAGTTTGCAATAGCTGCCAGTGTCTTCATGCGTTTCTAGGTTCATTTATGAATCTGTGCATTGCTGCAGTGCTCTTCTGTCTCAAGCCCAGTTACAGTCAGTTCATTTATTTTTATATTGGGGTTAATTTTGTCTACAAGAAAATGAGTCTTTAAAATGTGAATTGTCTTAATTTAATTCCATTGTACATATAGCCATAAATAACGCTTTCCTTTTTCCCAGTTAGAAGACATATATCATATACCTATTCAATGTGACTCAGCTACCTGTGATCAAGATCAGACAGTATGGTACTGGCACAAAAACAGAAATAAAGAACAATGGAACAAGATAGAAAGTGCAGAGATAAACCCATGCACCTATGGTCACCTAATCTATGACAAAGGAGGCAAGAATATATAACAGAGAAAAGACAGTCTCTTCAATACATGGTGCTGGGAAAACTGGACAGCTACATGTAAAAGAATGAAATTAGAACACTCCCTAATACCATACATAAAAGCAAACTAAAAATGGATTCAAGACCTGAATGTAAGACAGGACACTGTAAAACTCTTAAAGGAAAACATAGAAAGAATACTGTTTGACATAAATCAGAGCAAGAGCTTTTTTGACCCAGCTTCTTAGAGTAATGGAAATAAAAACAAAAAGAAACAAATGGAACTTGATTAAACCAAAGCAAACCATACATTAGATGAAAAGAGAACCTTCAGAATGGGAGATATTTACAAACAAAGCAACTGACAAGGAATTAATCTTCAAAATATACAGATAGCTCATGCATCTCAATATCAAAAAATAAGCAACCTAATAAAAAATGGGCTGAAAACCTAAACAGACATTTCTCCAAGGAAGACATACAGATGGCCAAGAGGCACATTAGAAGATGTTTACCATCACTAATTATTGTTATAGAAATTCAAATCAAAACTACAGTGAGATATCTCCTCACACTGATCAGAATGGCCATCATCAAAAAATCTACAAACAATAAATGCTGGAGAGGTGTAGAGAAAAGGGAATCCTCTTGCATGTTGATGGGAATGTAACAGCCACTATGGAGAATACTACAGAGGTTCCTTAAAAAACCAAGACTAGAACCATGATATGACCCAGCAGTCCCTACTGGGCATATACCTTGCTGCTGCTGCTGCTATACCTTGAGAAAACCATAGTTCAAAAAGGCACATAGTGTTCACTGAAGCACTATTTACAACAGCCAGGACATGTAAGCCACCTTAATGCCTATCAACAGAGGAATGGGTAAAGAAGATGTGGTACATATATACAAAGGAATATTACTCAGCCTGCTGCAACAAAAACAGAAATGAGATTTTTTTTTCCTCCTGAAAAACAAGGAAAATAAAGAGAACAGTGAACAGGCTAGAGAAGAAACATAAAATGGCCTGAAAGAGCTAACCAATCTTAGTTTTAACTGTTACTAATCTGTAAAACTCAGCAGTGGCCACAGGACTGGAAAAGGTCAGTTTTCATCCCAATTCCAAAGAAAGGCAATGCCAAAGAATGCTCAAACTACCGCACAATTGCACTCATCTCACATGCTAGTAAAGTCATGCTCAAAATTCTCCAAGCCAGACTTCAGCAATATGTGAACCATGAACTCCCTGATGTTCAAGCTGGTTTTAGAAAAGGCAGAGGAACCAGAGATCAAATTGCCAACATCCACTGGATCATGGAAAAAGCAAGAGAGTTCCAGAAAAACATCTATTTCTGCTTTATTGACTATGCCAAAGCCTTTGACTGTGTGGATCACAGTAAACTGTGGAAAATTCTGAAAGAGATGGGAATACCAGACCACCTGACCTGCCTCTTGAGAAATCTGTATGCAGGTCAGGAAGCAACAGTTAGAACTGGACATGGAACAACAGACTGGTTCCAAATAGGAAAAGGAGTACGTCAAGGCTGTATATTGTCACCCTGCTTATTTAACTTCTATGCAGAGTACATCATGAGAAACGCTGGACTGGAAGAAACACAAGCTGGAATCAAGATTGCTGGGAGAAATATCAATAACCTCAGATATGCAGATGACACCACCCTTATGGCAGAAAGTGAAGAGGAGCTAAAAAGCCTCTTGTTGAAAGTGAGAGAGGAGAGTGAAAAAATTGGCTTAAAGCTCAACATTCAGAAAACGAAGATCATGGCACCTGGCCCCATCACTTCATGGGAAATAGATGGGGAAACAGTAGAAAGAGTGTCAGACTTTGTGTTTTTTTGGGCTCCAAAATCACTGCAGATGGTGACTGCAGCCATGAAATTAAAAGGTGCTTACTCCTTGGAAGAAAAGTTATGATCAACCTAGATAATATATTCAAAAGCAGAGACATTACTTTGCCGACTAATGTCCATCTAGTCAAGGCTATGGTTTTTCCTGTGGTCATGTATGGATGTGAGAGTTGGACTGTGAAGAAGGCTGAGTGCCGAAGAACTGATGCTTTTGAACTGTGGTGTTGGAGAAGACTCTTGGGAGTCCCTTGGACTGCAAGGAGATCCAACCCGTCCATTCTGAAGGAGATCAACCCTGGGATTTCTTTGGAAGGAATGATGCTAAAACTGAAGCTTCAGTACTTTGGCCACCTCATGCGAAGAGTTGACTCATTGGAAAAGACCCTGATGCTGGGAGGGATTGGGGGCAGGAGGAGAAGGGGACGACCAAGGATGAGATGGCTGGACGGCATCATGGACTCAATGGACGTGAGTCTGAGTGAACTCCGGGAGTTGGTGATGGACAGGGAGGCCTGGCGTGCTGCAATTCATGGGGTCGCAAAGAGTCGGACACGACTGAGCAACTGAACTGAACTGAATCTGTAGTGTATATAACTAGATTTGTCCATCTCAAAGCTTACCTCCGATCATCCCTAATATTATATAAATTACCTCCTGCACCTGGTATTTCCTCTCCCTCACTCTCTAGCAGATCACCATTTATAGCTGTTTGCATTTCAGGAAGAAGGTTGCAAAAGCCAGAGGTGAATGGACCCAGTTACGGGGCTGTTGGACCCAAGTACCAGGCCATATGGTGCCAAAAGTGACTGCTTTATAATAATGCCTGCAGAATGCAAAACCTTCACCACCTTGTTCCTTATCACATAACCTGGACTACAAGTTTCCAACTATAAAACCCCATGTAATTCCCCAGGAAGGGGGACACCGTTCTTGAGGTGCTAGCCTATCACGTTTCTCTTTTGCCAGGCAAAATAAAGCTACTCTCTTCTATTTCCTCCAAACTCTATCTACATATTTCTATTTTTCCTCAATAGACAGGTAGCCAAGATTTTTGGCAGCAGGCTATCAAAAAGAACAAAATTGGATCATTTGCAGAAACATAGATGGACCTAGAGACTGTCATAAAGAATGAAACAAGAAAGAGAAAAACAAATACCGTATAGTAACACATATGTGTGGAATCTAGAAAAGTGATACAGAGGAACCTATTTACAAAGCAGAAATAGAGACACAGATGTAGAGAACAAATGTATGGCTACTGAGGGGGGTGGGAGGAATTGGGAGATTAGGAATGACAAGTATACACTGCTATGCACGGAATAATAATTAATACGAGCCTGCTATATCATGTGGGGAACTCTACTCGATGCTTTGTGATGATGGGAAGGAAATCCAGAGGGGCGGGGATATATGCATACACATGGCTGATTCGCTTCACTATACTGCAGAAATTAAACGCTGTGAAGCAACTATACAACAATTTAAAAAGATCCTAGATGAGTCATGCATCATTTCATTTTTTCTTTTTAATTAATTTACTAGAGTATGTATGCTGTGCTTAGTTGCTCAGTCATGTCCGACTCTTTGCAACCCCATGGACTGTAGCCCGCCAGGCTCCTTTATCCATGGGGATTCTCCAGGCAAGAATACTGGAGTAGGCTGCCGTGCCCTCCTCCAGGGGATCTTCCCAACCCAGGGATCGAACCCAGGTCTCCATAATGACATAAAATAAACTATAAATATTTAAAATATACAGGCAATAGAAGAAGTAGAGGACTTTCTTAGGATGATGTCAACAAGACAACAGTAAGGAACTTTCTACCATCTGTCCTCACCCAGAAAGAGCAAATTGATAATAATGTAATTAAGATAATGATATCCATAATTATAACTACTATACATATGTATTTATATAATTTTAGTACATGAAAGAAAATGGCCATACCAATATGGAGGCTCAGATTTATCTATTATGAAAGGCTTAAAAAAGTTGATTTACAATGTTGTGTTGGTTTCAAGTGTACAGAAAAGTGATTCAATTATACATATATGTGTATATATATATTTTATTTCAGATTATTTTCTCTTATAGGTTATTACAAAATATTGAGTATAGTTCCCTGTGCTAAACAGTAAGTCTTCGTTGGTCATCTACTTAATATATAGTAGTGTGTGTATGAGGAGAAGGCAATGGCACCCCACTCCAGCACTCTTGCCTGGAAAATCCCATGGACAGGGGAGCCTGGAAGTCCATGGGGTTGCTGAGAGTCAGACAGGACTGAGCGACTTCACTTTCACTTTTCACTTTCATGCACTGGAGAAGAAAATGGCAACCCACTCTAGGGTTCTTGCCTGGAGAATCCCAGGGACGTGGGAGCCTGGTGGGCTGCTGTCTATGGGATCACACAGAGTCGGACACGACTGACGTGACTTAGCAGCAGCATGTGTATGTTAATCTCAAACTTCTAATTTATCCCCCCCCTTTCCCCCTTTGGTAACTATATGCCGGTGTCCAGCCCCGGTAGATCCAGGGATATTCAAAGGGGAGACGGCGTAGGCGACTTTGGACAGAATTATTTATTTAGATATAGGTTTAGACTAGTATAGAATAGTGTAGTAGGAAAATTAGTGGAGAAAAGAGGCTGAATAGCTTGGTTTACGTGGAAAGCCAATAAAGTTCCAGACAAGGAGCTTGCACCATCTACGCTGGGCCACCGGCGCCCATTGAATCTCTAAAGGTGCCCTGCCCTGGGCTCCCTTTCGCGCAGAATTTAAGAGCCGGGACAAGTAAGTAGACATGGCGAGCCTCCACGCCCCAGATGGGAATTCAGCCAGAAATCAGAGAGAAGACACGAGGGAAGCCAGTCCAGCAAACTGGCTTCGGCTTCTATTGTTCTTCAAGGTCTTTTATACCCTTTTTACATAGAGATCAATGGATAATATATAAAATTATGCAGCGTCAGCAGCCCTGACTCTTATCGAGACCAGGCTTTTCTCTCTGCATACCTAGTTGTATACACAAGCCTTAGGTGATTTACATCATCTTCTGGCCAAAAGGCCAATTAACATTTTATGGCTCTATTCTGATAAGGGTTTGTTAACCAGAAGACTTATTTGTGTTAATTAACTCAAAAGTCTAGTGTTGCTAACATCAAAACTACTATATATCTTTTTCCATATCCCGTTTACATTGATTAACATCTTTCCAGGTGCCTAGAGAATAAGGAGGTCTGGCAGCAATCATGGAGTCAACAGTGAAATCCTGTCACCAAAAGGATTTTTAACTCTTAGAAAAGGTTTTGTAACTTTAAGATACTTAAGCTTTGTGCCCCTCACAGTTGGTGGCTGTAAGGTCCAGGGAAACTGTTAGGCAAGTTAGAGCATTTAAGTTAGAGCGTTATCAGAGGGGGTTGAGCTGAAACACTCCTTTCAAAGGCAGAAGACTAAAGCCCTGAGTCAACTTCTTTCAGAGAAAGTCAGAAGAGTGGAAAAAGCAGGTAGATTCTTATTTTGGGGGTACATGCTCAGGAAGTACCAGGGGGAACCCCCGAGACCCAAATTGCCTTGCCATCTGAGTCTCTGCCGTGTGTCCCCATCACGGATGGGATTCCTCACGCTGGCTCCTGGCAACTATAAGTTTGTTTTCTATGTCTGTGAGTCTATTTCTGTTGTATATGGAAGTTCATTTTTATCATTTTCTTAGATTCCAAATCTAGGCGATATTATATGATTTGTCTTTCTCTGTCGGCTTACTCCACTTATTATGAGAGGCTACTGAATTGGGAATTCTGGGTACCATTTCTACATTCTTAGAGACAAGATAATACATCTGGCTGGTGTGAGCTGTGTTTGTTGTTGTTGTTCAGTTGCCCAGTTGTGTCTGACTCTTTTCGACCCCATGGACTATAGCACGCCAGGCCTCTCGCTCCCTCACCACCTCCCAAGTTTGCCCAAGTTCATGTCCATTGCATCAATGATGCCATCCAGTCATCTCATCCACTGATACCCTCTTATCTTTCTGCCCTCAATCTCTCCCAGCATCAGGGACTTTTCCAATGAGTCAGCTGTTCACATCTGATGACCAAAATACTGAAGCTTTGGCTTCAGCATCAGCCTTTCCAATGAATATTCAGGGTTGATTTCCCTTAAAATTTACTGGTTTGATCTCCTTGCTGTCCAAGGGACTTTTAGAAGTCTTATCCAGCACCACATTTCGAAGGTATCAATTCTTTGGCATTCTGCTTTCTTTATGGTCCAGCTCTCACAACCGTATGTGACCAGTGGGAAGACCATAGCCTTGACTATATGAACCTTTGTCAGCAGAGTAACATCTCTGCTTTTCAACACACTGTCTAGGTTTGTCGTAGCTTTCCTGCCAAGAAGCAATCATCTTCTGATTTCTGAACTTCTGGAGTTCTATTTACTCCTCACCTAATCAGTAAGCCTGGGAATGGAAAAGGCATGGTAGTAACAGCCCAGAAGAACATGGTTAGATGTGTGCGTGTGTTTGGGTGTTTGTGCACCTTGTGGGATGAGAAGGCAGAGTTGTTGAGTTGCTAAGTTGTGTCAGACTCTTTGAGACCCCTGGACTGTAGCCCACCAGGCTGCTCTGTCCATGGGATTTCGCAGGCAAGAATACTGGAGTGGGTTGCCATGTCTTTCTCCAGGGGATCTTCCCGGATTAGGGATTGAACTCGGGTCTCCTGTGTGTGGCCTCATAATTCCAAGGTGACTCTTACATTATTGACACCATAAATAAACCAATAGGTGTACTAAAGAGCCAATCAATTCGGGGGAGGCCCTTGCAACAAAATTAAAAGTGTGGAAGAGGACCATGGTGTGGATGAGGGATTCCCTCTGACTTCCTTTTAGCAGCAGCAGGGAAGCCACCTGGTTCCTCAGATTTTTCTAACACCATCTCTCATCATGCACCTTCTTGCTCACCCCTCTCTGACATACCTCGTTCCTCTGGAGCCTTGATTTTTCTGAAACGAGCACCTTTCTCAGAGCTGTTGTGCTGGCCATTCCTGCATTGAAGCATACACCTCAGATAACTTCCTGGATCCAACCCTGTCTTCTTTGAGATCTGTGTTCAAATGTGGGGCTTCCTTGGAGGTCTAGTGGTTGAGACTCAGCGATGCCACTGCAGGGGGCGCTGGTTCCATCCCTGGTCTGGGAACTAAGATTCCGCATGCCTCAGAGTGTGGCCAAAAAAACAAAAAAAAAGTTACTTTGTTTGCTGGTGTTACCTACACACTCAGTGGGGAAAAAAAAAAACAAAACACACACTCCTTGTCTACTGTCTCCTTTATAACTGATTTCTTCATCCTGGCAGCGCTCACCATCTGACATGTCATATGTAGTGTCTTCAGTTAGTGTGATAATTTCTAGGCCCATCATATTTCCTTGAGTTTTAAATAGCGTTTGTAGGTATGTGCCTCTGCTTTCAGGTTAAAATTCAGTTTACAAATAGCAGAAATCTCCTTAACTAAGCTTTGGAGTCTTAACAATTCAGCAGGCAGGCTGTTAGGATCGTTTCTTTTGTTTTCCAGAAGGTGGCGCTACAGCCCGTTTGTATTTTCTCCCTCGGCCTGAGCGCCCTAGGGCTCTCTCTGGCAGAGGTGCCTGCGAGCCGGCAGCAGAGTACAAGGAGGTTTAGCCCTTGGAGTTCTTGGGGTGCCCACAGTTTGTAGGGGTTCCTTGGGTGAGGTCCTCCAACTGGTTCATGGACAGACTTCTCGCGGAAGTACTGGAGCGGACGGCAGGAAACGAACCATTAAAGCCCTGGTTTTATGTTTCCTTCCATGTTCCCCTCTCTCCCCTCAGTTACGGAGATCCCTCCTCAGAAACCTGGGTACTGCTGGAGAGAAATGGGTTTCTTCAGTTGGAATGTGCGCAGCTAGGAGTGGGAGGCAGTCACTCACCCCTCGCGCTTCCCACCAGTCACTCCGTGAGAGCGGTCAAGGCTTTCCACCTCCTTTGCCTGAAGGGGGCCAACCCTGCTGCTGTGAAAAGCTCAACCCTGGTGGAGTCGCCCCAGCAAGGTCCTTCCTCTCGTCTCCAGCCTCATCCTTACCTTGCTCTAAGGACAGGCTGACGCCCCCTCCAGGCAGTCTGAAGGTGAAGGTGAAGGTGAAGTCGCTCAGTCGTGTCCGACTCTGCGACCCCGTGGACTGTAATGTACTAGGCTTCTCTGTCCATGGGATTCTCCAGGCAAGAATACTGGAGTGGATTGCCATTTCCTTCTCCAGGGGATCTTCCAGACCCAGGGATCGAACCCAGGTCTCCCGTATTGGAGGCAGACGCTTTAACCTCTGAGCCACCAGGGAAGTCCCCCAGGCAGTCTGGACTTCCACAAACTCTCTCTCTCCAGAAGCGTCTCTTGGTCTCTTCCCAGTTCGCCATGTCCAGGCTTCACCCCTCCACTCCCTGCCCCCCGTGACCAGTGGAGATAGAGGAGATTTGTATCGCCCTTGGATCTGCAGCCCTTACTGAGGTCCTATTTGTTAATTTTCAGATACACAGGTGGGTTAGAAACCTCCTAGGCTCCTTGATGGATTGTGCAGAGGCATTTTTGTTCCCTTATGGATGTCTACTTGAAAGTGAAAGTGAAGTCGCTCAGTCGTGTCCGACTCTTTGCAACCCCGTAGACTGTAGCCCACCAGGCTCCTCCGTCCACGGGATTCTCCAGGCAAGAATACTGGAATGGGTTGCCATTTCCTTCAAGGGATCTTCCCGACCCAGGGATTGAACCCAGGTCTCCCACATTGCAGGCAGATGCTTTAACCTCTGAGCCACCAGGGAAGCCCGGAGTCTACTTAGTTGTTTAAAAAGGGAGAGGAGGGACTTCCCTGGTGGTCCAGTGGCTGAGACTCCGAGCTCCCAATGCAGGTGGACTGGGTTTGATCTCTGGTCAGGGAAATAGATCCTACATGCCACAACTAAGAGTTTGCATGCTGCAACTTAGACCTGGCGCAGCCAAATAAATAAATCTTTTTTTAAAAAAGGAGGAAGGGGACAGGGAGAGAAAAGAGCAACTTAACCCACCGGGTATATGCCATCATCCCACCATCTGTCTGTGCTGATATTTCTAACTCCAATCCATTACCACATAGATTATTCTAACCACCGCTCCCCCACCTTGCTTATCCTTAAATTCCCGCTCCGACATTGAGAAACTCGACTCCCATTATCCACCATGTATTTATGCCTATTGTTCAATTCCAATGAGCATGTGCAACACTATCAGAATTATTAACCAGCACTAGGGCACAGTGCTTGTATGCAGTTATTTGTGGCTTAGTTTTATAGATTCCGTCATTTCCACAGTCCGATACATGAGTACATTTCATTCCCCAACCCTTTCATTCCCCAGCCCTCTACAGTGAGGTTGTCTCGTACTTTCTCACAGTTTGATTCTCTTGTCCCATGCTGCAGTGATAAGATAAACAAGACTGCGAGATTCCAAAAACTTTCTTCTAGACAGCATGTCACAGGACCATGCTTTCTGGTGAGGCTCTATCTCCTTCTTTTTGTCCCCTTCCCTGTCCCTCAGCACTTACTGTTACGTTCTGTCAGCTGGCCCCTCCTTCAGGCTATTTTAGTACTTCCCAGTGGTTACTTAAGGCTGCAAACCTCTGCTCTAAGAAGTTTGATCTTCAAGACCATATTTAGGAAGCAGGGCTGAGGGAAAAGGGACCGACTGTCTTCACGATTCAGGGATCAGAACCAAAGAAGAGCCAATGAGCCAGAAAGACCACCACAACCAGAACTGGTCTTTATTGAGGTGTCAGGGTGCAGCAACACCATGAAGGAGCAGAGCCTGAGGACTAGACACAGAAGCAGCGTTTAAGGGTTTCTTAGACTTGCAGCCTGGGTCTATGGGCTAGGAGAAAGGCAGCGTGTGAGGGGCTGCTCATGAGGACTTCAGAAAGTTCCTATATTTGTCCAGGAAAGAGGCAGACAGGGTACTGAGCTCTTGCCGAAACTCCTGCAGAGCCTTGTCCTGCTCCTGTTGCTCCCCCGACAGCTGCTTCTTGTAATAATTGATGTAGAAGCTCACCCAGTCGTTCACCACAGTCACCATGGCTTCTTCAGAGATGGCAGGATCACTGAAGACCTGGAGGGGACGTAGGGTGGGGTGGGGGTGGGGGGCGATCAGAATTTGGCAAAGGAGACCCGGCTCAGACATGTGATTCAGGAATAACCACAAACTCTGACCTCCTTTTCTCTCTGATTTGTATTCCCTGACTCTCATGGTTTCCATCAAGTCCACCATTACCCTCCCCGCTCCAAGTTATTCTCCTTTCTCTGTCCTTGCCCACCTCCCAACACTTCAGGCCTGTCCTCTGAAACAGAGCACCAGGCTTACCTGCTGATTTAGCAGGCTGTTGAATTCCTTTATTCCTTTGGAAATGAGATCCTTATTGGTCTCAATAAAGGCCATCTGCGTGGTTAGAGAAAGAGATGAAATTTAAGTATCCTTTTCTCCCAATCTCCTCACTTCCCCTGAGGATCCCCGGTACCCTGCAGGGTCACTTCCCCTGCACCACCGTTCTGGCCCTGAACTGCCCTGAGATCACATTTCTCCCCGGCTGGCTCACCTTCAAGTCCAACGGTGCTGTGTAGTTCTCAGCCACACTTTTCAGGCTCTGGCTGTCCCTCTATGCAAAGCTAGATGTAGACAAGGGGTCCAGTGTCAGCCAAAAAGGGAAACGCCCTGCATTTCGGTCCTGAGGGAGGGTGATATGTCAACCAGGGGAGGAGAAGGAGGGAGAGGTTTCCCTGAAATTAGGAAGATAGCGAAGCCAAGAGAAGAGATAAGTGGGGAGACCCAGAAAACCACACCAGGGACAGCTTGCCCTCCCCGCCACATCCCAGAAGCCAGGTTCCAAAGGCTAACAAAATTAACAGTGACTGATCCCCCACTGCAAGACAAGCACTTTAAAAATCATCCCCGTACAAGTGATGGCAATTATTCTCCCAATTCATACATGATATATTCATAGCAGCTAACATTACAGTTATGATTTGTGCGAGGCATTGTTTCAAGCAGTATTAAGGTATTTTTTCTTGGGAGTTCCCTGGAGGCCTAGTGGTTAGGATTCAGGGCTTTCAATGCTGTGGCCTAGAATCAATCCTCGGTCAAGGAACTGAGATTCTGCAAGCCACACAGCACGGCATTAAAAAAAAAGAACACCTCACAAAGTATGTATTCTCATAAAAGCTTCCATCAGTACAGTTCCAATAACAGGCATAATTTTGCAGATGAGCCATTTGTAAGATGGGAGGACTGGACGCTACCAGGCTGAGTTCCACTGGAATGGACACACATTTGTCTTATTCTCTACCATATTATCAGGTACTTGACAAAGCAAAAATACCCTTTTTCATCTTTAAAAATATTTTCCTGATGTTTTCCATTTTAATAGATTTTTTTCAAATTTCTAAATTACCATATACTAATTGAAATAAATGAAACATTATAAAAATACACACTGAAAAAGTGGATCATTTTTGCTCCTTTCCCCAACAAAGTAGCCAGCATTAAACAGATATGTATTTTCTGTCACATCTTTCTCCATTCAAAAACCAATGTTCAGGGACTTCCCTGGTGGTCCAGTGGTTAAGACTTTGCCTTCCAATGCAGGGGTTGTGGACTTCATCCCTGGTTCAGTCTTTGGTGGGGGAGCTAACATCCCATATGTCTGGAGGCCAAAAAAATGAAAATATAAAACAGAAGCTATTCAAAAACAATAACAAATTCAATAAAGATTTTTAAAATGGTCCACATAAAAAAATCTTAAAAACAAAAACCAATGTTCACAGGCACCTGTACACTCAGTTTGTTGATATGCTTTTTGTTTATTCCATTATCTAATTAACCTACAGCAAAATTAACTTCCTTTTGGTATACAATGTATGGATTTTAATATATAGATTCATGTAACTACTACCACAATCAGAATATAGAACATTTTGATCACCCCCAAAACTCCTTTGTGCTACCCCCACTCTGATCCCTGGTGGTGTTTTAGTCGCTAGGTTATGTCTGACTCTTGCGACCCCATGGACTGTAGCCCACCAGGCTCCTCTGTCCATGGAATTTTTTAGGCAAGAATACTGGAGTGGATTGCCATTCACTTCTCCTGGGGATCTTCCCAACCCAGGCATCAAACCCAGGTCTCCTGCATTGCAGGCAGATTCTTTACTGATTGAGCTATGTGGTAGTCCCCTCTTATCCCTAAACCCTGCCAACCACTGATCTGTTTGCCATCACTACAGTTCAGTGTTTTTGAGGACGTTAATGCAGGAGACCCACGTTTGATCCCTGGGTCGGGAAGATCCACTGGAGAAGGGAATGGCTACCCACTCTAGTATTCTTGCCTGGAGAATCCCATGGACAGAGGAGCCTGGCAGGCTACAGTCCATGGGGTTGCAGAGTGGACATGACTGAGCGACTAACGCACACTATGATGGAATCATACAGCATGTAACCTTTGAGACTGTCTTTTTTCACTTAGAATAATGCCCTTAAGCTCCATCCAAGTTGTTGCAAGTAACAGTGAGTTAGTTGCTCCATTCCATTGCTAAAGTGTGTATTGCAAGGATGCACTAGATGTTGTTTATTCATTGACCCACTGGAGGATATTTGGATTGTTTGCAGTTATTGGTAAGCATCAATAGAATAGCCTTAAATATTTGTGTACAGGTTTTTGTGTGAACGTGTTTTTATTTATTTAGGGTAGAAAGGATTTGTTGCCACAAAGAGGAATAATTGCAATGCAACCTGACAAAGAACATGTATACAGAACTTAAAATTAACTCTGATAGTTCAATAATAAGATAATGCAGCTTTTTAAATGGCCAAAAGATTGGAACAGGCACTTCACAAAGAAGAATACAAATAGCCAATAAGCACATAAAGAGATATTCAACTCACCAGGGAAATACAAATATAAGCTACAATGTGATACCACTACATACCAACTACAATGATTAAAAGTTTAAAAGACTGATTAAGTGTTGGTAAGGATCTTAAGAGAACTAGAATTCTCATACATTGCAAATGTGAATGTAAAAATGAAAAGTCTGAAAGATAATTTGGCAATGTCTTATAAAGTTCAGCATACACTGACCACATAACCCAGCAATCCCACTCCAAATAGAGTTAATAAGAAATGACCACACAAGTATACAAAAGTACTTACATGCAAATGCAAATATTCATAGCAGCTTTATCACAATAACTCAAAACTGGAGACAACCCAAATGTCTAATAATCAGTGAGTACATATACAAATTGTGCCATATTCATACAATGGAATACTACTCAGCGAGAAAAAGAAACAGACTAATCAACAGACTACTCAGCAATAAAAAGAAACGTGCTGTACTCATGACAACATGGATGAATCTCAAAATCATTAGGCTGAGCAAAAGAAGCCAAGCATAGGAGACATATACAGTGGAATTCCATTTCTATGAAATTCTAGAATAAGCAAAAGTAATCTATAGTGGCAGAAAGCATTGTCCGTTGTTATCTGTGGCCAGGATACAAGAGTGGAGCTTAAAATGCAAACGCGCCAAAGGGAACTTTTTTAGATAGAAATACATATCTTCACTATGATGAGTGTTCTTATACACTGTTAGTAGGAGCGTAAGTCGGTAAGGCTTTTTTTCTTTTTCTTTTTGTTTATGCACATGGGCTTAGTAGCTCCAAGGCATGTGGAATCTTCCTGAATCAGGGATCAAAATGTTTCCCACATGGGCAGCAGATTCTTTACCACTGAGCCACCAGGGAAGCTCCAATATGGCTTTTTTAGAGGGATAATTTAACAATACTTGTTCAAATTAAAAAACACATAGGGCAGGGAGGGGAGAGTGAGATGAATCAAAAGAGTATCATTGACATACACACTACATTTGTAAAACAGATAGCTAGTGGGAAGCTGCAGTATAGCACAGGGTGCCCAGCTGAATGCTCTGTGATGACCTAGAGGGTGGGAAGGAGACTCAAGAGGGAGGGGATATACGTGTACCTATAGCTGATTCACATTGTTGTACAGCAGAAACTAACACAGCATTGTAAATTATGGGGAAATCTTTATAGAAACTGGCATATTCATACCAAGGCATGACTTGCAACTATTAATGAGATAGCTACACATGTGCTGACATGAAAGGTATCGAAGATGTTAAATGAACTACAGTTAGAGCAGGCTACCTCAGGCTGAAAGTATGGCAGTGGGCATTAAACATTAAACTATATTTCTCTCTCTCTCTCTCAAATGGCAAACAATGTTTACTTCTGGGCATTGACTGGTATTTGTTGAAAATGGAAAGAGGGATAAATGTCAAGGGAGAATTTGACATTTTCCATCTACATTATCCTTTGAATTATTTTACAGTAAGAATGTATCCTTCCATTATTTTTATAATCCTTAAAAAGAATACAAAATAGGGAATTCCTTCACAGTCCAGTGGTTAGGACTCTGCACTTTCACTGCAAACAGCCCAGGTTCCATCCCTGGTTGGGGAACTAAGACCCCATAACCCACATGGCCAGCCAAAAAAAAAGAAAGAAAGATGATGTAGTTCTAAAACCATTAGCCTCCAGTTGGACTCCTGCCTCAGAGCCCAAAAGAGTAGCAGCTTCTTACTAAATAACTGTTGAATGACTAGGTGAGCACTTGACGCTTTTCAGCTCTGTCTTCATCTGTTTGATGAAGCCTCATCAAACTCCAGTTTGGGTATGCAAACTCCAGTTTCCTTGTTTCCAGTTTTCCTTGTTCAAATTAGAAATAAAATAATACCTACAAGGGCTACTGAGAAAATAAATTCATTCATTTCACAAAAAGGTAGTTGGCAAAAAAAAAAAAAAGGTAGTTGGCGCCTGATCTGTGTCAGGCCCTGGGACAAAGACAAAGTTCTTCTCCCCTGGGGTTTATGTTCTGGTGGGGGCAGCGAGGATGAATCAGTAAAGGGTAAAGTCTGAGCAATGGAGCAGGGCCTAATCTACAGAGCTCTGTGGGTCATGACAAGAAGTTCATATTTCATCTTATTTATTTATTTGAAAGACTGAAGGGCAGAAAATTTCCAGTGGAGGGTCAGAGACACCAGAAGGAAAACAAACAACCAACCCACAAACCAACCAAAAGGGAAGCTTAACAGGGCCTCAGCGATCTTTTGCTTCAAGTTCTCAACACGCATGCATTCACTGATTCATAAATATCGTTCAGGCACCTACTATGTGTTGGGTACTAGGAATAGGAGTAAAATATAGTCTCTGGCCTCACAGCAGAGAAGGCACCTGAGGCCCAGAGGGGACACTGACTTGCCCAAGGCCACACAGCTAAAAATTCTGTGGCTGCACTGGGTCGCAACGCAATTTCCTAGGGACGCCCTCTTCCCTTGTCCCCATAACCGGAAGTCGCGGGTCACAGCAAAGCCAGTGCCTCCAGGGTCTGGCGAGTCAAAGGGCTCCCGCGGCCCCAGACAAGATGCTACAAAGAACCGGGACGAGGAACGACCAGCCCTGGGAAGTGGAGGCAGGGCCGGGAGGATGGAAAGGAACCACGTCGCTGATTGAAGGCAGACGCAGAAGCAGAGGCAGAAGCAGGAGGCCCTTTCGCGGGGGAAGATTGTCCCTCTGCAGCCGCCGTACTGGAGCCGGACGTGTCCTGCGGCCACGTTTCCCACCGTGCAGGACTGAGGGAGGGTTTCAGGATGGCTGAGGTCTTGTGCTCCGAGCAGTTCGGCTCCGGGGCGGCCCGGGGCTGCCGTGCCGCCCCCGACGGGAGCCTGCAGTGGGAGGCCTGGGGGCGCAGCTGGTGGGGGTTCTCCGGAGCCTTCACAGCGAAACCCGGAGGACGAGATGGGGGCGGAGGGGTGGCTCCCGGGACTGCCTCCCCACCTCTCTCCCGGCTGTTGGCTGTGTTCCTGCCTCAGGGCTTCCCCGATAGCGCAGCCCGGACTACCTGCCCTACCAGCTGTGGGATTCCGTGCAGGTCAGCCTGGCCGACTGGGGAAGGGAGAGACACGTAGCTGGGGCAGGGGAGACAGAGCGCCACCTGTCCCTTCCCACTTACAGACTGGACACTGAGACCCAGAGACGAGCTGTGACACGTCCCAGGCCACACTTCCCGGTGATGTGGGGCTGATGATAGATCTCAGACCTCCACGCACCTGCGTTTACTCCTCACCCCACTTATTTTCTTCTCCAGGCCTTTGCTTCCAGCCTCTCGGGCTCCCTGGCCACCCACGCAGTCTTGCTGGGCATAGGGGTAGGGGACGCAAAAGCCTCTGTTTCAGCTGCCACGGCCACCTGGCTCGTGAAAGGTGAGCTGGGCCCCTGAAGTCTCACCCATCGCTCGTCTCAGCCCTGCCATCATCTCTGTCCTCTTTTTCCTTTGACGGGGAAGCCCAACCCCTCCTTTTCCCTTCTCCTAGTGTTTTGACATCTAACTCTGAGCTGTGATGAGTATGTTTATGCATTCCTGTATGATTAAATCCAGGAGCCAAGTCTCCCCGGTTCCTCGAAGAGTGCCTTGTACCGTTAAAAAGCAAAATTCAACTGAGTAAAACATTTGTGTTGTCTCTATTGACAACTGATGAATAATACAGGGCAGGAATACCCTTATCCCGCCCACCAGCCTTGAAGCTGCACTTTGTTCCCCATACATGCTGTTCAGTGTCCCTTAATCATCTGGAGCCCAGATCCCTAAGCAAAACGTTCCCCTTCCCTTTACTCCTCATCTGTGGAGGACTGCCTACAAGTTCAATTATTGAATAAAACTGCCAACTGCCTGGGGTGTGGGAAATTAGTTAATTCTAGAAAAAAACAATTTTGTAATAGGTCCTGAGTGGCAGAGAGGCAGTTTGGGTAAGAATGAAAGGTGTTTTGGATTCTCTGGGAAAGTAGATGATCTGTAAATAATAACTATAGTAACCATCTGTTGAAGGTATACTGCTTTTTGAAAAACCATTTAGGGGGTGGGCAATGGTTTACAGAGGTAAAGAGATACAGTTTGGTGCCATGCCCTCTAGAGAGTGAAGCAGAAAAGAAGGGGGGAACTGTTTTCCATCAGGAGGGCCCTTGGTTGTCTCTTCCATCCTTTGTCTTTCACTGTTGTTCCCAGTGGGGATTTAAATCAGACCCAAGGCTCATTGCTCCTACCGTCAGCCTGGCCACAGCTCTGGTGAACCTCCCTGGATCTTTTGAAGAATCTAGAGGCTCCTGCTTGTACCCTTAGCATTAACCAAACTGTCCAAATGTGAGTCACCTCTGGAAAGAAGCTTTCTCTGAGAGTACATGACAGTGGAAAAGTGGTGGTGATCTGTGGCTCTTGTCTGAGTTGGCTCTTCTTTTAATAACATTAATAATAGTTCCTGCACGGTACTTATTATGTACCAGTCTTTATTTATTTATGTATTTTTAAATTTTGGCTGTGCTGGCTCTTCACTGAGCATGAAGGCTTTCTCTAGTTGCTGAGCACAGGCTCTAGAGCTTGAGGGCTCAGTGGGTGCAGCTCACAGGCTTCGGTATGTGGGATACCAGTTCCCTGACCAGGAATCAAATTTGTGTCCCCTGCATTTGAAGGCAGAATCTTAACTGCTGGACCACCAGGGAAATCTCAGTATACCAGTCTTTAAATGTATTGATTCAGCATTCACAATAGCTCTGAGACGGGTGTTGTCATTGTGTCCAATTTGTAGATGGGGAAACAGACAGAACAATAACTTGCCCAGGGTCACAGCCAGTAAACGGTGGGGCTTGGATTTGAACCCAGGAGTTTTAGTTGTAGGGTACGTTTTCATACCTCCACACTGTTTAATTTGGATCTTTTCTATTGCACTCCTGTTGCTTAAGTGTTTGGAATACAGTAGGTGCTGGGGTCAGTAGTTTCGTGTCATTTCTAAGCACTCTAGTCTAATCACCAACATATTTATATATGTCTTCAGCTCAGGCAGGTTATTAAGAAAAAAACAAGACCATTTTAAGATGAAAAATATTCCCTTACTATAAAGCCTGTTGTTGATATTAAAAGAAGCCCCATTCATTAGAAAGGATGTTACATACTTGTTTCCATCAAACATGAGAAATGTGCATACAGAGCTTTACATAAAAAAACTCCCTTGGAATTTTTTGATAATGGTCATTTTTAGTTACAGGTCTCTTTATGGAACATGATGTTAACTGTCTTAACTAGTGATATTAATACTATGAGCAGCCAGTATTTTGACAGCCTGCTGTGTGCCAGTCATTTTGCACACTGACATGTAGTATATAGTTTAATCTCTGCAACAGCCATACTGGGTAGATGCTGTTATGAATTCCTTTTCCAGAGGGGGAAGCTGAGACACAGAGAAGTTTAGCAATTTGCCTATGGTCACAGGGCCAAGATTTGGACCCACACTGACTGACTCCTGTGTCCTACATTTTTAAAAAATTGAAGGATAGTTGTTTTATGGAATTTTGTTGTCTTCTGTTGAAAATCAATATGAATCAGCCCTAGGTATACATATGTCACCTCTTTTTTTTAGCAGCTGTTTTTTAAAAAGTCATTTATTTTTGGCTGTGCTGGGTCTTCGCTGCTGGCAGACTTTTCTCTAGTTGTGGCAAGTGGGGGCTACTCTCTAGTTCTGGTGCACGGACTTCTCTTGTTGCAGAGCGTGGACTCTAGGCACACAGGCTCAGTAATGGGATCTTTCCAGACCAGGGATCAAACCTATGTGTCCTGCGCTGGGAGGTGGTTTCTTTGCTACCGAGCCACCAGGGAAGCCCCTGTGTCCCACTCTTAACTGCCACACTCTTTTGCCAGTTAGAGTTTTCAGAGGGAGCCAAGTACAATTTGTGGACAGCTGATCCCTTACTAGGATTCAGGAAGTTTTTAGATCTTGCAGCTCAGCCAGTTGTAAGTGAGGCAAAGAGGACCAGGCGGGAATTAAGTTTCCTAGAGTGGTGTACAGTGTAGACTTTGAAAGACAGCTAGGATGTGTGTCATTGTTGTACCCTAGTGCCAGCCTCCACGCTGACAAGGGCTTTGCAGATGGCCTCCAAGAGAGTAGTCCCCTTGTCAGGTGTGTGTGTCCTCCATCATGGCTGCTGTCTGCTTTTGAGCCTGGAACCGTGACTCTCTGGTTCACTGTGGTCCGCTACACCCTGCCACACATACACCTCCCAGCCAGACCCTCACATAGGGCCTGGCATACAGTGGGGAGCCAGTAAGCCCTTGTGCAAATGAAAGTCTAGTGGATTCCAGAAATTTCTCTGACTCACCCCAGCCTGAGGAAGCCTCTCCTTCTGCCCTGTACTCCCAGCTCTCTTGTCCCCAGCCTGCAGTTCAAATCCTTTTCATTTATTTATACTCTAATGACCGTCTGTGAACCCACTGCCCAACCTAATAGCTAGAATATCAACAATAACCTCTGAACTTTCCACAGAGCGTGTCCTGCTTTTATAAAAAAAAAATAGTTTTACCATATTGATATATATACCTTGAGACTATAGTGTTTAGTTTCAGTTGTCTTCAAGCTTTATGAAGAGCATTTGTTCAGTCACTAAGTCGTGTTTGACTCTGCGATCCCGTAGACTATAGCACACAGGACTCCCTGTCCTTCACCATCTCCCAGAGTTTGTTCAGACTCATGTCCATTGAATCAGTGATGCCATCCAACCATCTCATCCTCTGTTGTCCTCTTCTACTCCTGTGTTCAGTCTTTCCCAGCATCAGGATCTTTTCTTTTATGAAAGCATCAGGGATTTTTTTCTTTTACAAACAGCATACTGTGCTGTATGTAGTCTTCATGACTGACTTTTTCATATAGGATGATGATACTAGGATCCATCCATGCTGATGTGAGTAGTTGTGGTCCATTGGGTTTTCATAGCTGTCTAATATGCCCCTGAGTAAATGAGCCAGAATTCACTTATGCATTCTCCTATTGGTGAGCATTTGGTGTCCCACTTTTTAGCTGTTATAAACAGTGCTGCAAAGAATCCTTCTGGTCCATGTCTCTTGATGTGTATGGATACCTAGTTCTCTGAGGTACTGCTGAGGGACTACTAAGTCTAGGCACTTCTGACCCCATCATGCAGCTAGGACTTATTAAGCCGGACTAAGCTCCCAGACAGTGACCCAAGACGGAAAGTCATCTTGGTGCCAGGCCCCACAGCACCCAAGGCTCTTGCTTGTTCCTTACCATTGCCTCTTTCCCCCAGATTCAACTGGCATGCTGGGCCGCATCGTCTTTGCCTGGTGGATGGGGTGAGTTTTTCTTCCTGATCCGCAGTCATGTCTGTCTCAGCCCTGGCTGTGTTTTCAGCTCCCCCTCTTTTCTACCCATCTCCAAGGGAGGGGTAATTTAGCAGGTACATCAGAGCTAATGAGTACGCAGTATAGGTGCCTTCCTGGGGTCACCAAGCAGTGAAGCCACAGAGCCACTGCCGGGATGAGGTCTGCCTTTAAGAGCACTGATTGGCCCCTCTGCTGGCCATCATGGGAAAAACAGAGAGAGCCAGGCTGTTCTGAGCATCCTTTGCTGGTTTGTTAAAAGAGATGCCTGGGTGGGACTGTGCTCAGCTCAAAAGGAATGACCTTCTTGCAGTGTGGTGGCGTAGACACGTGGTTGAATTGTGGAGAGTGGGCTTGGGGAGGTCATCGGAATCACCATCTATCCAGAAGGGACTGAGGGCCTTGTGCTGCCTGCTTCCTCTTCCAGTCAGTACTGGAGGACCTCAGGAATGATTTAATATCTGCCATCAATCGTGGTTGTGAGGTGCAGTGAGCTAGTGTATCTAAAGTGCTTAGCATGTATCAGTGCTCAGCAAACGCCAGCTGCAATTACCAACCCAAACTGGGTCTCACCAGCTCTCTGTGTATCCTCTCTAATCCTTCTAACAACTGTGTAGAGTAGGATCGAATGTGTACCTTGTCCAGATGTAAAATAGACCAGGTCACAGAGCTTGTAACTGGTGAGATGGGATTTGAACCTAAAGCCTATGCTTTTTTTTTTTTTTTTTGTGACTTCAATTAATTTTTATTTTTCAGTTTGTTTTGCTTTAAGCCTATGCTTTTTGAGGCATTGGAGCCCCCGTGTTCTAGTCCTGCCTTTGTCATGTATTAGTTCCCTCAGGAGTTCCCCATGTGCACCCCATGCCTTACCCAGGAATGTTCTTTTTCTGTCTAGAAGATTTCAAATTCAGGGTCATTGTTAATGCTGTAAAGTCTGAGGTCGCCTGAGGGCTATAATGTCTCCTGCCACTGGGATCTTGGAGAAGGGGTCCCTGGGGGTTTGTACAAGGGTTCAGGAGTCACTCCACCTGCAGAGGAGGAAATCGCCCATGGTGTCGCGAAATAGAGATGTTCTGGGCTGGGTGTCAGAGCCTGGCTCTTTCTCTTGGCCATTCCATCCCCATTCTCCACGTGATCAGAGGGAAGTTGTACCCCTCTTCAAGCTGGTTGTCTGTAACATGCAGGGTAGCGTTTACGCTAAATTTAGTGCTTACAGAATATGCAGGCTTCTTGCTGGGTACCCTCTGAAGCAGGAAGAAGAGAGGAGGACAGATAGCAGAGAAACCCAGGGATGGCCTCTCTCCCAGGAGGGTCAGGGGATGGGGAGCAGCCACGGGACAATCAGTTTTTTCCTTCAGTGCCTCATAGGTTAATAAGGGGGAAATGTGAGTGACTACTGAATGTGAGTAACCACTGAAGGTCCTTCTTGCTGATGGTAGCATTTCAGGCAGCAGTGACAGGGTATGGGGACAGAAGTCTGGCTGGGGTGTGGGTTCTTCTTCTGAGCCCTTTGGACCTTCCCAAGTCCTGAGGATGGCTGCACTGCCCACAGGATGTGTTTTCCCCTTAAATCCAAATTGTTGACTAATGTCTTCTCCTCCACAGGAGCAAAATGGACTGTAATGCCAAGCAGTGGAGGTGAGAAGGGGCTGGAACCGAGGAGAGGGGAGTCTTCTAGCATGAAGGTCTCTGACCTCTGACCCCTTATCCCTTCCCCAGGCTTTTTGCTGACATCCTCAACGACATCGCCATGTTCCTCGAGATAATGGCTCCCATCTTGCCCTTCTGTTTCACCATAACTGCTGTATCAGCAACCTGGCCAAGGTACCCATCTTGGGGCACCCCTATACCCAAGATTCCTGCCCTGGTGGTGCTTTGTGGGGGCTCACTTGGAGCCCCGAGGGCAGCCCAGCCTGGGCCCTGTGTTCAAGGCACTTCTATGAGTGAAAAAGTTCAGATGTTTCGTCTCAGACCCGGTGGTGTATTCTGATCCTCCTCTCCAGCCAGACACCCTCTAGAGTGTGAGATGGTCTAAGGTGGTGCCTGGAGCTGGGGGTGGGTGAGGGACCTCTGAGCAAGAGACAGAACAAGGGATCCATTGTCAACACTGTGGGACCAGCCCTCTAGCCACCTTTCATTCTTTCCATAAAATATTTAGAGTGCCTGCTGCATGTTTGGCACAGAATACAGGCCCTCCCATCTTTGAAAGAAAGCTACACGTAATTAAATATTTATTGAATGATAGCTATAGTTATTCCAGATGAAAAGTATAGGGGCTGCAGGAGGGTTCAGCAGGGACTCTGGCCTGCTCGGGATGTAGGAAGGTCTTCCCTGAGAGTGGACCCTGAAGAATGAGTGTGAGCTGCAGGGTGAGCATTCTGGGCAGAAAGAGCATTGCAGGTCAAAGTCAGTGGCAAGACAGAGCACAGACCAGACAGCGGGGCTGCAGGGGCAAGTGGGGTGAATCTGGGCTCCTCCTCTCTGCCAGGCTGCTCACCCTGGTGGTTCCTTCAGGTTGGCCTCATCCGAAGATGGAACCTGAGGCCCAGCCTGTCTTCCCCACAGAGTTAAGTACCAGGCGCAGAGTAAAGAGTCAGAAGACACGTAATTGATCTCCCTTGCAATCCAGTGATTAAGATTCCACACTTCCACCACAGGATGCTTGGTGTTCGATCCCTGGTTAGGGAAGTTCTACATGCCTTGTGGTGTGGCAAAAAAAAAACCCAAAAAAACCTAAGATGTATCAGAAAGGTCCATCCCTTCAAAATCACGTGTTATTCCACATGGCACGACTGACATTTCGGAGCCGACAGCTCTTCAAGGTGAGGCCGCTGAGCTCCCTGGCTCAGGACTGAACGCTGTGATCACCCCGCCCTCTCGAGGGCAGGAAACCCCAGAGGAAAAACAGATTGTGACCTCTGCCGAAATACTGCACTGAGCTCTGCTCTGAGGGCCTCAGTCTCTTCATCTGTTAAATAAGGGACTCCAACACGGCTGTGAGCTTCCCCCTCCCTCCTTCCCACCCCTTTCCAGAGTTCTAGTCTCCAGTGACCAGCAGCACTTCCATCCCTCAGATGCAGCAACCAGAAGCCTGGCTGTCATCCATGCCTTCACCTCCTCCCCCTGTCACCTGTCACCCTCACCTAAGCCTGCATTCAAGACTGTATTTTCCTCTCTTAAATCTCTCCAGTCCTTTTATGACTGCATCCCCATGTCACCTAATAGGTCCTGGTTGCTTAAAAAAAAAGCACAGTAATTTTCCGAGGTCATCTCCTTGAATCTGTTCTCACCCCTCTTCAGTCCTCAGAGCAACCCCATAGTCCTTATTAGAGTGGAAATCAAATCAGGTCACCGCCCTGCCTGTTGCTCTTGGTATAAAGACCTTAATGAGGCTTTTGCGGTTCTGTGTGATCAGGCCCTCACCCATCACCGCAGCCTCCTTTCATACCGCATTCCTCTTACCTTTGAACAGATGCTGACCATGTCATCGCTGGTTTATTTGTTTACTGGTTTATTTGTTTATCTGATGATTTCTAAGTTTCAGGAGGGCAGCAGCTGTATCTGAAGTCTACCACAGCACCGAAATGTGTATCTGACATCTAAGAGATCTGACAAATGAGTGAAAGCCTTCAGTGGTCCTAGTCGATGAGCTCTCCCATCTCAGAGGGAGAGCCCTAGGTGGTTAGGGCCACTGGTGTGGGTTTGGAACTGGCCTGGAAGGCTTGGCTAGGCCTCGACTGGGGCAGGAAGAAAATGGAGTTAGTTCCAGGCAGGGAGAATGTAAGCGCCAAGATGCAAGCCTGACTGGGCCTGGAAGCTCCGCCAGGGGAGGAGGCAGCTAAAGCAACATTGGAGGCTGGGAAAGTTCTGGATTAAGAATGGCCTTCGGGTCTCCACCTTGGGGGAAGAAAGTGAGTTTCTTGGAGCTGGGTCCAGAGGGTGGCATGGCAGGCACACCTTTAGTTTTCTCCTGGAACAAAACAGGGCAGGTGGGCCTAGTGGAAATGCAGGGTGAGAATGGACAGCATTCAGGGTTTCAGTGTGGGGTGGCCTGAGGCCTACGTTTTTCAAACTGGTTTGAGCCATTTGTTTGCTCACCCCCGGAAACGCTTGTGTTGCCGCAGCTCACAGCCCCTCTGACTTTTACTCTCCTTTTCCCCACACAGTGCCTCGTGGGTGTGGCTGGTGGGGCCACTCGGGCCGCACTGACCATGCATCAGGCCCGGAGAAACAACATGGCCGACGTGTCAGCCAAGGATGGCAGCCAAGTGAGAGCTGGAATCCGAGGGAAGGGGCGGGGCGTAGTGTGGGAACAGGAAGTGACGCTGAGGGCTTTGGGGGAGCGCTGGGAGAGAGGCGGGAGGAAGCATCGGTGAGTCTTTGGACAGGTCATCAAGTGTGAGGACTCGGACTCTGTAGCAACAAGTCCAGGCCCTGCCCGCTGCCCCTGTGGCCAGGAGTGAGCCCTTGCCATGGACCTCGTCTTCTTTAAGCAGATTCTCACCCTGTGAGATACGTGTTCTGACCACGTGAGGCCCCACATGTTAAAGCTCCTGACAAGTTAGCAAGTGAGGTGCCTAGAGTCACTGGCCTGAGGCCTCCGCTTGGCAGTGTAGCAGGCCCTTCCTGCCCAGCCCCTCGCCTGACCAGAGGAGCCTGGAGTGGGGATGGGGACGTTCCTACAGCCAAACCCTTAAGGAATGGGATCTCTCTGTACTTCTGTGCTAAGTGCTTCTGTGAATCCTTTAACTCACACCAAGCCTCTAAGATAGATACTATTACTGTCTCTGTTTTACAGATGTGGAAAGTGAGGTCCAGGGAGGTCACAAGTGTGACACGTTTTTGACACTGAAGCAATCTAGGAATATTATTCTCTGGACTTCCCTGGTGGTCCAGTGGTTAAGACTCTGCATTATTACAGGGGGCATGGGTTCGATCCCTGGTCAGGGAACTCAGCGTCCACATGCCGGTGGAGGTGGGGGGTGGAGGGAGTAGGGGGTGCATGGCAAAAAAAAAAAAAAGAAACCTCTGTTCTCTCCAGTCCTACTTTCTGGCCATCTCTTATATTATTCTGTGAAATAGAATTTCATTTTTAAAAAAATTAAAACTCTCTTTAATATTAGTAAAGTTCTTTTTTTTTTTTTTTGCCATGCTGTGCAGTGTTTGGGATCTTAGTTCCCTGACCAGGAATTGAACCTGTGCCCCTTACATTGGGAGCAGAGTCTTAACCACTAGACCACCAGGGAAGTCCCAACACAATTTAATATTTTTAAAGCATTAACCATGTGCCAAGTATTTCACGTCTGAACTCATGAAATCCTTATAATAGACTCATGCAGAGTGTCATTGTCGCTACTCTACAACTGAGGCAGAAAAGACCCAAAAGGTTGATTCTCTCTGGGTCCCCCTGGGCTTGTCCCTTCTCTCAAGAAATGGTTGAATGAGTTCTTCCCCATTGTCTCTTCCAAGGTTTTAGGGAGTGAGTACACCAGGCCCTGCTATTTAGGATCTCCCAGCCCTGTGCTTGCTGTCGCGCCTGCTCTCTTTCTAACCCCTAGCCCCTTCCACCCCTAGGCCCATTTTCCAGGGCCCCGGGGCTTCCTCAGTTCACAGAGGCGGTAAGGTCACTGCGGCACCCGATACTGGTGCTCAGCCCAAGACCAGGCCCCTGCTTTCTGAAGCTGCTGCTTTGCTGCCCACTCCATGTGGCTGCTGGAGATGACTGTTCCCACCCCAGGGAGGGTCCTCTGTTCCTGAGCTCCCAAGGCGCCTGATCCCCAGTTTACACCCACAGCCCACCCCTCTGCACCAGGACCACCTATCCCAGGGACCCCCATAATCAGGAACTCCAGTTCAGACTTCTCCCTCCTGATGAGTCGGGGGTCGTGGCATGGGTCTTTTCCCCTAAGGTAGGCTCAGTCAGGCCATCTTTGGCCATCAGTGGGGTCTGATAACATTGATTCTCCAGGGAAGTTGGGATTTTGTGCATTTCTTCCTAGGTGGTTCGTTGACCCCTTTGCAGAAGTGTCTGCCTGTTATTGCATACCAAGGGGCTGGGGGGGAGTGGCCTCTTTTTTTGTTGGCCACACCATGCAGCATGAAGGTTCTTAGTTCCCTGACCAGGCATTGAACCCATGGCTCCTACAGTGTAAGCATGGAGTCCTAACCACTGGACCGCCAGGGAAGTCCCAGATCAGCCTTTTTAAACCACCAAATAAAGTCCTTCTACTCTGTGGATACTTACTTGCCTGAGTGTAGGGCTACACAAGTGATGTTTGCAAAACAAAGAAATGTTACACGGGCATTACATCTAGCTGGACAGAGAAGCAGATGGTATCTCAAAGAATGGCTCACTCATCAAAAACATTAAAAATTTCCTAGGCACCCATATCGGTGTAGGGAGCGTCTGGGGCAGGGAGGACTATGGTGAAAGGTACTCAGGGATGTTCAGTCTAGCCTGGAGGGGAGCCCTGCAGCTCCCAACCCCTCTGCCATTTTCCAGGAGACGCTGGTAAACCTGGCAGGGCTCCTGGTCAGCCTCTTGATGCTGCCCCTGGTGTCTGATAGCCCCAGGTAAGCCGGGATCCAAGGCAGGGAGGAGAGGCCCAGCTGGGCCTCTGCTCCCACGGACCAGCTCACTCTCTCGCCCCAGCTTAAGCCTCGGCTGTTTCTTCTTCCTCACTGCCCTGCACATCTATGCCAACTACCGAGCGGTCCAGGCCCTTGTCATAGAGACCTTGAATGAACAGCGGCTTTGGCTGGTCCTGAGGCACTTCCTTCAGTGGGGAGAGGTACTGGGCCCCACATCAGCCAATCAGATGGAGCCACTGTGGACAGGTGACCCAACCCCTTGGGCTCAAGTCTTATGTCTCCTAGCTCCTTCCTCTGCCCGGGGAATCCTGACTCTAGCTT
>SJXQ01001831.1:479796-493595 GCA_006408695.1 Aepyceros melampus | reverse complement strand
GCAAGGTCGCACCAGGGCCCCAGAGGACACAAATGCAGACGATGCCCTTGGGCTCTGGGCCTTCTGGACAAGCTCTTGATAGTTCGCTGGGCCCTTAACTACAGCCCTTCTTGCCTTCCCAGGCCATGACCCCTGGCCATCTCTCCCAAGATGACCCTAGACTCCTCCTCCTCCCACCCCCAGCACCTGAATCCAAGTACAGACCCTTCAGCCCAACCCCAGCCTCTGCCTCCCCTGACCTCTCCACCCACCCAAACCTTCTGTCCTTCAAGACTCAGCTCAGAGGCTTCCTCCTCCAAGAAGTCCTGAGCTCAAAGCCCTGATCTTTCCAAGTCTCCGAGGCAAGCCTCAGTCCCAGAGCTTCCTTTCCTGCCCTTTTCTGCGAGGGGCTTTCATTTGGCTTAAAGATGCTCACAGGCCACCACTTTGGAGAGCGTCAGAAGAAGCACTGTACCAACATTGATTGTTCACCCCATTTCAGAGAGGAGTAAATTGAGGCCAATGAGGGTGTGGCTGGTTTAGGCTCACATAGCAATAGCGAATCAAACCACCTGCCATATCCCAGTATTAAACACTATTATTTGTGTGATCGGTTTTATTTACAGCCATACTATGATCAACTTTGTTATAATAACACTGCTCACTAACAGACTCATTCCTATGAATTCAAGCATCTTACCCTCAATGCTGACATAATCAGCTAATACACCTCCTCTAGACCTACCCTTGCCCTGATCCTAGAATCTCCCACCTGCTTCTGCCTCCAAGCTGGCTGCCTGAGCATCACTTGAAGCCTAGCCTCACAGCACAGTTGGGAAGTCCCAACTCTGTCTCACACCTCCACCTGGAGCCTCTCCAGGTGTGACCCTTCCAGGTGTTCCCGGGGTGGGGGGAAGGTTATTGGCCAAAAGGAGGGACTCACATTCCACTCAAATCCAGCCACTGCCAGGCCGCTCGCCGCACCGGTCCCTGCCAGGCCCACGAAGTGGCCACTGCCAATGTTGCTGGCGAAGAGAGAGGCCCCGACCTGGGTGGCCGGAGGTGGGGGTGAGCCAGGCTGTTTCTCCGGGCCTCCTCCCGATCCACAGCCCCGCCTCTCTCACCGGCCACCACACCATGTTCCGTCCTGCCAGGAAGTAGCCGCCGACGGTGCCTCTGTTGGTTCTGCACATGGACTGGGGGTTGGGAGTGGGGAGAGGCCTGGGTTCAGGGCACATCTTTGGACCTCATTAGCCTCCTCAACACATTCCTCAGCCTTGTTCCAGGCTGAATATTAACCAGCGTGCGGCTCCCCTGATGATTCCCCCCCTCGACCTCACCCCCAGCCTCCTCCCAAGACACAGATCCACCCAGGCCCTAACCCAGCATCCAGCTCCCCAAGCCCGAGTGTGGCTAGATGGGGCCTGACTTTCCTGTGGGTCCTGGATACGGGTTTCTGCTCAGCCACCTGTTATGTAGACAGGGGAACAGAGACCTCATTTAGAATGCTGTCCCAATGAAAAGCCACTGACCCCTTAAAACTAGTCCAGCCCCAAAGGGGCAGACAAGACATGAATGAGTGTGGGCTGGGCTGCCCTGAAACTATCAAAAGAAGAATTACTTGTCCCACACCAGGTTTCTCCCTCAAAGATCCAAGCACCCTTTCCCTGCCACACACAGGGCTCCCTGAGACATCCCTCAAAGGCTCCAGAAATGGGGCCCTAGCAGCATCTCCCAGCTTCTCACCCACAAGCCGACACCAATGACCAGTAGGAAATAAGCAGCGATGACTAGGATGTCAGCAGGATTGTCAATTAGAGCCTTCTGTTCCCCCAGCACTGGTGCTGAGCCTGCCTCTGTGTGCTCCTCCATTTGCCCACGATCTGCCTCTCAGGGCACTAGCCCCTGGATTCCCCTCTGGGAAGGATTAATGGTTACCCTGGGGGCAGTGAGCCGACCAGTTCCCCCGCTCCCCGGCTTTGTTTAGCTGAATCAGGCCTCATAGAGGCTGAAGGCTGTGGTCGTGGGGAGCTGGACACTTTCAAATTCAAGGGTATTCTCCTTCCTGGGCCTTAGCCCCTGCCTATTCTCCAGAGACTTGGGCTCAAAATGACTTCTTTCACTGGCTAAAAAATGCCTATCCTTTAGCTTTGACTTAGGGAACCTGGCTGAGCTAACCCCTAGTTCAAACTAATTCAGAGAATCATTTTCTTTTTTTTAAAAATTTATTTAAAGTAATTTCATTTATTTATTTTTAGCTGTGCTGGATCTTCGTTGCTGTGCAGGCTTTTCTCTAGTTGCAGCGAGCAAGGGCTATTCTTTGTTGCGGTGCACAGGCTTCTTGCGTCAGCTTCTCTTGTTGCAGATCATGGGCTCCAGGGTACTTGAGCTTTGGTAGCTGCGGTGTGTGGGCTCACTAATTGCAGCTCCCAGGCTCTAGAGTGCAGGCTCAGTAATGGTGGAGCACAGGCTTAGTTGCTCCATGGCATGTGGGATCTTCCTGGACCAGGGATCGAACCTGTGTCTCCTGCATTGGCAGGCAGATTCTTTACCACTGAGCCTTTTTCTTTCTTTTTGAAAAAAAATTTTTTTTTTGGTTGTGTCATGGGATCTTCAATTTTCCTTGCAGCATGTAGGATCTTCAGTTAACAGCTTTCAGGATCTAATTCCTTGACCAGGGATCAAACCCGAGCCCCGAGTCCTGCCCCACTGGACTGCGAGGTAAGTCCCAAGGAATTATTTTCGGACTCAAATCTGGCAGTGTCACTCCCCTGCTCAGGAAACCTCCAGAGCTCTCCATCACACCCGGGAGGAGGCAGGAGCCTCTTATCCAGAGATTTAATGCCTGCCATGCCCCGAACCCTGCCCACCCTTCTCCTCGCTCCTCCACATCAACCCAGAATGAAATCACATTTCCTTCCCATGCCCTTGCCCTCCCCAGCCCCTGGATTCTCATACCCTCTGAACTTTTCTATAAGCTGTGCCTTCTGTCTGGAACACCCGCCTGCCTCCCAATGGCCAGCCCCTACTTAGCCTTCAGTGCTCAGCCCATGGCATCTCTTTGGGAAAGACTTCTCTGACTTTCCTGACACAGTTCTGAGCACATTGTGTGGACCTTGCCTGGATCCAGATTTGTCTCCCCAATAGACCAAGCGACTCCCTCAAGAGCAGGAGATGATCGGATTCATCTCTGGGGTCTCATTGTTCAGCACAGGGCTGGACGCGAGAAGGGAATGGCTTGATAGATACCCGCTGCTCTATCTTTCTAGAAGAACTGACCAGACTTGGGTGTCTGATTATGGTAGTATGGTTCATGGTGGAAATGAGAACAGAGAATAATATTTTAGGGAAAGTGATGAGTTGTTTAAGGAATGCCTTCATTATGGTCCTTTCAAAAACAGACTCTAAGATGAGAATTGGGGTGCAAGAACTGTATTGGGGAGCTGATCACAGTCAGGGCTGTGAAGGAATGAGGAAGAGAGACAAAGAAAGGAGAAAAGCCAGTAAAGTGTGTGTTGATGAAAAGGTTACCACTGTGGGACTTCCCTGGTGGTCCAGTGGCCAAGACTCTGAGCTCCCAAAGCAGAGGATCTGGGTTCAGTTCCTGGTCAGGGAACTAGATCCCACATGCCACAACTAAGACCCAGTGCAACCAAATAAATAAAATATTTTTAAAAGAAGGTACCACTTTGATAATCCCAGTGGGGACCCTCTGAGACACTAGGGGGAACTCATCTCAGAATTGACCCCCAGGAACCACAGAACTGGGAGAGTTATTCACCATTCCCTATCTCTAACTGGCTGGAGGTTCTGAGGTTACAGAATCCCACCTACCCACTCACGCCCTCCTCCAGACAGAAACTCAGGGAGCATCTGGGGACATTGAGGATCTGGGAAGTGTCTGCATATGACTTCCCGATGGGTCAGGTGGATACCACGGCAGGGCACCCACAGCATCTGCTTCAGCAGGTGATGAATTTGAAATGTCTGGCCAAGTGGTCCAGGGGGTAAGAATCCACCTTGCAATGCAGAGGACTCAGGTTCCATTCCTGGTCAAAATCCCGCCTGGTTGGGTGGCATAAGATCCCACATGCCATGGGACAACAAAGCCGGAGCACCGCAACTAGAGAGAAGCTCATGCGCCACAACCAAGCCCCGACACAGCCAAAGAAAATAATTTTTAAAAATGAAGGGTCAGGAAGAAATCTAGGGGCAAGTATCAGAGGACACATTGGGGTTGTAGGCACTTAAAATCAGATCACTGTGGCTTCCCTGGTGGCTCAGAGGTAAAGAATCCACCGGCAATGTAGAAGCTGCTGGAGATGTGAGTTCAGTCCCTGGGTAGGGAAGATCCCCTGGAGGAGGGCATGGCAACCCACGCCAGTATTCTTGCCAGAAGAATCCCATGGACAGAGGAGCCTGGAAGGCTACAGTCCATGGGGTCGCAGAGAGTCACGGACTGAAGTGACTGAGCATGCATACACCTGCCCTCCTCAGGTACCTTGTTCGACCAGGAATCGAACCCAGATCCTCTGCATTGGGAGTTCAGAGGCACCTTGTTCCTCTTTGACCACATCTCCTATGATTCTCCCCTGCTCGCTCTAATCAACCACATTGGCCTTCTTTCCTTTCTTCCAATACACCAAGCTCGTTACTACCTCCTGGCCTTTGCACTTGCTCTTTCCTCTTCCTGGGGTGCGCTCCTCAGGCTCTTTGCTCAACCTTCAGAGTCTCAACATAGACATTACATATTCATAGAGGCCTTCTATGATGCTCTGGTTCATGTACCTCCTTCCCTACCTTGTCTTAGTTCTCTATTTTTTTCCTTCTCACCTTTCCTCCTTCCCTTCCTTCTCCATTCCTTCTTTCATTAGCAAACATTTTTCAAGCACTTACCACCTGCTAGCCAGAAAAACATCTATTTCTGCTTTATTGACTATGCCAAAGCCTTTGACTGTGTGAATCACAATAAACTGTGGAAAATTCTGAAAGAGATGGGAATACCAGACCACCTGACCTGCCTCTTGAGAAACCTACATGCAGGTCAGGAAGCAACAGTTAGAACTGGACATGGAACAACAGACTGGTTCCAAATAGGAAAAGGAGGACATCAAGGCTGTATATTGTCACCCTGCTTATTTAACTTATATGCAGAGTACATCATGAGAAACACTGGACTGGAAGAAGCACAAGCTGGAATCAAGATTGCTGGGAGAAATATCAATAACCTCAGATATGCAGATGACACCACCCTTATGGCAGAAAGTGAAGAGGAACTAAAAAGCCTCTTGATGAAAGTGAAAGAGGAGAGTGAAAAAGCTGGCTTAAAGCTCAACATTCAGAAAACAAAGATCATTGCATCTGGTCCCATCTCTTCATGGGAAATAGATGGGCAAACAGTGGAAACCATGTCAGACTTTATTCTTGGGGGCTCCAAAATCACTGCAGATGGTGACTGCAGCCATGAAATTAAAAGACGTTTACTCCTTGGAAGAAAACTTATGACCAACCTAGATAGCATATTCAAAAGCAGAGACATTATTTTTCCAACAAAGGTCTGTCTAGTCAAGGCTATGGTTTTTCCAGTGGTTATATGTGGATGTGAGAGTTGGACTGTGAAGAAAGCTGAGCACCGAAGAATTGAGCTTTTGAACTGTGGTGTTGGAGAAGACTCTTGAGTCCCTTGGACTGCAAGGAGATCCAACCAGTCCATTCTGAAGGAGATCAGTCCTGGGTGTTCTTTGGAAGGAATGATGCTAAAGCTGAAACTCCAGTACTTTGGCCACCTCATGCGCAGAGTTGACTCATTGGAAAAGACCCTGATGCTGGGAGGGGTTGGGGGCAGGAGGAGAAGGGGACGACAGAGGATGAGAGGACTGGATGGCATCACGGACTCGATGGATATGTCTGAGTGAACTCGGGGAGTTGGTGATGGACAGGCAGGCCTGGCGTGCTGCGATTCATGGGGTCGCAAAGAGTCGGACACGACTGAGCGACTGAACTGAACTGAGACAGCAACTTGGACACTGGACAGATAACAGCAAAACAAATGTGTCATTTGACAGACAAGCTCCTAGGAGGTTGCCTTCATTTCAGAAATAAACAAGCATGGGACTTCCCTGGTGGCTCAGTGCTTGAGAATCCACCTTCCAAGGCAGGGGACAAGGATTCCATTCCCTGGTCGGGTAACTAAGAACCCACATCCTAGGAGCACCTAAGCGCACTTGCTGCAACTACGGAGGCCAGTAAAAAAATAAATAAATGAACAAGCAACAAATACCTGTTTGCATTAGTGATAAGTGAGGGACTAGGGAGGTACTATGGGTGGAAATTAGGGAAAAGAACCAGCTTTACCTAGGCCATCAGGGGAGTTTCTGTACTTTATCACACTTGTCATTGCGGTTTTGTTTCTTTTTTTCCGCCCCCATCTGTCTCTCCTACGAGACCAGGAGTCCAAGGAACATGTTTCTCAGCACCCAGCATGGACCCTAGCACAATACGTAGTCAATGAACTCTTGGGAAATGAATGGCTCAAGACTAGGAAGCAGTTACAAGCCGAGGGATGGGCAGCACTCTCTAGAGAGGATTTGTGAAAGAGGAAGAGCCGGAGGCTTAGGAAGATCCAGGAGGGGCACTTCAGAGAGGAAAGAATCTGGGGGAAGGTGGTTGCCCAAAGCTAAGGCAGAGAACCTCACCTTTGGCTCTTGCCCACACCACAGCTGTTCTCCTTGGCTGTTAGCCCCTCTTTGAGGTGGAAGGGCCTTTGAGTGGGGAGGGATCTATTGTTTCCAGCCTCAAAGGTCCCTGTAGTTAGAGCAGGAATCTAGGCCCCCTTCCTAGGGAACTGCAGAGTCTGATACTGGGCTTAGAAAGACCACTGGGGTTTGGGGATTCAGATGCAGCCTGAGCCTCCCGGCACCTAAGAACCCCTGCTCTCACCCTTCTCTGCAAGGGCTTGGCTCGTGTGTCACCTCCTCCAGGAAACCCTCCTTGACTTCCAAGCTGAGTTAGAAGCCTCTTTCTAGTTCATACAGCTCCCAGTTTCCCTCAGTCAGTGCCCTGACCACCCTAAGTGCCATCTTCTGCCTAAAGCAGATGCTCTAAGTCAATACTAGTATGAGAGAAGCTGAAATTTAATGCTCAGATCCAAAGGGTGGGAATAAATTGGCACTTTCGAATGGAGTTCCATCTCTGAGGGTCTTTTAAGGAAGGGGGTGGGACTGCCTTGGTGGCTAGGTGGTTAAAATGGCACTTCCAATGCAGGGGGTGCAAGTTCGATCCCTGGTGGGGGAGCTAAGATCCCACATGCCGTCCAGCGTGGCCAAAAAGTAAAAAAAATAATAATAATAATTAATTATTAAAGGAGGGGAGAAATCTGGAGACCAGACAAGGTGGCAAGGGTGGAGGGAGTGGGTACAGATTAAGTGCTTATTTCAAGAATATAAGGAACTGAAGGGTGGGGGATCGGGGACAGGAAGGTTTGATGGGGGCTCCGCTTGAATTCCCATCCGGGCTGGCGGGCCGCCATCTATACGATCCTGCGCACGTGGCCGACCTTTCCAGCCTCAGGCTCGCCTGAAGGGCTGAGGCTGCAGGTCCGGCTCCCGCCGCAACGCGGCGGCCTACAGCCCGCGGCGGCCAGAGCAGTACAAGGGGCGGGGCGTCGCGACTCGAGCCACTCCCGCCCAAGACACAGCACTGATGTGACGTGGAATGTGTGTTTATGTAGGTAGAAAAAAGTGCACAGAACAGTGAGGGGCGGGGGAGAGGGACGTCTTGGCCTGGCCTTGGATTCGTGAGCACTGCAAGGGCCCTCCTCCAGTCGGGGGGCTCCCTCAAGGCTGGGAACAAAGTGAAGGGCTCACGTGGGATCGGTCAGTGTACGGACCCACTTCGGGAGGCGCGGGGCCTTAAGGGTTCACGGAGCCTTTTCTGAACTCGCCCACGGAGAATGTACAGTACCTTCGGGGCCAGTCCCTCCAGTGGGGTGGGGCTTCAAGAAGCCGGGCTGGTGGAGCCCGAAGCTCCAACAGCAAGGCCTTGGGGTCTGGAAAGCCAGATCTTTTGAGGTGGAGGGAAGGGCGAGATCTTTGGGGCTGCGCTCTCCCGGAGGGGCGAGCCCGGCAGGCCATCAGCCGAAGAGCTTGAGGAAGCAGGGCTGGCAGTAGGGCTTGCCCGCCCGCTCCTGGAAGGAGCCCTTGGTGAGCGGGCGCAGGCAGAAGGTGCAGGTGAAGTGGTCCGGGTGGAAGCGGCGGCCCAGGGCCGACACGCATCGGCCGGTCACCGGGAGGCCACACGTGGCGCACAGAGACCCGCGCCGCGCGTGGAAATGGTTCTCGCACAGCGGGCGGCCCTCGTGCTCGAAAAAGCTGCCTCCCGAGAAGGGCGCGAAACATTCCTGGGGAAAGGCAACCACGAAAGGATGGGTCAGGGCCAACCTCCAGACCAAATAACCCTCTTTTGGAGCTGAATAACCCCCAGAGACTCCCGCAGCCCCTCGCACCTCCAGCGAGCGTGAAGCCCCGCCTCCCCGGGACCCTGCTCCGAATATTAACCCCGCCCCGACTCCTAGTCCCGCCCCCACTGGCCCCTCCCACCAAGGTCCCGCCCCCTACAGTCGCGTACCCGGCAGACGAAACAGTCCGGATGCCAGAGCGCACTGAGCGCCGAGATGTAGTTGTCCAGAATGGGGCCTTGGCAACCCTGGCAGGCGGCGCGAACAGCTGTAGGAAGTCTCGGCGGCAGTAGGGGCGGCCCTCCCGCTCGTGGAAACCTAGGAGCGAGAACAGAGTAAGGAGGAAGGAGAAGGGTGCGAGGTGGCCCGGGAGCCCACAAAAATCTGAGACTGGGGGGCCGGAAGCGGCGCAGTGAGAGGACGCAGTCGGTGGAGAGGGACGGCGTCTGGGTTGGGGGCAGAGCGGGAGCGAGTGGGATGGGAATCCGCTGGTGGGATAGGCCGGGTCCAGGAGAGAGCAGGAGAAAATTCAGGCCCGCGAGGATTTCGGAAGTCCTAGTGGGCGGGCCCAAAGGGAGCGGGGCGGGATGTCGAGCGGACCCGCGGCTTTCAAGATAGGAGTCAAGCTCTCACCCTCATCTCCGAAGGGCTCCCCACAACTAACGCAGCAGAAATGCTCCGGGTGCCAGTGGGTGCCCAAGGCAGTAACCATCTTCTGCGGGGAATGAAAGGGAACACTCAGCATGCCCCCTCCCCTCCATTTCCTCTCCCCTCCCTCTTCCACCCTGAACCTAAATGAGTGGCTTGAAGTATGAGTCGAAGCTGCGGGAGACCTAAGCAGCAACTTGGGAATCAAAGAGCGCGGAGTCGAAAGAGCTGCGAAGAGGACCCTGGAAGCGCCTGGGGTGGGGATGGGAATCGCGTAAGTGGATGAGGCTCATCCCACAGGCTCCTTGGGTGAAACAGAGGCGGGGCTTGTGGTCCAGGCGGGGCTCACGTGTCGGATGGGTTGATTGCAGAGGCCACATCGCGGAGAGAAGCGCTCGAAGTAGCACTCAGGACAGAAAGGAGCTCCATCCTTCTCGAAGAAGCTACTGCCTCCCAGGGCGGTGGAACAGCCACCGCAAACGAAGTGCTCAGGGTGCCAAGCACGGCCAAGCGCCGTCACCACCTGCGAGTTGGGGGTTGAGGCGGGGATCAGAGTGGCCCTGGGGCTGCCAGATGCCCAGTGAGCCAAGGTTTACGTGGCACTTTTCACATCTTATCTCTGAGAAGTCGGAGGAAGTATCGAATGTCCAAGTAACTCAATCCCAAAGCGATGGGGATTTAAGCCGGCTTCCGGCACAGTACCTAGGGCCCACCATACTTTTTGTAGGCCACAAAAATGTTGTAATTTCTTTTAAAATTAGAAGAAAAAAAAAGCTAGAAGAAAATAACTAAATATATAATATTAATGTATTCATCTTCACTCCAACTGTCATAAAATGCAATTTATATATGTTTTAATGGAGGAAGGGGCCCATGAAGGTGAAAGTGCTTAGAGAATTCATAATGTCACCCTGCTCTGCTGAGATTGGAAATTCTCACCAAAATGGATGGCGGTAGGGCACTTTATCTAGCAGGAGGATCTAGATCAACCACTGGGCACAGTTGCCCATAACATCTGCTCAGTCAATAAGCCAAGAACCAGAGCTCCCAAACCAGACTGGTGGAGGAGAAACAGTCTTTGTGGGTCCTGAAGAGATGGTGGGTGGAGCCAATGAGGCTTTTGTGAAGATTAAATGAGTAGGGGGGAACTTCCCCGGTGGTGCAGTGGATAGGAATCTGCCTGCCAGTGTAGGGGATACAGGTTTGATCCCTGCTCCAGGAAGATCCCACATACCTCAGAACAACTAAGCCTGAGCACCACAACGACTGAGCATGTGCTGTAAAGCCTATAAGCCTCAACTACTGAGCAACTACTGCAGTTCTTGTGCCTAGAGCCTGTGCTCTGCAACAAGAGAAGCCACCTCAATAAGAAGCCTGCACACCACAGCTAGACAGTAGCCTGAATCTCTGCAAGGAGAGAAAGCCCACGCACAGCAATGAAGACCTAGTGCAACCAGAAATGAAATAAATTGATTAATTTAAAAAGTTACATAGGGGTTTGTAAAGGAGCTAGCATAGTGTCTGGCACACAGTAGGACTAGAATAAATAAAACCTGGGTTGGAATTCTTACTCTGCCACTCACTTGCTGTCTGACTCGCAGCTTCAATTTCCTCATCCGCAAAATATGAATAACAATAATACCCACTGGCTTCAGTGAAATGAGTCTATACGTCTCTGGGCTTCCCAGGTGGCGCTAGTGGTAAAGAACTCGTCCGCCAAAGTAGGAGGTATCAGAGATGCAGGTTTGATTCCTGGGTGGGGAAGATCCCCTGGAGGAGGGCATGGCAACCCACTCCAGTACACTTGCTTGGAGAACCCCATGGACAGAGGAGCCTAGTGGGCTACAGTCCATAGGATCGCAAAGAGTTGGACATGACTGAAGTGACTTGGCACACATGGGTCTCTACCCCCTTTCTCGCAGAGCTTCACTTACTTGCCCAGCAATCGGTTTATTGCAGGAGCCACAGAGGCCCTTGGCCTGGGTGGGAACGCCACGGCGGCTGAGGTCAGACTGAAGCAGCCCCAGCATGGTGTCCAGGCTGCCTTTGCTGGCGGGCCCTGGTGGGGAGGGAGCATCCTCACTCATGGAGCTTGGCACTGGTGGTGGGGTGGGCCCTGAGGCTGGAAGCTGCAGTCGTGAGGACAGGAGAGTTGAGTCAGCAAGGCAGCATGTGTGAGAAGGTCTCAGACGGGTTGAGAGCCATAAGTACACAGTGGTCCACCCTGCACTCCCTGAGTGACTCACATGGTTCTGGACACGGAAGTCAGAGAGTGAGGCCATCAGTCTATCTAGCTCCAGGGTGGCTGAGGTGGCTGAAGGCTTTGGGAGAACAGGGGAGGGGCTGGGAGGGCTGTGAAGAACACAACTTGTGTCAGCTCGGAGTCTCAGGGTAACGCTTCCTCCAGTAACTCCAGCATCCAGAACTGACCCCCTCTTTCCCAACCCTGCCAGCTATGCCAGACTCACGGGCTGGGCCTTTTCTTGTCCTCAGACTGCTCCTCCTTCTGCTCCCCTGCTGTCTCCTTGCTAGATGGGAACTGAGACATTATTTCATCTGCAGAGAGGAGAGAAGGGCACTGGGCATGGGGCCATGTGCTAGCCTCCTTCCCAGTTAAGGCTCGCATCCCTTTAGCTGCTACCCTGGGAAGTCTATGGGCTTCCTTAGTGACTTGACAGTAAAGAATCCATCTGCAAGGGAGGAGACCCCGGTTCAATCCTTGGGTCAGGAATATCCCCTGGAGAAGGGAATGGCTACCCCCCTTAGTCTCTGCCCAGCCCTGCCCTGCCCCCCATTCCATCAAGGCCTGTCCCAGTAACCCTGGTACCTGTTATGTTGAACTGAGTAGCGTTAAGTTCCTGAAGCAACCTGTCTAGCTCACAGAGCCCCGTGCCCAAGACACCGCAGGAAGAGGAGAATGGAGGGGTGGCAGGGGCTGCAGGCTTCGGGGACCGAGGCTTGCATACCGTGCTGGGAAAGAGGGTGGGAGCTTGGGTTCAGGGGTGGGGAATACAAGCCTGAGTCTCAATTGGCCACCCCATCCCCCCATACCCAGTCTTCTCACCTGTACAGATGGTCTTTGTCCCCAGAGGCTCCTGAAGATTCCCCAGGCCCCATCTATAGAGAAGGACATGTGTGTGGGATGATACGCCCGTACTCTGCCCTACTCAGGCCCGGGTTTCCTTTCCTCTCACCAAATCTGGCCCGAGTGGTTGTCCCTCTCCCCCGCATCTGAGCTCACCTGTGTCAGAGGAGACGTGAGGGGCTCTGGGGGCCGCTCTTTTAGAGCTCCTGACCTTGGCATGTGTGAAGTTGTGGTCTCCAGGTCAGAGAGCAGGGCATCTGCAGGGAGAGGCCGTCAAGGTGAGAGGTTGAGAGGTCAAGGTTAAGGCAGAGGCAGGGCCTTAAGAGATCAGAGAATAAGTGTTCTAAGTGGGCAGTATTTGAGGAGGACAGAAGCGAGTATTAAGAGTAGAGGTCAAGAATCAGAAGAAATACAAGGCAGACCATGGCAGAGATGTGGAAGGGCAGCAAGGCCTATTTACGGTCACAACATCCCACGTGGCTTATCCTGAGAGTCATTTACAAACTCAGCTACCTGACTCTTTAATTCTCTGAATCTTCGGTAATGCAGTCAAAATTGGCTCTTTACTGGAGGCAAATTTGGCTCCACCCCAAATTGCTCAATTGGCTGTTGCCTGACACCTGCTTTCTGATTGGATGCTCTTTCTGCCACACCCCCTACACCTAAACAGGCCCCTCCCAGCCCTGGCCCTTCTCCAGATGCCACTGGGCTCCGCCCTATGCACCTCATTGGTGAGTCTGCTGGGACCTGCTTTCTGATTGGTTTTTTCTTCGGTACCAGTGCCCGTTACTCATTCTGAGCAGCACCCCCTACCGCAGGGTGCTGGAACTCCTCTCCCACAGAACGCACAGCCTTCCCGCCCCAGTTCCAAAAGACAGGGAGGATGAGATGCGTGAGTCCTCCGTTCTGCCCCAAGTCGGAGGGACAGACAGCAACCCCCTCCCCCGCCCCCAACACACACAACCTAACTCCCCCCGTCTCCATCCCCAGATCCAGAACCTTTGAGCTCTTTACCTTTCAGAATTTAGAAGTCCCTGCCCCTTTACTCTGCATCTCTGAGCGCCTTGATGGAACCCTTAACCTCTTTCCCTGGCATCTCGGCACTCATCTATTATATTTACTTTCTGCTCCAAGGACCTGACCCTACCATACTTAAGGGCCCTTAACTCTTTCGTTCCCCAAACCCTAGGGCAAGCCCATTTTCTTCTCCAGAACTTACTGTCATAGTCTCCTTTCCCGACTACTTTCTCAGTCCCTGGACCCAAGGTCCTTTTAACTCCTCCCTTCCCAGAGCTCCCGAGCCCAGGCGCCTGCAGGCTCTGCACCTCCCTGCCCATCCGTCTGCAGCCAGCGACAGGGGAGCGAAGTGAAGGAAGAAGGGAGGGAGCGACCAGTCTGGCAAAGGCAGGAAGGGAGCGGCAGGAAGGGGGACGTGGAGTCGGAAAGGAGGCGCCGGCAGAGACCAGAAGTGAGAAGACCGGGAGGCAGGGATGGAGAGATGCCGGGAGTGCGAGGGGGCCCCAAGATGGGGAAGCGGGTCCAGGCGGTGGTGAGGGGCTTGGGGACAAGGGGACCCGGACCCCACTCACCCAGGTCCTCCATGACGGGGCGCGGGCAGAACGCGCGGGGCGA
>SJXQ01001831.1:439711-475531 GCA_006408695.1 Aepyceros melampus | reverse complement strand
TCACGTCAGTGTGCCCAGTGGAGTCAAGGACAGTGCAGAAGTTAAGAATACAGGGAGATGAGAAGGGACTGGGGAAGGAGAGGCAGACTCTAAACTGCGTGGCCCAGGCCTGGCGCCGGGGTCCCTGGGCCCCAACACAGCCAGAGGTTGAAGGACTATGTGTGGGGGCCATGGAGAAGGGAGTCCTTCCCGGCCGCCACTTGGTGGCTGTTGCTCCCAGGGATGGTGGTGAGAGAACAGGTGAGGCGCAGCGGGAAGGGAAGGGTGAGAAGGGCGCAGGACCCACCCAGCTCCCGGTGCTGGTGCTGGCTGCGGCGGGCCTGCCGGCTGCGCAGCGCCGGCCAGTCGTCGGGGGCGACGCCGAGCACCAGCCAGGCGCGCAAGAGCGCCGCCCCGTAGCTGCGCACGAAGGCCTCGAGGCAGGCGGGGTTGCAGGTGACCGCGCCAGGATGCGCAGCGCGCGGGGGCTCGGCGGGCCCGGCGCGCCCGTCACATAGGCCAGCAGGCCGCACAGGGCCGGGCCGGTCACCAGTGCCCCGCTGGGGTCGGGAGCCTGGGAGAAGCGCGACAGCAATAGCAGCGCCGGCCCCTCGCGGCCCCAGGGCTCCTCGGCGGCAGAGGCGGTGGGGCTGCGGCCTGGTGGGCGCAGGGCACGGGGTGTCCGCAGCGAGGGGGGGCTGGTCAGATCTGCCGGTTCTGGCGGCGGCGGACAGCACTCCGGGGACCAGTCGGGAGAGATGTCTCCCGGGCCTGCAGCATAACCCTCGGAGATCAGCCAGGACCTGTAGGGAGGAGAAAGGATATGGAACCCAGAGCTGAGGGGAAGGAGCAGGTCAAAAGAGCGGTACTCCAAGAGGTGACTGAGGCCAGAAGAGAAGGCAGCCTGAGGGGGACGGGGAAAAGGGAATCCTGACACCTACCCACCCAGCCCCCATTCAGCAATTCCTGACTGCCTATAGCCTAGTGTATGCTAAGTGCGTTTCAGGTACTACAGAGCAGCAAAAGCAAAAAAAGGTCACGACCTTCTAGAGTTTCTATTCAGTGTGCTGTGAAGTGATATGTGTGGAGAAAAAATAAAAGGGAACAGAAACACCGGGTGGGGGAGCGGTGGTAAGGAAAGAGCTGATGTTTTAAATCAAGTCCCCACGAACGTAAGATCTAATCAAGGCATCTCAGAGGAGGAGTGCCCTGGACACAAGAACAGTAACCAAAGAGGCCCAGCATGGGTGCATGCACGCACGCAGGCACGCAGGCGAAGTCCCTTCAGTAGTGTCTCTGCGACACTATGGGCCATAGCCTGCCAGGCTCCTCTGTCCATGGGATTCTCCAGGTGAGAATACTGGAGTGGGTGGCCATGCCCTCCTCCAGGGGATCTTCCTGACGCAGGGAATTGAACCCAGGTCTCTTGCATCTCTTGCATTGGCAGGTGGGTTGTTTACCACTGTGCCATCTGCAGAGAGCAAGGTCAAACAAAGGTGGCTCCAAGAGAGAAGAGGTGTATTTGGGGTCTGGAAGGAAGTCATGTTCAAGGTATTAGGGGTCAGAATCAAAGTCTTACAAAGACATAATGGGTGGGGGCAGTGTGAGTGAGGGTAGCGAAGAGGCCTCACCCCACAGCATCAGGTGGGAACTCACTGGAGGCTTCGGAAGCTTCCGGCCTCTGCCCGCTCTGGGGTCCTCTCCTCAGGGAAGTCCCAGGAAGCAGCTTCTCTTCCGTCTTCTTCCTCATCACCAGCCTCACCACACAACTGCCCAGCCAGGAGAGGTACCAATCCCAGAGCCTGAAGCCGGCCCAGGGCCCCTGTATCATACAAGAAGCCCACAAGGGCAGCCACCACACGAGGGTGCCAGGCGCTGGCACGGGGATCCCGCAGCAAGCCCATCAACAGCTCCAACCCCCCAGCATCTCGCAGCCGGGCTCGGTTGATAGCCTCCCGGCACAGCAGACACACAGCCCGCACCAGGGGCTGCTGGGAGGCTAGGCTTGCCCCATTGAGGCCTCGGCGCCGCCGGAGTTCACCCAACAGCACCTCCACGCCCCCAGCATTGCCCAGGGCAGGCCGCACCAGGCCCTGGGCGCACAGGTTGGCGAGGATCAAGATGGTGGCCTCACGCACAGCTCTTTTGGGATGGGAGGCCAGGCCGACCAGTGGGCCGAGTCCCCCACCCAGACTGAGCTGCTCAGCACAGGCCCGGGAGCAACCTCGACTCAGCTCCAGGAGGGCACGGACCAAGGCCAAGGTCAGTGCGGGATCTGGCGCTGCAGCTAGAAGTTCAGCCAGTGGGCGCACCGCTCCCTGCTGGGCCAGGGCCAGGCGGTGCTGGGGTGAGTCCGCCAGGTTGCGGAGGGCGCGGACCACACTCTGGCGGCACTGGGAGTCCTGGCAGGCTGTCAGGCTCTCCACGAGCAGGGGAACAGCACCTGGGGGTGGGGGAGGAGATGGAGGGTGAGTGAGGACAGACCCCCACCCCTCAATCTCTTCTTCATCCCCAAGCCCCAGCTAGCTCCACCCTCAAAGCCCGTTCACCAGCACAGTGGATGTCCCCGCAGCTCTCAGGTTCCATGGCTAAGTTCCCCAGAGCACGGGCGGTTCGGTTCTGGATGCTGTCTGTCTTCACACACTGAAGAATAGTCACTGCAAGAGAGTTTGGCCTCTTGAGGGTTCTACTCCTTCTTGTCTCTTTCGTTTATCACCTCAAGAACGTGGCCTCAGGGGCGCTCAGGGCCGGTGCACTGGGATGACCCTGAGGGATGCGATGGGAAGGGAGGTGGGAGGGGGGTTCAGGATGGGGGACGCATGTACATCCATGGCTGATTCATGTCAATGTATGGCAAAAACCACTACAATATTGTAAAGTAATTAGCCTCCAATTAAAATAAAAATTTTTTAAAAAGAATGTGGCCTCAGAGAGTCAGGGAAGGCCTCCAGAATAGGCCTAACACTTGTGGGATCTGGAAGGTTCGATAGGTAGGTGTTTACTAGGTGGACGGTGGATGGGAGTGTTAAGGGACATTTTGGGTTTGGTAGTACCCTTTGCAAAGGCCCAAAAGTGAGATCTAGTGTTTATGACTTCACGAAGCACCTTATCAGGTCAAGAGATGAGGACTTGAATGTGAAGGCACTGGGAGCCATACAGGGTTCTAAGAATGGACATGACATGATCTAAACTGGCAGTCATGAGGAGAATGGATTATAGGGGGAAACAGTAAGGCAGAGGGAGCAACCCAGAAGCTGTCGCAATAGCAAGAAGATGGGCTGACCCAGATATCAGCACAGCCCAGCACAGTCTCTAGGCATGTGATGGAAGGCAAAGCAGTGGCATGGCTTCAGGAGATACTTAAAGTACAGAAAGTGAATGAATGCTGGGGTTATACACTAACAACAAAACTTGTTATTTATTGAGGACTTAATGTGCCAGGCCCCTTGTCAAATACATTATGGTCCAGATACAGTTTATGAAAACTGAAAATAATGTTTTATTTTATCAAAAAAAGTAAAGATTTCTAAAAATAGGCTTAAGTTTATAGCTGGCAGGCAATGAAGAAGAACGCTGTGTTCACAGTGTTGCCACTAGAAGGCGCCAATTTAGCTGGTAAACAGAAAAGCTTGCTATCTTCTGGGTTTGTTCTTATTTGAAAAACTGAAATGTAGATAATGCACAATATTATATAAGTTGCATGCTCTGTTGCTCAGTCATGTCTGACTCCTTGTGACCCCAGGGACTGCAGCCTGACAGGCTCCTCTGTGCATGGGATTTTCCAGGCAAGAATACTAGAGTGGGTTGCTAGTTCCTCCTCCAGGGGATTTCCCGGGGCCTAGGGATTGAACACACATCTCCTGCATTGGCAGGCAGATTCTTTACCACTGAGCCACTGAGAAGCACTATTGTATAAGTTACAAATGTACACTGTATAAGTTACAGATGTACAATATCAGTTCAGTTCAGTTCAGTATAGTGATTCCCAAATTTTAAAGGTTACATTCCATTTATAGTTATAACACTGGCTTAGGATTTGTTCTAGTTTTTGGCTGTGCCTGGAGGCTTGCAGTTCCCTGACCAGGTATGGAACCTGGGTCCCAGCAGTGAAAGCACCAGGTCCTAACCATTAAACCACCAGGGACTTCCAGGATTTGTTCTTAACGTGCTAGTTTTTAATAACTGGGAGTACCAGTTGAGTATCTGTGCTCCGTCTTTGTATTTTATTTTCTCCCTATTCCAATTTTTTAAGGTAGTTATTATTACCCCATTTTACAATCCTAATCTCTGATGGGTCTAGCTGACTGCAGAGCCCACTTTCTGAAGCACTGTACCTGAAGTCTAGCTCATCAAATGAGATTTCAGAGCTCTGCACAAGGCTAGACACAGCAGGCACTGAGTGCCTGCCATGAACATAAATGAAGACTAAGAATCATTTTAAAGTCACCAAATAACCTTTTGGCCTCCATTACCACTTCATGGGAAATAGATGGGGAAACAGTGGAAACAGTGTCAGACTTTATTTTGGGGGGCTCCAAAATCACTGCAGATGGTGACTGCAGCCATAAAATTAAAAGATGCTTACTCCTTGGAAGAAAAGTTATGACCAACCTAGATAGCATATTCAAAAGCAGAGACATTACTTTGCCAACAAAGGTCCGTCTAGTCAAGGCTATGGTTTTTCCTGTGGTCGTGTATGGATGTGAGAGTTGGACTGTGAAGAAAGCTGAGCTCCGAAGAATTGATACTTTTGAACTGTGGTGTTGGAGAAGACTCTTGAGAGTCCCTTGGACTGCAAGGAGATCCAACCAGTCCATTCTGAAGGAGATCAACCCTGGGATTTCTTTGGAAGGAATGATGCTAAAGCTGAAGCTCCAGTACTTTGGCCACCTCATGCGAAGAGTTGACTCATTGGAAAAGACTCTGATGCTTGGAGGGATTGGGGGCAGGAGGAGAAGGGGACGACAGAGGATGAGATGGTTGGATGGCATCACTGACTCGATGCACGTGAGTCTGAGTGAACTCCAGGAGTTGGTGATGGACAGTGAGGCCTGGCGTGCTGCGATTCATTGGTCGGACACGACTGAGCGACTGAACTGAACTGAACTGAGCCCAGATGCGAGAGGTGATCCTTAATCAATACTCAGGTAATTAGCTGTAATTATCGCATCTAGGAGGGCTAGCATATGATTTCTAGGAAAATAAGTGACGTCACGTATCTCGACAACAAGAAAACTGAGGGCGCTGCGCCGTCCTAAACACAATCCTCCAGGTGGCAGCACAAAGAACTCGAGACTCCGCCCAGGCCCAGACAGAGGTATGGGTGGAAACCTTCTAGGAAGTGAGGGCGGAGCACTTACCCAATGGGAGAATGCCTCCGAGTCTGCGCACTTCAGCTCGGCACGCCCCTTCAGTACAGCAGTTGGCCAGGATGCTGAGCGCCAAGTCCAGCGTCTTGCGCAGGCGCGCGGGTGGCGAGGGTGTCGCTGGTGACGCAGCAGAGGGGGCGGAGCCCGGCGGAGGGGCGGGGCCAGAAGAAGCCGCTGACTCGACCGACGAGGGGGCGGAGCCTGCGCCACCCTGGGACGGGGCGGGACCCGCTGCAGCCGCTCGCCGCAGCAGCGCGAGAAGGGGGCGGAGCCCGCCGCGTGCCCGGAAGCGCTCTATTCCCCCAGCTGCCTTGACGTGGCGCGTACGGAGGGCTAAGAGCGCACGGCCCAAGGGTGTCTCGCTGGTAGCTGTGTCCTTTCCCCCACCTAGACCCTCCCCGGCCGCCGCCGTGAGCTGCGCGAGGCAGAACGAGAGCGAGTCCGTGGGGGTTGACTTCGCAGCCGCCATCTTGGCTCAGGCCTAAGGCTCCTCCCCTCTCCTCGCAGCTCGTCCAAGGGAGCGGAACTGGAAAAGAGGGACGTGCCCAGGCACCGCCTCTCTGACGCTTTTAAAATAGCGCCGCCGCTGTTCTGCAGGTCGGAAGTTGTGGTTCTCAATCCTGGTGCTCTGACTTGAAGTGAAGAGAAGTCGCTCAGTCGTGTCCGACTCTTTGCGATCCCATGGACAGAGCAGTCCATGGGATTCTCCAGGCAAGAGTACTGGAGTGGATTGCCATTCCCTTCTCCAGGGGATCTTCCCGACCCGGGGATCGAACCCGGGTCTCCCGCATTGTAGACAGACGCTTTACCATCAGTCGCAGAAAAAATGTTGAAAGTAGTGGTTATCTATCTAATCGTTGTGAGAGCCCTAGAGGCGCGTGCGGTGCATGCTGGGATATGTGTCTGCGCCAAGTTTAACACGCCTAGCTTAGGATCGATGGGAAACTCTAAAAGGCCTCAGGTGGACCAGTACCTCCGACCTTGGAGTCTCATTAAGGTGCTACTCCAGGTGACGTGTCTACTCCGCCCCCAGTGTGTTGGCAACAACAGCTCGCTTTGCCCGCCCCCCAGCCTTGGACGGGGCACTGAAGTCTGCGCCGATAGGGTCTGAACCTCGAGCCAAGAGGAAAGTGTCAAGTTCCTGATAGCGGCTGCAGATGGGAGCACTTGCTCCGCCAGGTGAACGAGAGGGTTAAACCCACAGAGACCGTTTGCTGCCACGTCCTAGAATGGCACGAACTAGTGGACATTTCCGTTTCCGGTGCCGGATTCCTGGGTCCCGAGAGTCTTCAGCTCTGGTTGTGCTTGTGAGTTGAGTGGTTGGTATCTAGGAAACCGGACGCTCTTCCGGCTATGGAGTCGCAGGCTCCAGAAACTGCAAGGGAGGACTCCGACGGCACCGAGCAGCGAGGGAACCGGTTTGCGGAGTTGTTTCACACAACGGCCCTTGGTGTCGCCCGGGCAGCCGGCCACCTGGGAAATGATGCTGGACCTGCGGTACCTACGTAGATCAGTCTCTGGCCCTGGGGAGAAAGAAACTCCTGCCAAGACCAACTCTCCTGCGGTACCTGGAGCCTTCGAGTGCCAGCAGTGTGGATTGACTACCTCCCGGATCTCAATCCACCAAAGCAGCCATGGCGGTGATAAACCCTACTGCTGTCCCCAGTGTAGCAAAAGCTTCCGACGGGGCTCAGATCTGGTTAAGCAGCACGGGGTACACACCGGCGAGAAACCGTCCCCTTGTCCCCCGTGTGACTGTTGCTTCAGCCTGAGCTTTAACCTCATGCGACACCGTCGCTCTCACTCAGGCCTCCGGCCTCATAAATGTCTGGAGTGTGAGGAGCCTATTATTGGCCGCAGCTCGGACACCGGCGGGGGCACATGGGCGAGAAGCCTGACACTTGTGCCGAATGTGGCAAGACTCCTGTGTTAGCTTCAACCTGATCCAGCACCAGCGCACGCGCACGGGGGAGAAGCCCTACAGCTGCGGGGGACTGCGGCAAGCGCTTCAGCCTCAGCTCCAACCTGGCACAGCACCAGCGCTCCCACACCGGTGAGAAGCCCTACCTCTGTGTCTGGTGTGGTGACCGCTTTGGGTGCAGCTCTTATCTGCTCAAGCACCAGCGATCGCACGCGGAGGAGTAGCAAGAACTTCACCCACAGCTCCGACTGCCTAAGGCACCAACTCACCCACAGTGGAGAGTGACCCTTCAAATGTCCTGAGTGTGGCCGTGGCTTTAAGGAGCGCACGCAGTTCACCAAGCACCAGCAAGTCCACGTGGACGAACGACCCCAGCCTGCCCAGAATGTGGCAAAACCTCTCCCACAAATCCAAGCTTAAACACAGTGCTCGCACACAGGCAAGAAATAAGTGCGCCAAACTCAGCTGCAGCAAGAGTTTTGTAGACAGTTCAAATCTGCTGCCGCACCAACACTCCCGCGGGCCAGAAACCTTACGCTTTGAGCCAGTGTGACAGGAGCTTCTGCCAGAGCTCTCCCTTGCTCATCCACCGGGTGGCGCACCGCGGAGAGAAGCCCTCCGTCTGCTGGCAGAGTGGCAAGGCCTTTGCCTCCAGCTCCATACCTGGGCCAGCACAGCGGACGCACCAGGGTGGCAGACCCTGCCAACACCCCTGGCTTAAGTTGCAGCCCAAACTTAAGCTCTGACTTTGGTGCAGTCCTTCAGGAGACTGAAGGGACCAGAATTTCTCAGCAGGCCTCTTCTGCTCCTCTGGGGCTGCTGATGTGTGGGCTGAATCAGGGAAGCCCAGGCTGGAGGAATTGGGACAGAAAAGTGGGGTTGGGCATGTTCTCTGAGGCCCTGGAGATGGGACTTGAGCTGGAGGGAGAGTTTGAGGATGGGCTGAACTGGCCAGGTTGCTTTAAGATGCAAAGCACCTTTGGCAGCTGCTGATCAGATCCCTTCACAGGTCCAGGGAGTGAGGGGCGAATTATGCAGGAGCTGTGGCTCCCTCCACCCAGGAGAATGGGGCCAGAGGCCAGGCAAACCCCCGTGAGGAAGACAGTGGAGAAGAAGGAGGTTGGGGAGGGCCTCACCCCCAGAGAGGACATAAGGAAGGGTGTGTCCTAGCACAGGGCTCAGAGAGGGTGAACTGGGGACCATTAGGTGAGCTCAGGGGTGTATAATCCCTTTGAAAGACAACTGTCTACAAAGTGAAGCTGGTGGGGCCCAGGACCAAAGCAACAGACCAGGAAGCCTGGTAGCGTTTCTAGGTGGGGCCAAAAGACCAGAGGTTGGTCATCTGCCCCTTCCTCTCCTTTAGCCTCTTCCCTCAAAGGTTTCCCAGGTTCTTTCTCTGATCCTTCAAAGAGGAGGAAAGGGTGACAATCTAGTGTGCCCAGACACTGGGGACTGCACACCGCACTACAGTCTGACCACTGGGGTGGGCTGCCTATGTAAACAAACGTGTTTCTGTTGGTAAAACAGTTTATGGGGGCCAGAGGGAGGCTTCTCAAAGCACAGCACAATGTGCGCCCAGAGCAGAGGCTAAGCTGTGAGGCTCTGCTCTCCTCCTTGTAGCCAGCAGTCTTCCTGGGAGGGGCATGGAATGTAGCCCTTTTGAGGTTGGGGGAGGCCTAGTGCCTGCCCCAAGGAATCATGAGACCCACGCCTCAGGTGCCTTGTCCTGAAATCTTGCCTCTTAGCAGCTGGGTACATGTAGAACTGTACGGCGGAGAATAAGGGCCAAAGGGAAGGGAGTGAGCTTCTAGCACAGAGTATCTATCTTTTCCTAACTGCATGACCTTGGACAGGTCTGCCTCTTTTGAGCTTCAGTTTCTTCATTTGTAAAACCGAGGGTGATGGTTGCCTCCCAGGTTGGTAGTAAGCTCCCATGGGATCACTGACTTGAAACACCTGGGTCAAGGAGGTAACTCGGCAAAACTCGGCTGCCAACTCTGCTTCCAGCCGAGCACCCTGTCACTGGGGGTGTCAGTCTGCGGGCATACACCAGCGCACTTTTTGCCTCCTCCCAAAGGTTACAGAAATGAGTGAGACAGCCCCAGCCCTGGGGTAGCGTGGTGTCATGAAGGAGATGGACTCGAACCCAGTGCCGGCGCTGGAGAAAGGGCGTCACCTGCAGCGAGTCTAAGAGTCTTCATGAAGGTGCATCTAATGAATGCCACTTGCCTCCTCAAACTGGATCTGTGATGAAGGGAAGGGTTCTGGAATGTTCCCCGTTGCCGACAGCATTTCAAAGAGCACAAGCCAAGGGTTTGAGCGAGAGGCCTGAGCCGGGCACATCCATAGTAAGCACTCAATAAATGGATGTTATGATCAGCTCCTGTTTATACTCTTACTCGTGACCTTGAGGCTTCAGCTTCCTCACAGCTGGATTCTGTTCTCTGCAAAATTGTAGGTTCAGATGGTCGTGAGTTTCATGGTGGAGATGGGCATGGGAGGGGGATCTGTTTGCAAAATCCCTTTCTGTCAGCTGAAGCTGGTTCTCACCTTCATGTAAGTAGCCCTGCGCTCCATCCTCTCAGTTGTAGAAACCGGTTCTGCCTGGAGCAGGGAGGCAGACTGGACCTTGGAAACAGGAACTGGGGTTTATTCAGCATTCACTGTGTCCTGAGCTGGGAGGGAGGCATTCACAGGCATGCGACCAGTGTTCAGGGCAGAGACGGCAAACATGTTAGTTTTGGCCTTCATGGTGTGTTTGTGTGTGTGTGTGTGTGTGTGTGTGTGTGTGTACACATGTGCTCACTTGTACAGCTTGAGGGATCTTAGTTCCCTGACCAGGGATCGAACCCATGCCCTCAGCAGGGAAAGCAGGAAGTCCTAATCATTGGGCCGCCAGGGAATCCCTATGAGCCAACATTTAAATCGGGAGATTTCACATTACAATCTAGATTTCTGGTTTGGGGAGAGGGGAGAGGATCAGAAAATTCAGCAACATTAGTTCTCTCCAGCAACAGCTATTGACAGGGCTGAGTAATGTCTGCCTGGGACATGGACAGTCCACACTGTCCGTGCTGTATCCCTGAATCAGTGTGTTTCATTTGTATTACTTGCTTAACTGCTACAGAAAGGCATTTGGGGGTGACCTCGATTTTCATGGGTGACCAAGACTCTTCATGCAGTGGAGGCAGTTTCTCTTTTTCGTCACCCCTTCCTGCCCCTTCCCCCAATCATTTTTCTCCTCTTCCCTCCTCCCCTGAATCCCCTGTCTCCCCATCTGAGATATCACCCTCCAATATTGAAACTCCTTTCCATATCTGCAAGGAAGTAGGGACAGAGCTTACAGATTCGGCAAGGCAAGGCAAACCCGTGTGCCTTGGTCAGAGGGTGAGTATTGGACCCTGTGAGCCTCGGGGGGAAGTTGCCCCTGGCAGACATCCCTGGAAGGGCTACTTTGGGAAGCAAGAAAGTGTGGAGACACCCAGTGGGCTCAGAGGGAGGGGGAGTCAGTAATACCATTTCCCCTGGACTGGCTCTGCTTCTGCTTAGTTCTGGACATGAGCTCGGACTCCATCCAGTTCTGTCTCTGATCTCATCCACTCCTGGGACCCAGATTCCACCTCTGAGCCTGGTGGGCGGTACAGAGGCTGGTGCTATGTGCTGGGTGTGCCGTAGGCTGGCAGCTAGAGTCCCGCCCTCCTAGAAGCTCCACAGTGGCTGGCCAGTGCTTCGGACGTGCACTAGGGATGGGAACAGCACTGCAGCCCCAAGCCACAATCCCTCCCTCCCTCTCTCAGCTAGTCACACTCCGGGAGGACAGGAACTCCATGTCTGCTGAGTCCCCGCATCCCACATGGAACAGAGGCAGATCAACTTTAGGAAGGGCTGATCTCTGCCCGGGTGATTTGCCGATTTTCTTCCGTAGGATTCAGGATACCCTGGCCCTTTCTCTTACTTCCTCCCAGTTCAAAATGCTAACATCGCTCTATATTCCTAAATAATGTGTATTTTCTAAAAACAAGGACATTATCAAAATCTGGAAATTATCGATGCTCCAGTACTATCATCTAATGAACGGACCTTATTACACAGTGATTCCAGTAATAGACTGTATAGCAAATGAAACAAAAGCGCGCGATTGGGACGCCCAGGAGAGCGAGCCCTGGCCGAGGTGATATGGCTTAACGTGGTGCGGTGACATCTAAAAATCTCTCGCTTGAGGAAAGACCGCTCCTAGCCGTTTCCTTTCACATTCTAATTAGGGATTGGGATGCCGGTTCTCCGCGGTTCTTCGTGGTGTGTTCACTGCTCTGACCGTTTCAGCCCGTCTTGGGAAGGTTGGGGGACAGGTGGGGCGGTTTGGGAGGAGGTGCTAAGCAAGCAGGGCGGCCGTGGGTGGAGCGCCCCCTGCCGGAGGCTGAGTAAGGATGCCCGAGACCCTCCGCATCCGGGTCTCGGGATCTTTGGGGCTAGGGGGTCAACGCACCTCCTTTTCCCAGGGCACCTTGCGGACTACATTTCCCAGCAGGCCCGGCGGAGGCTGCCGGCCTGGGCGAGTTGGCGGCGTCCCTCGCAGCCTTCGCCTCCGGCTCCACTCTGGGTTCTGCCATGTGGAGTAGGGCCCCTTGCTACGCAGCGGGTGGCTTTCCTTGAGCTGGGGTCGAACAACCCTAGTTCATTGCACCCTCGGGAGTCATGCAGGAGACACGTGGGTGCGGGGTCTCCGTGGATAAGAGCTGGCGACGATCAGCCTCCCGGGCAGCCGCCTCTTCCCGGAGCAGGGGGGCGATTCTGAACACTCGCCTCCGCCGAGCCCCATTGATGCGGCGCGCCTTGAGCCCCGAAAGCACATGGGTGTTATCAGAGGCGGGACGGGCACCTCCACGGCCCTTTTCAGCTTCCCACCCTCCATTCTCTTCCTGGAGTCTACTTATTCCATTAGCTCATCTCCCAGTAGTCCCTCAAGCAACTACAGCTCCACCCGCGTTATAATCCGGGCATCTACTACCGTTCCAGATGTTCAAGCTGGTTTTAGAAAAGGCAGAGGAACCAGAGATCAAATTGCCAACATCTGCTGGATCATGGAAAAAGCAAGAGAGTTTCAGAAAAACACTATTTCTGCTTTATTGACTATGCCAAAGCCTTTGACTGTGTGGATCACAATAAACTGTGGAAAATTCTGAAAGAGATGGGTATACAAGACCACCTGACCTGCCTCTTGAGAAACCTGTATGCAGGTCAGGAAGCAACAGTTAGAACTGGACATGAAACAACAGACTGGTTCCAAATAGGAAAAGGAGTACGTCAAGGCTGTATATTGTCACCCTGCTTATTTAACTTATATGCAGAGTATATCATGAGAAACTCTGGGCTGGAGAAAGCACAAGCTGGAATCAAGATTGCCAGGATAAATATCAATAACCTCAGATATGCAGATGACACCACCCTTATGGCAGAAACTGAAGAAGAACTAAAGAGCCTCTTGATGAAAGAAAGAGGAGAGTGAAAAAGCTGGCTTAAAGTTCAACATTCAGAAAACGAAGATCATGGCATCTGGTCCCATCACTTCATGACAGATAGATGGGGAAACAGTGTCAGACTTTATTTTTGGGGCTCCAAAATCACTGCAGATGGCGACTGCAGCAATGAAATTAAAAGACGCTTGTCGGGAGCCGCGTTAGGCATTACTGACAAAATGGAGGCACAGTCCCCAGCCCCTTTTCCTCATTCTACAGGCACGGATCCCTGGATGAAGGAGTTAGGCCTTGTAATTCTGACTTGTCTTTTCCTCTCCTCGGCTGAGTTGACTGAAAAGGAATATTAAGGTGCTTATCGTTCTTGAGAGGAGCATCAGAAGGCACAAAGCCTTCTGCAGCTTTGCTCAGAAAATAATTCATAAAGTTAATCATTGAGATTTGTTCAAGGACTTTTACAAAAAAGTGTTCCAGGATGAGCACATAGGCAGTAGCTTGAGGCCATGGGAGGGACTGATATCTGAAGCCTATTTGTGAGGAGAATGTTTATGGCAAAGGAGTTTACTGAGTTTAGGGTTTAGAAATAATTTAAACAGAAGTTAAAGATTTTAGGAATGTTGTAAAGTTAGCGTATTTTACTATAGCTTATAGAAGTTAGGATTTTTAGAGACACTATAGCTAGAAGCCTTTTTAAGAGATAGTGAGTTCAGGATGTTAGGGGCAAACAGGACTTAGGAAGATAAGTAGTAAACTTAGGAATGTAACATGAGTTACAATGTAATCACAAGTTAACTATAAGACACATTAGAAGAGGTAGATAATAGATGATAAGGCTGATTTCGAGAGAATCACTGAAGCAGGAACTCTGTTTGAAGAGCAACAATGATTTATGGAGATAATAAATCTGGGAGAGGGGGAACTGACAATGTCAAACCTCTGGCCTAATGCTTTTGTAAAAGTATAAAAGAGAATCTTAAACTTGGAATAAACAGGCAGTCCACAGAAAAATGAGAGGCTGTCTCATTCGCTGACACTGTTCAGCTATTCAGGTTGAATCCCTGGCTGCTGGAGTTGGACTCCGGCAGATGCTTACTCCTTGGAAGGAAAGTTATGACCAACCTAGATAGCATATTGAAAAGCAGAGAGATTACTTTGCCAACCTTTGTCCGTCTAGTCAAGGCTATGGTTTTTCCAGTGGTCATGTATGGATGTGAGAGTTGGACTATAAAAAAAGCTAAGCGCTGAAGAATTGATGCTTTTGAACTGTGGTGTTGGAGAAGACTCTTGAGAGTCCCTTGGACTGCAAGGAGATCCAACCAGTCCATCCTAAAGGAGATCAGTCCTGGGTGTTCATTGGAAGGACTGATGTTGAGGCTAAAACTCCAATATTTTGGCTACCTGATGGGAAGAGCTGACTCATTGGAAAAGACCCTGATGCTGGGAAAGATTGAGGGCAGGAGGAGAAGGGGACCACAGAAGATGAGATGGTTGGATGGCATCATCAACGCTATGGACATGGGTTTGGGTGGACTCCGGGAGTTGGTAATGGAGGCCTGGCGTGCTACGGTTCATGGGGTCACAGAGTCAGACACGACTGAGCTACTGAACTGAACTGAACTGAGCTACTGTTCCTAAGGCCTCCAGCTGGGTACCGCCTTCACCCACCACACCCCTCACACCAACTAAACACCCGCCTTCTGTCAGGACCCACTCTCTCAACTTTCCACAAGGCCACTGGGTACCCTCAGCCGGGAGACAACCATTTAGACTTAGATGGTTTGGTGAAGTTAAATTTTATCATCATGTGGCATTGAATCCAGCTACTGAGAGCTGTGCACACCCGAGTTCAGGACCACGATCTTAGTTTCTTAATACCCTGGACGCGTGGCTCAGAAGGGAAGCACTGCAGTGAGGACAACAGATACTCCTTTAGTTCAAAGGTTCTCAACCGTATGTGTGTGTAGTCGCTCAGTTGTGTCCAGTTCTTTGCGACCCATGGTCTCCCGTCAGCCTCCTCTGTCCATGGGATTTCCCAGGCAATAATACTGGAGTGAGTCACCATTTCCTTCTCCAGGGGATCGTCCCGACCCAGGGATCGAACATGGGTCGCCTGCACTGTGGGCAGATTCTTTACGGTCTGAGCCACCTGTGTGTCATTGTGATCCCCTGGTGCAATGTACGCAAAAGAATTCTGCAAAACTTCTGGGTGATTCTATTGTGCAGCCAGGGTTGAGACCACTGCTTTATCTCCTAGGGCAGATGGGTGCGGCCTGGGATGGCCAGAAGCACTGGGCCAGGCACCTCCAGCTGGGAGCAGCCTCCACCCTTTATCCCAGTGTGGTTCACAAATCACTGTTCACATTTTGTCTGTGTCCCAGGCTGTGCGAAAAGGAAGCTCTGCCCTGTAGTAAGAAATATATTTGACAGCCTTATGTAAGGCAATTGGGAGAAAGGCCAAGTAGGAAACAAACTAACCCCAGCAAGGGGGAAGGAAAGCCTGAGCTAGATGGGGAATGTAATGAGTTCGTCAAAAAGTTCAATTAGGTTTTTCTCTAAGATGGTACAGAAAAACCCTAATGACTTTTTGGCCAACCCAATAGGAGGAGACAGCTGTGATAGTCACAAAGTAATGGATTAAGGTGGCTAACTCGATCAAAGTTCTTGCAAACCTGTGACACTTTTTATTGTCAGAAGAGCTGACTGCCTGGCTATGTCCCTGCTGACTCAGGAGCATTCCCAGGACTGCTGAGGTTTACCTAGGGCTCCCAAGACCATGAACAGACTAGGGTCATCAAGCTTGGCTCAGGCTCAGACATGAGCAAATTGAACTTCAGCCATTCATATTTTTATAAGAACATCTCCCTTATGAAGACCAAAGGTCCTTGCCTACACGGGGCATCAGCTATGTTCCTGATGATGATTCTTATGTGAGCTTCAAAAAATAAGCTCTGTGCATGGTGTGAAGATGCTTGTTCCAGCATTTTCTATAGTAGTGACATATTCCAATAATAAAAGAGATGAATAAAATGTGGTCTTTTAAATGAAAGAATTGTATGTAGCTATTAAAATATCGTGATGAAAGAATATGAATGAGGCAGAAAATGTTCACGAGTTAAAAAAGAGTGCACAAAGACTTCCCTGGTGGGGAAGATTCTGTGCTCCCAATGCAGAGGACTCAGGTTTGATGCCTGGTGAGAAAACTAGATCCTACAGGCCACAACTAAAGATCCCACATGCAGCAAGGAAGATTAAGGATTCCTAGGGCTGCTACTAAGACCTGGTACAGCTGAATTAAAAATAAAAGGAGTGCACATATTCTTTTTGGAGAGCAAACTTGGGCTCATCTTTTGCTTGGGGTGGTTTTCTCTCGTTCAGTAGCTAAACTGTGATTGTAGAGTAGTCTAAATACGCAGGTGTGTTGGCAAAGCCTGAATAAACATGCTGAGTGCTAAACGCGCTGAAGAAAATGTGAAGGTATTAGAATTGGTGGAATTATGGACAAAAGGAAGTTTCTATTTCAAAAGTGTCCTAATGAGACAGACATTTGTAGCAGAGGAATTAGGAGGAAACTCTCTTGAGCCAGACCCTTTGGCTCCCAGTTCTGCCATTTATCATAGGAATGATCCACTGGCAAGGTTAAGACCTTTCAGTGCCTCAGTTTAGTCATCTGTAAAGTGGGAAAGCCTCTCTCTCGGTTAATTGTCAGAACAGCCCCTGGCCCATAGTAGTACTCTGTAAGTGCTAACTATTTTATTACTTTAAAAAATACCTATTTATTTATTTGGCTGAGCTGGACATGGGACCTTTGATCTTTGTTGCACTTGTGGTATGTGTGGTATATTTTATTGTTTTAGCTGTGGTGTGTGTAATCTTTATTTGCAGCATGCAAACTCTTAGTTGTGGCATGTGAGATCTAGGTCTCTCACTCTGCATTGAGCCCCTGCCCCCTGCATGGGAAATGTGAAGTCTTAGCCACTGGACCACTAAGGAAGTCTCGAGGTCTAACATCATTTTGAGACGGAAGAGGAACAACTTCTCTCTGGTCTCTCAAACTTCACAGTTTACAGAAGGATTTAGAGAGGTGGTAGGCAAAGGTAAGTTACTGAAAGACGTGTCTTCTTGGCATGGACAAACATAATATTAAACGATGTCTCAACATCAGTGATAAATGACTTCCCTTATGTTTTATAAAAATTATTTGTTGGTTTTCCTAACAATGTGCTGTTAGTATAAAAAAAAATGTCCAGTTAGCTGGTGAGAATTTAGACTGCACAGAAATGCCTCATAGCATTGCCCATCGCATTTCCAGGCTTACTACCCGACTCCTTGATTCCTCTTTCTCCCGTAGCTCTGCAGCTCCAACTCAAGTGCCTTCAGGCACCACATCCTTTTTTATTTTATTGATTTATTTTTTGGGGCTGTGCTGGGTCTTCAGAGCGGTGCTCTGGCTTTCTCTAGTTGCAGTGCTCAGGGGCTTCTCTACTTGTGGGGTGGGGGCTTAGTTGCCCCACAGCATGTGGGATCTTAGTTCTCCAACCAGGGATCGAACCCATGTCGCCTGCATTGGAAGGCAGATTCTTGACCACTGGACCACCAGGGAAGTCCCCAACCTTTTTGTTCTACTCAGGGAAGATTTCTCAAGTCCATCCTTTCCTTGCTGTTGCCAGTACTACTACCTTACACGCCTATTGTTATCATCACCTGCCTGGATTATTGCAGAAGACTCCTCATTAGCCTCCCCTGCATCTGTCCTTGCACTCTGGTTCATCATCTGTATAATCCACCAATGATAGTGCTCCCTTAAACCCCAGGCTCCAACATGAAATCTGATGTCACTCCCCTGCTTCAAAGCATCTGTGCCTATGCCCCACCCCCAGCGTGGCCTGCACAAGAGTCAAATGCTCCAGCACGAACACCATAGATCCTCACCCTAGCTTTACCCCACTTCTGCAGCTTTACTGCTGCTGCTGCTGCTGCTAAGTCGCTTCAGTCGTGTCCGACTCTGTGCGACCCCATAGACGGCAGCCCATCAGGCTCCTCCGTCCCCGGGATTCTCCAGGCAAGACTGGCTATGGCCTTTCACACCTCCATGCTTTTGTACTTATTTTATTTCTGACTTCCCAGAATGCCCTTCCCCCTTTTCTATCACAAAGCATCACTACAAACAAAGCTAGTGGAGGTGATGGAATTCCAGTTGAGCTATTTCAAATCCTGAAAGATGATGCTGTGAAAGTGCTGCACTCAATATGCCAGCACATTTGGAAAACTCAGCAGTGGCTACAGGACTGGAAAAGGTCAGTTTTCATTCCAATCCCAAAGAAAGGCAATGCCAAAGAATGCTCAAACTACCGCACAATTGCACTCATCTCACATGCTAGTAAAGTAATGCTCAAAATTCTCCAAGCCAGGCTTCAGCAATACGTGAACCGTGAACTTCCTGATGTTCAAGCTGGTTTTAGAAAAGGCAGAGGAACCAGAGATCAAATTGCCAACATCTGCTGGATCATGGAAAAAGCAAGAGAGTTCCAGAAAAACATCTATTTCTGTTTTATTGACTATGTCAAAGCCTTTGACTATGTGGATCACAATAAACTGTGGAAAATTCTGAAAGAGATGGGAATACCAGACCACCTGACCTACCTCTTGAGAAATCTGTATGCGGGTCAGGAAGCAACAGTTAGAACTGGACAGTTAGAACTGGACATGGAACAACAGACTGGTTCCAAATAGGAAAAGGAGTACATCAAGGCTGAATACTGTCACCCTGCTTATTTAACTTCTATACACAGTACATCATGAGAAACACTGAACTGGAAGAAGCACAAGCTGGAATCAAGATTGCTGGGAGAAACATCAATAACCTCAGATATGTAGATGATACCACCCTTATGGCAGAAAGTGAAGAAGAACTAAAAAGTCCCTTGATGAAAGTGAAAGTTTGCACAAAACTCTTCCCTATACTGTTTCTACTATACTGGAATAATGATGCTCTCAGGCTCTCCTCCATCCCAGGCAATGTGTCCCAGTATTAACAGAGCTCTCATATCTAATTGACTATCCAGAGAAAAGTAAGATGAGAAAGAACGTCTACTGTAAGGAAAAGCAAGTTTTACATTTATGTCTATTCAACTTCCAGAAAAAAATAAATCCACTCTAAGTATACAAAATAAGAGATGTGTATAAGAGACAGTCTATACACAGTACATCATGAGAAACCCTGAACTGGAAGAAGCACAAGCTGGAATCAAGATTGCTGGGAGAAACATCAATAACCTCAGATATGTAGATGATACCACCCTTATGGCAGAAAGTGAAGAAGAACTAAAAAGTCCCTTGATGAAAGTGAAAGTGGAGAGTGAAAAAACTGGCTTAAAGCTCAACATTCAGAAAATGAAGATCATGGCATCTGGTCCCATCACTTCATGGGAAATAGATGGGGAAACAGTGGAAACAGTGTCAGACTTTATTTTGGGGGGCTCCAAAATCACTGCAGATGGTGACAGCAGCCATGAAATTAAAAGACACTTACTCCTTGGAAGAAAAGTTATGACCAACCTAGATAGCATATTCAAAAGCAGAGACATTACTTTGCTGACTAAGGTCCGTCTAGTCAAGGCTATGGTTTTTCCTGTGGTCGTGTATGGATGTGAGAGTTGGACTGTGAAGAAGGCTGAGCACCAAAGAATTGATGCTTTTGAACTGTGGTGTTGGAGAAGATTCTTGAGGACCCTTCGACTGCAAGGAGATCCAACCAGTCCATTCTGAAGGAGATCAACCCTGGGATTTCTTCGGAAGGAATGACGCTGAAGCTGAAACTCCAGTACTTTGGCCACCTCATGCGAAGAGTTGACTCATTGGAAAAGACTGATGCTGGGAGGGATTGGGGGCAGGAGGAGAAGGGGATGACAGAGGATGAGATGGTTGGATGGCATCACAGACTCGATGGACGTGAGTCTGAGTGAACTCTGGGAGTTGGTGATGGACAGGCAGGCCTGGCGTGCTGCGATTCATGGGGTTGCAAAGAGTCAGACACGACTGAGCGACTGAACTGAACTGAAAGTCTTAATTATATGAGCCCCAGCTCCACTGAAAGTATTCCCAAACTCCCCTATCACACTCAATGTGGCGTCTGCTCCAGCGGCATTAGGAATCATCACGACATCAGGTCACTTGTCTGACTCCCCCAGAGTCTCTGGCCTAGTCTATGACACAGGAGGCGCTCAGTCAATATTAACTGAATCAAGGAATCACTTCTGGTTGCTCAGGTTTTTTAATGCTAAGACTCAGGTTCTTTCTCTCTTTTTCATTGGCTGCACTGAGTCTTAGTTGCGGCAGGCAGGATCTGTTTAACTGCGGCACATGAACTCTTCAGTTGTGGCAGGTAGAATGTAGCTAGCTCCCCAATCAGGGCTCAAACTCAAGCCCCCTGCATTGGAAGCTCACAGTCTTAGCCACTGGACCACCAGAGAAGTCCCCAAACTCAGATTCTTTTATCCTTGTTTTCTTTCCAATGTGGACACACTTGGCAAGTTAACCAAAGTGACCAAGGAAGTGACCACACCCAATTTAAGTCTTCCCAGGCGCTTTGCCTGCCAATGAGATCGTGATTATTTCTATAGCAATAACATAGAAAAGCAACTAAACAATGCTTTTTTTAAAATTTATTTTTATTTGGCCTTTTCCCCACACATCTGTGTTTAGTTGCTCAGTCGTGTCTGACTCTTAGTGACCCTGTGGACTGTAGCCCCCAGGCTCCTCTGTCCATAGAATTTTTGAGGCAAGAATACTGGAGTGGATTGCCATTTCCTCCTCCAGGGGATATTCCCAACCCAGGGATCAAACCCACGTCTTCTGTGTCTTCTGCACTGCAGGCAATTTCTTTACTCACTGGGCCGTCCAGGAAGCCCAGCATCTGTAGTAATGAGATGATCACAAATTGCCAGGATGGTCTCATCAGTTTCTGCAATAGGTGTACTTGAGCATGTGCGCCACAAGAGGGCGACAACAGCAGAGGATGCTAGCAGCCCTTGGGCCTTTGGCCAAGCACCAGACAGAAGGGCTCTTAGTGGGATCTTCCAGGGTGAGACTAAGGGATGGGAATCCCCAGGGAATTGTTTGGTGATGACTAGCAAAACTCTGAGCAGGGAGAGAGGCACCTAAGACCTTTTCGGGTAAAAATACTCCATTTTTGTTTTTACCAAGAGCCATAATCTTGAGTAGGGAGGAGGTTTAAGAGTTGGACTGCGTGTGGACAAAGAAATCAAGTAATTGTAACTGAAATAAGGCTCCGTCTTCTCAGTAGCAATTCCAAAATCCAATGGGGAAAAAGCAACTATAGGAAGAATTCCATTATAGCTCAGTGAGGGCCCCAGAATATTTTAGCAATACTATATATAACATTTAACTGTTCAACAAGTTACTTTGTTAACTTGTTAACTTTGTTAACTCTGTTACTTTACTTAAACGTCGCTGAGATCATTTAAGGTACAAATTATTATACAGTATACACCTGAAAAAACCTGAGATTCAAAAGGACACTTCATTCATTCTACAAATATTTATTAAAGTCCTACTGTGTGCCAATCACTGGGTCTAGAGTATTGAGCAAAATTAATTCCCTCCAACTATAAAAAGAACAGCATATTGTACTTTAAATGTCCCCTTACCAAAATAAGAGGCACAACAGAGCAAGCTGCTGGAGAGAAAGACCTTGCCAGTCAGGCCTCATTTTAAATATAGAAACCCCCAAAAATAGCCACCCATGCAAGGACTCAACAGGTGATTGGCAGGAACAGAGGGGAGGGGAACCGAGGCCTCACTGAAGGAGAAGGAAAGGACAGTGCCCTTGTCCCCAGCTTCTGCCACCGACATGGCTTTGCCTCTGAAGTCCTTGAGTCGGGGCTTAGCCAGTGCGGCTAAGGGAGAGCACGGCGGGACAGGAGGTGAGTGCAGCTTGGGCCCGACCCTGTGGCTTCCTGACCTTGTCCCTCGTTCCTCCCACTCCTTGCCCCTGGGGCCTTCCAGGGTCCTGGCGATCCCCGTCTCTCTCTCACCCCTGCCTTCCTCCCCGCTCTCCCTCCGCTGCAGCCCGCACCTGGCGCTTCCTGACCTTCGGGCTGGCGCTCCCGAGCGTGGCCCTCTGCACCCTCAACTCCTGGCTCCACTCGGGCCACCGCGAGCGCCCGGCGTTCATCCCCTACCATCACCTCCGGATCCGCACCAAGGTACACCGACCCCTTGCGGGACGCGAGCGGGCGGGTGAGTCAGGGGATGGGGGACCCCCAGGCTGACATCTCGCTCCCCTTCCCTCTCTCTCCACAGCCCTTCTCCTGGGGAGACGGCAACCACACATTTTTCCACAATCCCCGGGTCAACCCTCTGCCCACGGGCTACGAAAAGCCTTGAGGCTTGGCTGATGCCCCCAGACACAATAAAATTGTGGAAGTTGTGTGTCCGCGGCTCCTTGGGGACCACGGGGCGGGGCTGGTTCGACCTGGGCGCATGCGCACAGTGCAGCGGGTGCTCCACGTGCTCTTCCGGAGATCCTGACTCCCCAGGGACTCGAGGGAGCATCCTTGATGGACAGGTAGGATATAGCCCCTCTCCTTTCACCTATTCATGATTAGGGCTCTAGGTTGTAAAAGGCTTTCACATACACTGATTTCTCATGATAACCCTGGGTATAGTTTCTGTTCTCTTTTCTCCAGAGGAGGAATTAGAGATGCTCAGAGATTACATGACTGAAATTCAAGCAGCTCACAGAGGACCGGTGGGAATTCAGGGCTGCAGGCCTGAAATACCACATGCCCTGAGGGCCTCTCTGAGTTCCTACTCTGTGGAGACAACAGTGATTTCAAACACAGATCTACAGCCCCATGTGAGAGGCTTCTTGAGATAATTCTGGATTTGGAATATTTCAGTCATGCTCTACACCATCGTTCACGGGTCTTCTGTATTATTTGGGGGAAGTTAGATGCTCCCTTTCTGGAAGTCTGATTCTTCTAGCTTCTGGGGACTCCATTCAAGGGTTCAAGCTCTGGATATTTCATTCACCTTCTAGGACAGTCCGCTCACTTGTCATTGCCAGGGAGCCTGAGCAGAAACCCATGACCAACACACACACACAGAACTACTTTTAGCCTCCTCTCCTAACACTGCTTACAGTGCACTTATGCTCACAGGTCCCAGTCAGCTGAGAGTAAGAAACATCTCTACCCACGAGCAGCCCCACCCTCCTAGAACAGCGCTGAGGTTCCTGGATTAGAGCTCTTCCTTACAGCAGAGTTATCTTATAAGCATCCTCATTTAATGTGACAGTTCTTATACATAAGACAATTCACACTGGCATCATGCCCGCTTCTGTGAAAAGTGGGTCATCACCGAAGAAGTCTGGTGGATATGGAAAAACACAAAAATCTTTTGACCCCTTGGGAAGATGACTTGGTACCTGGTAAGTTGCTTGGGCCTGTCCCCACAGAAGTTATTTCCCCAGAAGTGGATTGGTAGGTGAAACCAAGGTCATCCATGGGAATAGAAATAAATGGGAAAGTGGATTATTCGGACAGAAGTGGATCTGGAGTCTCACCGTGGATATCTTCCCCATTGAATGCAGCAGTGTTCTCAGGCTTGTTATCCATCATTTCTTTGTATTGACGTTTGAAGAAGCCACACTGTGAAGGGAAATAAATCAGAAAATCTGGATAAGAGGGCAGAATGGGAAGTTGGGAGTAGGAGGAAGCTGAGACAGAAGGGAATTAAGTGGCCTTGTATTTGTGCGTTAGGATACTTATGTGAACAACAGCTACCACTGATTAGTGTTTGCTGTGTGCCGAGCTCTGGTCTGTACACATAATTCATAGATTCTGCATATGCTGGGCTCATGTCTGTGTTGTTTCAGCCATTCTGTGATATAAGCATTATTATCATTTCAAAAATGAGGAAACAGGCTCAGAGAGGTTGGACAACTTGCCTCACATTAAACAGGGAGTAAGAGGCAAAATGTGTACCTAGACCAGCCTGACTCCATTGTCTGAGTTCTTCCCTCTATACGACCCTGTCTGTTGGGAGGGCAGGGCCGGATGCTGGCGGTCTCAGGAGTGGGATGAAAACACTCACCTTGTACAGTAAGGCTGTGATGAGGGCCAGGAGCAGCAGTCCTCCCATGGAGCTGCTCACAAGGAGGGGCATGGGGCTGTAGACCTCATACTCTTCTAGCACCATCTCTACCTGATTTGGGGATTTGGGGGTCAGAAAGTATCAGGCCTCCCACATCCCTTTTTTTTTTTTTGGACTGCATCATACAGCATGTGGGATCTTAGCTCCCCAACCAGGGATCGAACCCTCTCCCTCTGCATCCTTGCATTGGAAGTGTGGAGTTTTAACCACTGGACCACCAGGGAAGTTCCTCAGTTTCCCAGTCCTTAACTCCCTTCCTTCCTTCATCAGGCTCTGCCTCAAGAGGTGACATACAGAAGCTCTCATGGGCTTAGGGACGATTGTCCCATCCAGGGGCCTCCATCCATTCTTCCTCTCTCCAAACTTGCAAGCCCTGCCCCGCCCCCCAACCACTCAGCATCACAGATTTAGCATCCAGAGCCCCTGACCAGCCCGGCCACTGCCTACCACACGGTCACTACCTGGGCTCTCAAAAATGCCTCCTGTCCTGAAATCTGGGTGTACACAGATCTGTTGAATGTGACTTCAGCCATACTCACGACCAATGTCTTCTTCTGCAGCAACTGCAAAAGAGAAGGGGAGAGCTGGGAACTAGCTCTATAGGGGCTAGAGGGGCACACAGGGATAGAGAAACACCCTGGCTTGAGGGAGGCACAGACATTCAAGCCCCATCTGAGTCAAGGAAGGATGTACTTGGCTGGCCCAGCCGAAGCTGAGGTTGCCCTTCAGGATGAAGTCAAGTTCCTCCTGGACGCCGAAGGAGGGGATGTCACAGTGGAACCTCAGGCAGTCAGCGATGGAGCAGTCCTGGGAACAGGAGAGGACTGAAGTTGAAGAGGATCTTTACTTAAGCAGGAACCACAAGAGAGAATGAAATCTAGCTGATTTGGCGATGGGGAATAGATAACCATCAGAGGACATAAAGATGGCTCTGAAGCTTAGCAATCCATTTCCCAGGAGCCTCCAGCCCCCAGTGGTCCTGCAGTGGGACCTTTCTCACCAGCACAAGACTGCTTGGCATCTGGGTCTGGAAGTCCGGCTGCTGGGGAGATTCCCTCTCTGACACACAGGGGAGACTCTAGGGAAAGAGAGAATAGCTACAGGATGATCCGCTGGTTGGAGGGTATGGGCATTGTGGGGTCAGACTCTGGGGCGTGGTGAAAGACAGGCAGGCACCTGTGAAGGGGCCACCAACGCCACATCCCACACGACCACACCGTTCAGCAGGACGGGGACCCAGAAATGAACGCTGATGGCCAGTTCACGCTGACTCAGGTTATTCACCTGTAGAAAACAGAGACAAAACATGACTGTGGTCCCTGGAGCATCCCAACTCCCGCCCCTTCCCTGGCTCCAGCTTCCAGCTCTTCTCCATCCTTCCCCCACCGGCTCCCTACATCCCCACAGTAGGGACAGACGTGGATACTCCCTGGCCTCTCACGCGATATCGATGCTCAACTTCCCTTCTGCTCTTCAGGTCAGAAGCTGAAAAATTGAAGTACTTGGTGGATTCTTCTTGCCTGGAGAGAGAGAGGGCTTATGGGTGAAAAACAGCCCGGGGACCATCCTTGGCTGCACCTGCTGGGGAAGGGGTCCAGCAGGTGACCCAGGGGATCGGTGATGGTCCCCACGGGCCTGTGCAGCTTCAGCTTCAGCTTCTGTCCAGGAACTAGATCTCACACTGCAGCTGAAAGGCCCTGCATGCCACAACTAAGACCCTGTGCAGCCAAATAAAGAAATATTTAAAAGGGGGTATAACAACAACCATATCATAGACTGAATAGGAGGGCTGGGCTTCCTTGGTGGCTCAGATGGTAAAGAACCTGCCGGCAATGCAGAAGACTCAGGTTCGACCCCTGGGTTGGGAAGATCCCCTGGAGAAGGGAATGGCTACCCACTCCAGTATTCTTGCCTGGAGAATCCCATGGACAGAGGAGCCTGGTGGGCTACAGTCCTTGGGGGGTCACAAAGAGTTAGACATAACTGAGCGACTAACACTGCTACTAATAGAAGGGTTAAATTATGTAAATACATGTAAAGTACTTAAAACAAGGCCTGGCATGTCATAAAAGTAAGCTCTTATTGTGAGTTTTAGTGTTTTCCCATGGACAGAAGGGGAAATTCACACATAGAGTTTGGAAGGGCAATGACACTGCTTGACCCGCCTCTTTAGTTCCCCTAAAAATTGGTACATCAGCAGCAGCAGCAAACTCTGTCCCATGGCAATATTATAAGCTTATGATCAACTCTAAAGTCTCTGAAGTTTAGCCAGGCAGGTGAGGCTTCTTGTCTTGCTTCCAGCCTGGCCTGTCCCTGCTCCCTCCACCACTTTCAGAGCCCAGAGCAGCAACCCTTCACCTGCCTTTCCTGTGGCCTGCTGACGCTTGTACTCTTATAAACCATCCCTACAGTTTCGCACATCTCTGTTCTCCCTTGAGTTTTGTGAAAACCTGACCTTTCTCTGCTCTGTGTGGTGACAGACCATATCCTGTTGGCGACAAGCTCCCCACTTCAGAGTATTCAGAAAAGCCTCAGCTCTTAATCTAGTAGACCCAGTTCAGCGTCTTTGTGTTTGGCACACAGGCTAGAGTTGGCTTCATGTTAAAGGAAGTCTGCACCTTGGAGAGGGAAGAGAGGATGCACAGGGGTGGCAAGGTGTGTGTGTGTGTCCCACCAGCAGGTCAGTTCATCAGAGGAGAACCAAAATTATGGGATATGGTGGTGCAGTGGATAAGAATCCACCTGCCCACGCAGGGGACACAGGTTCGATCCCTGGTCTGGGATGATACCATAATGCTTTGGGGCAACTAAGCCCGAGCACCACAACTACTGGGCCTGCCCTCTCAAGCTCATGAGGCATGACAACTGAAGCCTGCACGCTCTAGGGCCTGTGAGCCCCTGTGTGTCAGCTACTGAAGCCCATTTGTCTGGAGCCTATGCTCTGCAACAAGAAAAGCCACAGCAACTAGAGAGTAGCCCCTGAACCAAAACTAGAGAAAGCCTACAGGCAGCAGTGAAGACTCAGTGCAGCCAAAAATAAATAAACAAATAGCAAATAAACATAGCAGTAAAAAAAAAAAAAAAAGAATTATGGGATGTGGTATGCTTAATTGCTCAGCTGTGTTGGACTCTTTTCAACCCTATGGATTGTATCTCACCAGGCTCCTCTGTCCATGAGATTCTCCAGGCAAAAATACTGGAGTGGGTAGCTGTTCCCTTCTCCAGGGGATCTTCCCAACCCAGGGATCAAATCTAGGTCTCGTGCACTGCAGGTAGATTCTTTACCGTCTGAGCCAGTAGGGAAGCTATGGTGCTATGTTGTAAGTACATGGCTGATCAACAAGAATTCTCATGTGAGAAATCAGAGGGGCTAGCTTAGATACTCATCCTCAAAAGAGCAGGTTGGCTTGCAGGAGGAGGTACTAGGTTTGGAAGAAGGTCCAAGGGGAGGACAGGGATTAAGTACCTGCTGATCACTGTGTAGACAGCATATTTCACTGGGAGCTCCAGCTGGGAGGTAGTCTTGTTGGATGTAGGTTTATTATTTTCACTGGAGGGAGAGAAGGGTGCCTGGTTGGGAAGGAATCCAGGAAGAGTCTCTGGCTGGAGCATGAAACAGGAGAGAGAGGGACACACCCTACCTGGCCTGAGCTCACCTGCTTATGTTGGCACTGAGATGAAACTTATCTCCTAGGGTGGCCTTGTAGGAGACATCAAATGTAACTAGAAGGTGCCCTGAGGGAAAAGAAGGAAGGGTTAAGGATGAGGAAGGCCATGGTGGAGAGAGGGAAGGAAATGGGGTCAGGAAGAGGGAGAAGAGCAATGAGAATGAGGGAAGCTCTGACCTTAATGCCCTCACGGAAGATGGGGTGGTTGATGCTACAGCTGCTGCTCTTCAGGCCCTCGTTTCCGGTGGGCACTGCCTCACATCCCAGGCGCAGGGGACGCTGACCAGGTTGCTTCAGAGGAGAAGGAATTTTTAAAAACTTAGCCACATGCATATACAGGCTTGATGCAAAACAGTGGTGGCATTGCAAAGTCGTAGGGGAAGCTCTCAGTAAATGGTTCTGGGAAAATTGGCCCATACAAAACAAGCAAACAAATGAACAAGCAAACATTGGATCCCTATCTCACTCCATACATTAGAATAAATCCCAACTGAATTAAAGACTTAAATGTAAAAGGCAAAATTATAAATCTCTTAGAAGACAATAGAGGGGAAGGTCTTTATAACCACAGAGTAGGGAAGTACTTTTTAAACATGATACACACATAAAATACTAAATACAAAGGAAAAGTTTGATAAAAATCAACCACAATCAAATTAAGACCATCTAGGGAAGGAAAGCCAGTTAATCCTAGAGGAAATCAACCCTGAATATTCATTGGAAGGACTGATGCTGAAGCTCCAATACTTGGGGCACCTGATATGACAAGCTGACTCATTTGGAAAAGATCCTGATGCTGGGAAAGCAGAAGGGGGTAGAAGAGGATGAGATGGTTATATAGCATCTCCAACTCAACAGACATGAATTTGAGCAAACTTCCAGAGATAGTGGAGGGCAGAGAAGCCTGGTGTGCTGCAGTCCATGGGGTCGCAGAGTCAGACACGCTGTAGTGACTGAGATGTAGAGAACAAACATGGTTACCAGTGGGGAGGAGAATGAAGGGAGGAGCATACAGATCAGGGGTCAGAGGTGCAGACTACTGTTTATTAAAGAAATAAGATGCAAGGATATATTACGTAGACAGGGAATATAACCAGTGTTTTATAACAATTTTAAATTGAATGTAATCTATAAAATACTGAATTGTTATCTTGTACACCTGAAATTAATATAAGATTGTAAATCAGCAGTACTTTAAAAGTTTCAGAAAAAAGGAATGTACAATATGTTTCCTCACGGCAGAAAGCGAGGAGCCTTTTGATGAAAATGAAAGAGGAAAATGAAAAGGCTGGCTTAAAACTCAACATTCAAAAAACAAAGATCATGGCATTTGATCCCACTACTTCATGGCAAATAGAAGGGGAAGCAATGGAAACAGTGACAGACTTTATTTTCTTGGGCTCGAAAATCACTGCAGATGGTGATATAGCCATGAAATTAAAAGATACTTGTTCCTTGGAAGAAAAGCTATGACCAACCTAGACAGTATATTAAAAAGCAGAGACATTTTGCTGACAAAGGTCCATATAGTCAAAGCTATTCTTTTTCCAGTAGTCATGTATGGATATAAGAGTTGGATCATAAGGAAAGCGGAGTGCCTTAGTATTGATGCTTTTAAACTGTGGTGTTAGAGAAGACTCTTGAGAGTCCCTTGTACTGCAAGGAGATCAAACTAGTTAATCTTAAAGGAAATCAGTCCTGAATATTCATTGGAAGGACTGATGCTGAAGTTCCAATACTCTGGCCATCTGATGTGAAGAACTGACTCATTGGAAAAGACCCTGATGCTGGGAAAGATTGAAGGCAGGAGGAGAAGGGGATGGTTGGATGGCATTACTGACTCAATGGACATGGGTTTGAGCAAGCTCTAGGAGTTGGTGATGGACAGGGAAGCCTGGTGTGCTGCAGTCCATGGGGTTGCAAAGAGTCGGATACGACCGAGTGACTGAACTGAACTGAACTGAACATGTTTCCATTTACATAAAGTTCAAATATTGGCAAAACTCAACAGCATAATTTAGGGATATATTTATGGGTGGTAAAGAAATACAAGGAATTGAGTATTACAAGGCAGAATAGTGATTACCTTTGCAGAGAGTATGGGTTAGGATGAGGAAAGTTATATAAAGAGCTTCTGGAGGTGCTAGAAGTGCTTTATTTCTTTTCTTTTTCTTTTTATTCATCTTTGGACTTTGCCATGCAGCATGTAGGATCTTAGTTCCCTGACCAGGGATTGATCCCCTGCCCCCTGCATTTTCAGTGCAGAGTTAAACCACTGGACCACCAGGAAAATCTTCCCCCATCTTTTAAATTTATTATTATTATAAAAAATCCTTTGGAGTGCTTTATTTCTTCATCTAGATGTTAATTGCATAGATTTTCCTTATTATTTAGTTATTAAACTATACATATGCCCTGTGCACTTCTCTCTCTGTGTTGTATATTTCATCATAGAGAAAATTAAAGGACCCTATTATAACCCGGAGCAGGAGAGAGGTCCCAGCCACTGAAGCCCAAGGGAGCTGTTTACCTGGATTGCTAACGCACGTCGATAGGACAGCCCTGCCGGGTAGTAGAAGCTGATCACCGTTCCATAGGAATCCTCGCCCTCATTGGACACCATCACTGTCACATTGAGCTCCAGGGAGCTCCCCACCACCAGGGTCTCCAGCCTGAACAAGGAAGGACAAGATTGGGAGAGAGACTCCAAGGAAATAGGTTGGAATTGTATCAGGAGTGGGGGCAGGGCTGTGGGAACCCATGAGCTACGTGCTGATGTCCATCCAATCAAAAGCACTTCTTTGCTAGAAGGAGAGGCAAAGGGAAACACAGGGATTTCCCATCCTATGAGGATGGGAGCCCCCAAAGCCTTAGTGTATGGCTATGAAAGGAAACAGAGCTCACTCACCCTGAGAAGCTCAGGTTGACACTGAGGTCCCCTTCACAAAGGTGATCTTGCCCACAGTTCTTCTCAAAGGGGAGCTGCAGCAAAACAGTACATTCTCTTCCCATCCGTGTCTCAATCCACCCCTAATCTCATTAGGAACACCCGTCAACACTGAGCATCACTGAGTGCCCACCCTGTGCTAGACTCTGTCCTAGCACTCACTGTCCTAGACTCTGGAAGGAGGTGGGGCAGACAATGCGAGAGGGGCAGTAAGAATATAAGAGAAAGAGAAGACGAGATCCTTGGCTTCAAAGAATGTAACGTTTAGGTGAGGAGTCAAATTCAACTGGAACAAGCATTCAGCAAACATTATTAACACTCGATAATGAGACAGGTTCTGCACTCGGAAAGGTGGCAACTGCAGGTGAATTAGACATGGTGGTTCTTACATTCAAGGAACCTACAATCCCGAGGGGCCCACAGAAGTAGAGGCAGATGGCTATCAGTCCAGTCACGTGGTATTTGGCCTGGTATCACCCTGACACAGTAGGAGGCCAGGGAAGAAGTGACAGGTGCTGAGCAGTGGTTTTCAAAAGAGAAGGAGATAAGACTGGGGCTCTGGGGATGAGAGGAGATCTTTGAGGTGGAGAGAAGATGTTTTTCCAAATAAGAAATATGACATGCAGGAAAGATATAGAAATCAACTGCCAAACCATGTCTTCATCTGTTTATTATGCTGCCCTTACTAGGAACACTATGAGCAATTACAGGTACCTGCAGTCACTTGACAGGGCCTCCTCTTGAAAACAGAAAGGAACTGTGACATGAAAGAGAAAGACAGACAACATGGACAAAGACAGAGAGGTAGAAACGAGAAAAGTTGGGGGACTTCCCCAGCAGTCTAATGGTCAAGACTCCATGCCTCCTGTTACATAACACAGGGGGCTCAGCTTGGTGCTGTGATGACCTAGAGGAGGGGGATGGGAGGGCTGGAGGAAGGCTCAAGAGAGAGGGGATGTATGTATATTTATAGCTGATTCATGTTATACAGCAGAAATCAACACAGCACCGGAAAGCAATTATCCTCCAGTTTAAAAAGTTGCATCTGACTAGAGACGATCATGAAGTCACTCAGAAAAAGACAGACACCACCTGATATCCTTATATGTGGAGTTTAAAATATGACCCAAATGAACCTATCTACGAGACAGAAACAGAATCAAGAATAGAGAGAACAGACTGGTAGTTGCCAAGGGGGAAGAAAGGAGAGGGTTGCATTGGGAGTTTGGGATTAACAGATGCAAACTGGTATATACAGAATGGATAAACACCAAAGTCCTACTGTATAGCACAGGGAACTATACTCAATATCCTGTGATAAACCATAATGGAAAAGAATATGAAAGACATGTATATGTATGTATAACTGAGTTGCTTTGCTGTACAGCAGAAATTAACACAACATTGTAGTTCTACTATGTGTGTGTGTGCGTGCTAAGTCACTTCAGTCGTGTCACACCCTTTGTGATCCCACGGACTGTGGCCCTCCAGGCTCCTCTGTCCATGGGATTCTCCAGGCAAGAATATTGGAGTGGATTGTCTTGCCCCCCTCCAAGGGATCTTCTCAACCCAGGGACTGAACCTTCATCTTCTGCATCTCCTGCCAGCAGGAGATGACCACTAGAGCCACCTGGGAAGCCCAATTCAACTATACCTCAAAAAAAAAAAAGATTCTGTAGTCGACTGCAGGGGGTGCAGGTTTGATCCCTGGTCAGGGAATCAAGATCCCATGGGCCAAGTGACACAGTCAAAATTTTAAAAAATTGATAAATAAGTTAAAATGTGGGTTTAAAAAAATAAAAGAAAAAGTTCGAAGGGTCTGCAGAATGAGAACCAGAGAGTTTATGTTGGGGCAAAGTGGATAATCAGCTGAGATGTGGGTAGGGCTCCAAGCTGGGCCGGGCTGTGAGAACGGGGCGGAAGCATGTTAGATGTGATGTGGTTTCGTGGGCACCTGGGAGCCACCCTAGGTTCTTCAGCACACAGAGACACAGCAAGAGTCAGCCCATCCCTGGGACTTCCTAGGAAGACTCACGGAGGCCGTGAAGAGGTCCTGGGAGCCCACAGCCAGCACGGGGTGGAGGTTCTGAGATGAGGCGATGGGTTCCCCAACCAGGGAGAAGTTGAGTCGCAGGATGATGGGGTTCACTATGTCCTCCACACAGTCCTGGAGAAGAAGAGGCTTTAAAGAACCTGCTCTCCTCCTCCTTACTGGCTACCCGGTGGGGTTTCTCCTCCACCACATCCACGCCCAGTTCCCCAGCCTCAACTTTCTCCTCGCCTGCCCCAGGCTCCCCGCCCTTCCTGCTGCATTCAAGAGGGAGTGGAGGTGTCAGAGGCTGGCCCTGGGCTCCTTCCTCCCTCTCCCAGAACCCACAGTCCTCACTGGTAAAAGCAGCTTCATGGAGTCACAGTGCTCTCCCAGCCCCAGGGTTTTTCTTCGAGTCAAAGTCCAGTTCTTGGTCTCACTGAAAACAGCACGAGAAATCAGCCGACCTGGATCCAAAGCCATATCGTATGTGACAGAGCTCTGGACGTCACCTGAAGCAGAAGGGACGGAAGATGAAAAGTGAGAGAAACGTGAAGGTTCTGTTTTCATTTTTTCATGCAATGGAGAGTCACTGAGCACTTTCTGTGGGCCACGAACTGAACCAAGTGCTGGGATACAGGTGGAGAAGATGGAGAAATACGGTCCCTACCCTCCTGAGCTCGCAGCCTAGAAATGGAGACCAGCATGAGGGACATAACATCACAGCATGCTCCCTGCAAGGGCCAGATCCTCAGTGGTACCAGAGAGGGCTTGCTAACTCAGATCCGGCAATCAGAGATGCCTTCCTGGATGGACCTTGTCTGAGCTCTAACCTAGAGGATGAGCAGGGGTCAGGTGAAAAGTGGGGAGGGAAAAATCCCATATCTGGGGAACAGTGGCTAAGACCAGAAGGGAGAGGGAGGCTGGTACTTTAATTAAAAATTATACTGAGGAGGGCTTCCTGGGTAGTTTAGTGGTGAAGAATCTGCCTGTCAATGCAGGACACACAGGTTTGATCTCTGATCTTGGAACATCCCACATGCTGTGGAGCAACTGAGCTCATTCGCCACAATTTTGGAAGCCCTTGTGCCCTAAAGCCTGTGCTCCACACCAAGAGAAGCCTCTACACTGCAGCTAGAGAAAAGCCCACACAGCAAGGAAGACCCAGCACAGCCAAATATAAATTAAAAAAATTTATGTGTATGGATGGAGTTCCTTGCAGACCAGTGGCTAGGACTCCATGCGTTCACTGCCGGGGGCCAGGAGTTTGACCCCTGATCAGAGAACTAAGATCTAGCAAGACCCTTGGTGTGGCCAGAAAAAAAAAAGGAGGGGGAGTGCTTGGAGTAAGGGAGGCTGGAGAGGCAGAGGGGCGAAATCAGCGAGGTCACAGTGGGCAAGAATTTTAGTCTTTATAAATGCAACACGGGAGCGGGTGAGGAGTGGTGAACTGTGTTCAGGACCAATCAAGGTGCAGAGTGGGTGGGAGGGAGCAAGAATAGCTGTGGACACAGCTCAAAGTGGGTGGGATGGAGAAGCCTTGTCCTCTGGGAAGGTGGAAAAGAGGGCAGACCTCCGATGTATCCTGGAGAAGGAACCTAAAGGCCTGGGTGTGGGAAGAGGGAGGGAGAAGGGCAGTTGGGTGGATGTGGAGGTGAGATCTGGGTTCCTGGCTCCATTCGGCCCTGAGGAGAGGGCTGGGTAGGGCGCCTCTGGGAGGTAAGGGTCTGGTCTACCGGGAGGAGGCTCACCTAGGCGATCCTGTGAGCTTTTGTGGATGATGAGACAGACTGTGGCTTGCCCAGCTTCCACGGTGGTGGTCAGCTCATCCCAGCACTGATACACAGCCTTTGTCACCTCCGGGGGTGTGAATTTCATAGTCACGTTCACCTTCAGCACCGGCAGGCTCCTGAGGGTGCGTGAGGGGCTGAGGACCGGCCTCTGGCCTCCGGCGGGGAAAATGAGGGAGGGGCAGCCTGGTGAATCAGACACCGGCGGCAGGCAAGGGGGGAGGGGCAGTTGTCACCTGAGCAGTAGCGCGCGCCCCCGCGCCCCCACAGCAAGGTCCACCAGTCCATCCTGCGTGAGGTCCTGACCCCCACTCAGCGAACGCCCGAAATACTGGAGCCCCAGGGAGAGCTGGGAGCCTGCGATCCGCTGGCCGGAGAGAGAAAAAAGAAGTGCAGGTCAGGGGAAGGGGATGGGAAAGGTTTGAGAAGGAACATTTGGAAAGGACCTGAATAGAGTAGTTGAAGAGAAGGGAGGAGAACATCCCTGGTGGTCCAGTGGTTAAGAGTCCATGCTTCCAGTGAAGGGGGCACAGGTTTGATCCCTGGGTGGGGAACTAAGATCCCACATGTCACAGGGCACAGCCAAAGAATAAAATAATAATAAAAAAATAAAATTTGAAAAAAGGAGGAGAGGAGTGGAGAGCAAACAAAATGAGGTCCCCAGGGTCCCCAGACAGAGATCGGAGCTCTTTTGGTCCAATGAGGACCCTGAGGATGCAAATTAAAGACAAAATCAAAACATAATGAAGAGAGCATAACAGATTCACTTTCTCATCTTCTGCACGTTCATTCATAAGTATTGGAGGAATGGACAGCTTAGTGCTGTCCTCGAGTTATCTCTACAAGAAGTCAATGGAATTTGCTCATCCTTTTATGTTTCACAGAAGGAAATCAAGATTCACAGAGGCTAAGTCAGTCATTTGCCTAAAGCCACACAGACCACAGGGCTGGTCAGGCGTTTGACCTGGGGCCTGTGATCTCTTAACCACTAAGCTGCCTACACAGTTTGAAGTCTGTTTGGAGTCAAAGGAGAGAAGAGAGAGCATTTGTGCTTAGCTGGGCCAGGGGCAATTCAGGGAAATAAACCACTGAAAGGAGCAGGGGAACGGTCACTGCTGAGAATGGGACAGGAGGTGGCATCAGGTGAACCTAAGACATGGGAAAGGAGGTGAACAGAAGAGCTTGAAGGCTGGGGGGGGCCTCACCTGGCTGTGGGAGGGGCTGATGCCCAGTTCTGAGGTTCCGTGGAACAGGTAGACAGCACCCTGGTTCTCCTGCTCTCCCGGGGCCCCAATGGCCACATCCGCCAGCCTGTCCCCGTTCACATCCCCCAGCGCTGTCAGGGCTGCCCCAAAGCGGCCCCAAGGGTGGCCCGGCTCCCCTCGCAGGACAGCATCACACTTCCACTTAGTCCTCTGCAGACCGAGAATGGTGTCAGGGCTCACCCACAGCCACACCACACCCAGCC